>CM034001.1:26420476-26445355 GCA_019603395.1 Cyrtorhinus lividipennis | reverse complement strand
GTTTCTCAACTCAATATGAACAGCGACAGCATTGAGAGTGAAATTGATTGGTCGCGTGAAACAGTCATGCAATTGATTGACCTATATTGGGAGCAACCAGTTCTTTGGAATGCCAAATGCAACTACGCACCAAAGCGCAAAATGTTGTCAACACATGTTGATCAGTATAGGGAATTCACCAACATTTGCTGCCAGCATTTGTTGATAGCAATGCTGCCAACAAAAGCTGGCCAACATTTGCTGACAGCATTTAATGTAAACGCGGCTTAAGGTCAATGTCTCGAAGCCTGTTTTATGTCTTGATTCCTTCTTTTGTTTTAAACTCTTGATAAAGTTTCGTGAAGTGATAATTATTTTCATTACAACTTGTGATCTCTTAATTTTTTGTTGATAGTATTTAGCCTATGGTTGTATGGCATCTTGTATGAGCCCAACTTCAGGCTGGTGAGTTCTTGATGTTGTCAAAGTTTATATGAAGTAAAGTCATTATTTTGTTGTTATTAAAAACAAAAAAATTGATGACATGGACTCTTCACTACCATGCGGGGTGCAAATTGGAGCCATCAACATGAAGATTCTCAAGTACGCTGACGACATAGTCATCCTGGCAGACTCCCCGCAGGATCTGAAGCGAAATATGCGGAGTCTGAGTGGGTATTGTGATCGGTGGGATCTGGTTGTCAACCTGGAGAAGTCAAAGGTCATGGTTTTCCGTCGGGGTGGACCACTGGGCCTGGAGGAGTCCTTCCGGTTTAGGGGCCAACCACTGGAAGTTGTGTCCTCTTATTACCTGGGGGTTACTCTCTCGCCTCGTCTTGCCTTCAACCTTCACTTCTCCGAGAGAGCGGCGGCTGCCAAGTTGGGAATGAATTCGACCTACCGATCGATTTTCTGCCAGTCTATGCTCCCAGTCTCTGCCAGGACCAAGGTGTTCACTGCAGCAACAAAAGCGATATTGTGCTACGGAGCACAGGTATGGGGCTTCACGCAGTCCGCAGCAATTGAACTGGTGCAGAGATACTTTGTAAAATCAATGTTTGGCCTCCCAAAGAACACTCCAAACTACCTAATTTACATTGAGTCTGGTTTGGTGGATGGCGGAGCAGCGCTACCCACGGCGGCTGGCTCAGGAGCTCGTTAGGCGAGAGGTGGGTGCGTTTGCCCACTGGAAGGATCTAGCCCGCCAGTTTTCGTGTTCTTTTGATGGTGACCTTGGAGATTTGAGCAACTGGGATCTGCAGCTGGGGGCGTTGACGGAGTCGATAAGATGCACCTGGGAGAACGATGCGCACGCTGTTGCAATGCGGTCTCGAAATCTGCTGTATCCTGTGTTGGATTTGGAGGTAAAACCGGCAAACCTGCGGGGCGGAGCGGTGCACATCCCCCTGTGGGCCATCAAATGGATTCTGAAGCTGCGGGGGGCGCTTCTCCCGCTCAACGACGGTATCTATTGGAGATCTGACATCCACTTCTTCGCCATCTGCCCAGTTCTGGCGGGTGAGATTCCTGGGGTTCAGTGTGCTGGCCATGAACGTGAAGGAGACAGTATCCCTTTAAGACTCCAGAGAAAGGTGGATCGACGTGGCGTGATTCGCATACCATGCCTGGAGATATCGCACTGCATTGGTGGCAGAGTTCAATTGGTGACTACAAGGGTGTAAATAGTTGTAAGATAGGTAGTGTTGCGAGCTCGCACCTGCGCCGGTCAAATGGGCTGCTGGCGTCGCAAGGTCAACGACCTGTGGAGGATTAAGGGTCTTGAACATTCGGGAACCTCCCCGTTCGCCCCAGACAACACGTCGAACCAGGGAACATTCTGGAAGGTACTCGACCAAGAGGCAGCAGGTATAAAACGGGCCCAGAAACGCCGCGCAGTTCAGTTCAATTCGGAGTCTGGATATAGACGCTTCGGGTTATAAATTGTGCCGTGCCGCGTTATAAATAGTGCGACAACCGCGTTACAACCGTGTATTGTGATTCTGTCATTGTGTAAGTGCGCGAATGTGAACAGTGTATGTACTCAAGTGAACAATTGTTAATAAATTATTTACTAAGAACATAAATCGTTACAGTATCTTCTTTCATCTATCTCAACAAATCACTCTTCGTTAGATGCAGTTGTTTATTACTGTAAATTACAAAAGATAACATCACATTTGCCGGTGAATTTCGTCACAATCATATCTTTTGTTAAGGACGATAAACTCTTCCTTGTCTCAACTTGTTCGTTGACCGTTGAGCGGACCGGCTGTGCGATCAATTCGTCCAGGTAGTTGCCACGAAAACAAACGTTTCCTTCCTCGTCGAGGTATACGGTTTTGAGGTTGTCGTCCAACGTGATGATGAGATTTCGTGTTTGTCCCCGCTCCTCCTTGTATGATGGCGTTTTTCATTAATTCGACGTGGTTTGGTGTAGACCGAGCATCTGGTCGGAAATGAAAAATTACTTCTTGACCGTATAGTTGGATGGCCTTGATATGATGGACCGTTGTTTTGGGGTCCGACTGATGCTGCAGCCGTCAGTTGAAATTTGGCTCGGAAAGACATCTTCGTAGGTAGTGAACTATTTATAGAGTAACCAGTATTTTATGTGCCTCATCAAGCTGAACCAATGAAGCCTCTAAGAGGTCTGATAGGTACGTCAACGCTGTACATCTACACATGTACGTGGTTCATGCGTCTTTCCGAAGGCTGAGAACAGGTTTATCAATTTCATATGGATTTTAGAAGTCCATCAAAAGAAAAATGACGTGATTCTCCTCTGCACGGACAAATCTGTAAGAGTCCAACTAGGAGGTTCAAAATCTAGAAACACATCAGCTAGCAGCTATTGGTTTTGATACTTGGTTTTCATACTACAGTTAGTATGAAAGGTGAGTAACAGGGTAATAATGAGTTGATAATGATAATATGCATTGCGTGTTGCTTCCATGAATCTGTGTTTGACCACCAAAATTAAGTTATTTAATCGCGGTTGAGGAAGTTGTGTTGAATATTCGTGGTTGAGAAGGGTTACAAGGCCTACGATAACGTGACCGCTAGTCGCGATAAGTCCTGAGATCGCTAAAAAAACGGTTAGTTTCACGTTTGGGTGAGTGAAAGAAACAACAGGATCGGAATCATGAACAATAACAACGGAACACCAAACTCTGGTACGAAACAGCTTTTGGACGGGTTGAGTTCTGACGAAAAGAATGAAATTGGTCTCGAAACACTTTCAGACATTGATACTGTGGATCGACTCGATGGACAGTTTGGGATTCGTGCTAATACTTTGGACGAATTCGAGTAAGTTAGAAACCAAATCTATCAAATTCAGAAACACGAACGCGTTTGGGTATCTGAGATCATTTCATCATGATTCGGAAGAATATTCCTAGTAATATCGTTTCAAATGTATCTTTTTAGAGTTTGAGAGCGGATGATGTGCTCTTTATAAAATACAATGTATTGTACAGGTTCTCCAAAATCAATTTTCATTTTATGTTTGAAGCAATTTACACGTTTTCCCACGAATGCCCTTTCGACCGACACGCAAAGGACCAGTTGAAGGCCGATTATTCGAATTAATTGGGACTAGGATCGATTCGGATAATCAAAAATTCAGATCAATAAACTTTGACTTGTATTAAAGAAAAAACAATGTGTCGTGCATAGATTGACTAGGACAGAGTTGAGCTGTTGAATTGATCATGGAAAACAAAAACAAGTACTAAACTTGTACAATTCAGGGTGTCCCCAAAACGTTCGCATTCCTGCTAAAAACTGGAAAAAAGGAAAAATTCTATTTTATTTCTTTTTACGGAAATTACCTAAACGGAGAAAAAAAATATATATATTTTGTTATAAGCCTACAAACCTATGAAATTTAATGAGCACACATAGGCGCTAAAAAATGACGCCTTTTTCACGCAAAATGAACCAATTTTGGTCAATATTCCGCAAAAATTGAGCCGAATCAAGAAAAGGATAGCATGACGTGAATCAGCGTTGAAAAACAATAAAAATTCATGTGCTACACTTGAGAGTTTACCATCATCCACTATTTGGCAATTTTGGGTTTGCGCAACTTTGCGTGTTCGCTTAACTGGTTGCGTGCTGTAAAAAAAATCGATTGAGGGGTCAAAATTTCATAAAATATGACGTAGGATCCATTCCGATCGATTTAGCATTCAAAATTTAGTAGAAAATGATACCCCACACGCCTAGGTACCAGAAATATCGAAAACAGACATTCGAAATGGGTCGATAGGTACCCATTTTGACCCATAAGCTCATCCAGATGGCACCAATTGTTTTGGGATTCATTTAATCGGATTCAGCGTCCAAAATTTATTGGAAAATGATACCCCACACCTACATTGCAAAAAATCTTGAAAATCCATTTTTCGAAAAACACATTTTGACCCCTACCCCACCCAAATTTGGTTCAATCGGGCTGAAAAGTTTCGAGATCCTTGCAAAAAACCACTTCGCATACGATTTCAGACTTTTCCAAAAACTCTAGAATAACAATTTCATCAGGGGGTGAACGTTTTTAGGGACAACCTGCATGGTTCGTCTGCTAGATGCGCAGTCTCGCCGCGCAGATCGTATCGCCACTGACCTAAATGACAAAAAAATACAGTATTATTTTTGTCATTTGCAATCGTTTTCTTGCGTCCCCAAAAAAGTTTCTTGATGCCAATTATTTATTGGTTATTTTTAGGACCGATTCGGATAATTGGCGAATCGGTTATTCGGCGTTCTACTGAATAATTGGCGTTCTACTGTAGAAGAAGAACGAGTTTCCAGTAGTCAAGTGTCTCTGAATATTGCAGACCCTCTAGGAGAAACTCGTTGCGTGAAACGAACCATGGAAAGGAAAGGGAGAGCGTGCGGAACGAAAATACATCGTATTGGTCAATATGACGGTCGTTATGAAACGGTGGCCATAACCTCGAATTAGTCGCGGATCCGATTTTTTGGATTAGGTACTGACTAGGTATTTTATTTATGATTCTGAGTCGTGTGAGGACTGCAGTTGTGTGTTGTGTAGCTTTTGTCATATTCGATGTCAGATTGGGTGTTGAGACACATCCCTGACATTTATTTAGGATGTGGGGGGGAGGGAAAGACCAGGGGCCTATTCCTAGAAACTCTTCACTCCTCACTCTACACTCTGCATGTGTAAACTCCCCACTCTACAAAAACTTTTCGTTCCTAGAAAGTGCAAAGCATTATCAAGATGCAGAGTGAAATGAAGAGTCAAGGTTTGCAGAGTTTTGGTGTTCTACTCGGGTTCTGTTCCAAGAAACTCTTCACACTCATATGAAGAGTCAATACTGTGGGTTTCAAATGAAGATTCGTCCATTTTTTTGTAGAGTATCCAATGACTTTGCCAAACAGTTGAGTACTCTCCAACTATCATTTAGGAGATAATTTATACTTAAAATATTATTTTGGATGGATTTTATTGGAAGAGGAGAATAATCCTAAATCTTTTGATTGGTAATTTGGTAATAAGGACTTTTTTTTTTGCTAATAACAATATATTATTACAAATAATAAAAAAAAAAATTCGTTGGCTTTTGGCTTTACTTGGTCCTCAAAACTTTTCAGCCCGATTGGAGCAAATATGGGAGAAAAAGGGTCAAAATGTGTATTTCGAGAAATGGATTTTCGAGATTTTCGACGATCTAGGCGTGTTGAGTATCATTTTCGACTAATTTTTGGACGCTGAATCGAATGGAATGACTCTGGTCCAAGGAATAACCAACCCCAACCCCTAGTAGAAGTCTTGAGTTTTTCTTGTTTATGTGTCCTAAGCGCGAGGAAGGTTACAACAGAATAGACAACAACAACAACTCACTCTACATTTCGAGTAGAACAAGTTGGAGTGAAAGGTTTCTAGAAACAGGAAGTTCTCCTATTCTTCGTAATTTTCAATGTGAAGAGTATGAGATGAAGAGTCGCAAAGCGTGGAGTGAAGAGTTTCTAGGAATAGGCCCCTGCTCTGTCACAGGTTAGTTGTATCCCCAGATTATGGAAGCACTGGTATCCAGAAATGTAATCCCTGGGAAAAGGCACGATAGAAAGAAACTGTAAATGAAATTTAACCCCCCCCCCCCCCCTACAAAAAAGGGGGATAGGCATGTGAAAAGGGGTATGAACCTACATCTCTTTTGCTTGATATCCTTTATTTTTATTAGTTCAATTAAATGTCCACGGCAGATGGGACAATGCCTCTTTCATCTGGAGTGACCTATATTTATTGTTCTTTGTTAATGAAGGTACGTTTACAACAATAACAAAACAAGGGAAGGAAACTTTCAGTTTTCTACAGTGTTCCGCTAGAGCGCAGCGCCAAAAGAAGGCAAGGACTGCTGTTGTAGTTCTTCTCGTTTATTGTCTCAAATCTAGCTGTCATTTAACCTAAATGGGTTGTGACGTCACTGTTCAGCGAGTAGCTTTATTGAAAAGTCCATCATCCACCGGGTAGAGGTCAAAATGTGTAGATTGAAAAATGGATTTTCAAGATTTTTGGTGATCTAAGCGTGTGAGGTACCATTTTCCACTAAATTTTGGACGCTAAATCCAATAAAATGGGTCCGGGAACGATTGGCGCCCTCTAGATGAGGTTTATGAGTCAAAATGCGTACATATCTACCCATTTTGAGTGTTTTTGCGATTTCTGGTACCTAGGCGTGTGGGGTATTATTTTCCACTAAATCATGGACTCTGAATCGATTGAAATGAGTCCGGAGTTCACACTAACTGTTTTCCCCCATACTCCTAGTCCACGGAATAAACCACCTCTGTATATGAATGGATTTTTACATCACGAAACGCACACATTGATGCTGGCATACTGACAGTAGCCATACCAATAGTATAATTTCAAAGCAGATGAGCGCTTTTAGTTAGTGAACTGAATTAAAGCGGTTCATCATTTCACAATGATTTCGCCCTACTTGAAATTATCTCGGTGCGTCGTCGTTTTTGGAAAGTCCAAGAACAGTATGATATCATTCAGCCTTAATGGGGTGACAATCTGAGCGAACTAATAGGAAAACTGGGTCATTAGCGAGGATGAATAAAGCGGATCAAGGAATGATCTGAATACTTCTGTAATATTCATTCATCTGACAATAGAATTTTGTTAAGGGGTCCAATATTTTCAGGAACGCAGGAATTTGGCGCCTCAAATTCGACCTCACTTCAAACATTGATAACTGCATTTTCTGAAACGACAGCCTTAAATGTATTCAAAAATTCTATTATTTTTCAGGATGGCGGACGAGGAGAGTATTTCGGGAAAGCCCCGACCAGGCGTCCAATATTCAACTTATGCAGCGAAAAAGACTGTCGCTCAAGGGATGATGGACATCGCGCTGATAACGGCCAACGCTAATCAGCTGCGGTACCTGATTGAGTTCCAGAGCAACGCACCCACTTTTTACATCACTTTAGTTCTCATCATTATAAGTATCGTTTTACAGGTAAAGATTTGTTCACATTTTTAATAAGTGAGTCTATTGGCAATGGTCGAGAACGATCTGATAGAACAAGGAATGGTTGAATTAACTGCTGTTCAAATTTTTAATTGGGCAGCACAAGAAAAACCCAGAAACAAGTGCCTGCAGGATAATTTCATTTACAAAAATTGATGAAGGAATGGTGATAGAAGGATTGAGGGTAGAATTATTTAGAGCATTGACACATCAAGTTAAATTTTTGACAAATGTCCTAATTTTCCAGAATTTTTCCTTCCGAGTCTACCAAGGTATTCTTACATTAGATACTATCGATACCAATACTCATACCCAAATCGGTACTCCCAATTCGATACTGTATCGATATTGGTACCATTGATTCGATTCCAAACATTGTAACATTGTATCGCAACCTCCCTACAAGGAAGAAAGGCTTTGTTAAATGGCATTTCCTTTCATGAGAAAGGGATATATTCATAGTTCATGGCTGCAGATTCAAAAAATACGAACACAGTTAAAAGTGAAATAATTCGAGATTGTGCCTCTCATGCAGAAGAGATTCAACCCCCCCCCCCCCCCCCCCAAAGGCACAGTGAAGGTTCACCTATGCGACAAAGGTCACCATAAATATAGGAAATTTTGCCCAAGGTTGAAGTATACTTGTCATAACATTAAATTTGTCGGTCAATTTGTCAAAGGTTCAATTTATCTGTCAAAATTTTAAATCTTCAGCGCCGGGAAAATTTTCCATTTAAATTGTGTTCATTGTTGTCATCCCTTCACTTATTCATGCGCAAACATGTCATAGAAAATGATTTAAAAATATCGAATTTCAGGGGGGGATTTAAACAGGATGTTACATAATACGTCGCAAAGGCCTTTTTATTGTCAAAACAGAAAGAAAATTAATTTTATTCAGTCGCTTGAGAAATGACATTTCTCTGCAAAGAAATGTGTTATTTATGATCATGCACTCATTTTGGTTGGTTATTCAAAAAGCCAATCTCACCGATCTGGCCGAAAATGGTTTTCTGGGCGTTTTTAAGTGTCTAGTCTCAAAAATTTTTCTAAAAATTTGAAATTTGGGCAGGGTAGGGGTCAAAATGTGTATTTTGAAAAATGGATTATCGAGATTTTTGACGATTTAGGTGTCTGGGGTATCATTTTCCACTAAATTTTGGACGCTGAATCCAATGAAATGGGTCCTAGAACGATTGGCACCTACCAGAAGAAGTTATGGGTCAAAATGGGTATCTATCTACCCATTTTGAATGTTTTCGAGAATTCTGCTATCTAGACGTGTGTGGTATCATTTTCCACTAAATTTTGGACGCTGAACTTTGGACCACTGTTTCCCCCATGTTGAAGATATAAGTTTCCATGCGTCTGGTCCGAGGAATAATCGTATCCGTATCGCAAAAAATTAAAGTTGTTCGATGTGGCTACTTCTGTAAATTAGCTATTTTATGCCAAACCTCGCATAATGCCCAAAGTCGCATTTCATTCAGTTGGTCAAGTAATGAATGGCCATAATATAAGATCATCATGTAATTGGTCAATGCCATCAAATCGAATATCTGGAATTTCGCGTTTATTGGAATGACAAGAAGCAGGTGCTCCCCCTGAGCTCTTCACGGCATATTTGTTTAGGTAGGTCTGCGCAATCTCACGCCTGAGTTTATTCCCGGCTTGTTTGTGAAATACCCAAGCATTATTTATGGAAGTATTTATCTTCCGACTCAAAATGTCAATTATACCTCTTCAACCCTCATCGGTCAAGACAGCAACTCCAGGTGGAGCGATGAAAATATTTTTTTACTTTTGGAGTGCGTTAATTTTCGTTTTCATCTTCGAAGATTTGATATAGTTCTTGAAGATTGAGATTATCATTAAGGGCAAGGTCTTTCGTGAAACAAAAATTTGGCACCTACTTACGACGCACGTCCCAGAGAGAAAAATCCTCGAAATAGGAGCATGACTGATTCCTATGGATTCAGCGCCCAAAGTTAAGTAGAAAATGATACCTCACACGCCTAGATACCAGACATTTCAAAAACCCACATTCAAAATAGGTGAATAAATACCCATAACCTCATCCGGTGGGGGATAATCGTTCCTGGAGCCGTTCTATTGGATTCAGCGTCCAAAATTTAGTAGAAAATAAAACCCCACACGCCTGGATCGCCAAAAATTTTGAAAATCCATTTTTCAAACTACACATTCTGACCCCTACCCCCACCACTCTCTTTTACATCATTAGATTTACTTGTATAAATTTTACTGACACATGTGATTATATTACAGTTGACCGTGGGGATATTCCTGATCTTCAAAGGCCGCTATGATCTAAAAGGTCAGGAGAAACTCGAAGCGGCCAATAATATCAACAACATCGTTGTCGTTGGCGTTTTTCTCGTTACGGTCATCAACGTCTTCATCGCAAGTTTCAGCATAACAGGCGAACCACGCTCTCCAGTGTCATCGGTAGCAAACACCTAAATGAAACCAACTCAGTAATTTAATGTACATTTAATGTAAAGCTCAGTACATTTAATGTAAAGCGGCATCAGCTCATACTGAAGACAACTTAACTGGATAGAACATGAGCTGCGTTTCAGACAAATGTGATCCTAGGTTAACTTACAAGTAGGAAGACCATGCTCAATGTGTTGCTTCTATGTGGGATCGTTACTAGGTTCATCTGGGACTCTGCCAACATGACTGATGTTTGGGTGGAAACATCACTTGATGTTTGACTTGACACTCATTCAGACATTAGTGCATAAGTGACTCATATGACAAAAATGCTGAATAACAGTATGGCAACAACGCAAGCCCAACAGTGTGCAGTTGCAAATTTGAAGTGTTTGTGTTCTGGGCTCTCTCGCTTTTTCTCCCATAGGCATCTTGACTGTTTATGATTGCCTTCTAACTGCTCTCTATATTAGTCTACGTCATGTTGATATAAAGTGATTTGTTCCACTGTGTATACCTGCTAAACCAATGGTACGATTAAATGTCTAAAATCGTTCTTGTTATTATCAAAACCCAATAAATGCCCTCATCTACCTGTTACATACCCTGGAACCGTACACTGGGGTAGTCAGTGCCCCAGGAAAATTTAGTTTTGTTGTAAATTTTAGCTGGCAACACTGAGCGCAGCCACCTCCCACTACTTTTCCTTGACATTGAAAAGCTGCCAGTTACTCCATTTGCCGGTTCTGTAACGCAATGTATTTTTAACTGTAAAACGGTGTTGGGGTACTAAGCGCCCCAGTATATGGTTAGTGTAAGTTTCTCTTCAAGAGTATGTATTGTAACAATTTATGTTCTTTGTAAATAATTTATTACAATTGTTCACTCGAATACACTGTCCTCATTCATGGCATAACACGGCACAATTTATAACTTGAAGCATCTATATTTGGATTCCACTGAACTGCTCTCTGCAGCGTTCCTCGGTCCCTTTTTATACTGGCTGCCTTGGCCGAGAACCTTCTCGAGTCTTCCCTGGTTCTGGGAACTTGACGTGTTGTTTCGAGCAAATGGGAAGGTTCCAGCCAATTCAATACGGCGCACAAAAGTTTGAGAGCACCCTTAGCCCTCCACGTGTCATTGACCTGCCCAGGAGACTGGTGCAGGTGTAATCTCGCAACAATATTTCGTTTTTGTATACTTATGAGGATTTCAGCAAGGTGACACTCAACAACACAACCAATCAAAGAATTACCAGGGGTGCTATAGCGAGCCAGCTTGGTGACAAGATGCCAGTGCCGCCACCAGGAGCAGTCAAACCAAGGGCCCAAAGGTGCAGCATTTGTCCATGAAACAAAGACACAAAAACCACAGTTTTGTGTGCTGAGTGTAAACAGTTCACCTGCAAAAATCATGTGAACAGTATTTGTGCCACTTGTAGTGAAGAAAACTAGAAAAGGCCTCAAAATCACAATCATACAACTTAGAAAATTATTGTTGAAAAATGTAAGTTATTGTAATCTGTCTTTAATATTCACTTAAATTCTTGAACGGTGATCAAAAGTATTTCTTTGCAAAAGATTAAGGCCTAAAGGACACATTTATATTTGTTTGGCCCCAGACCTCCCTATAAGATTGAAAGATGCCAAGGAGCAGCCAGTTCAAATTACCCGCCATTTGGGTCGACCAGGGTTCAATTAACTGTTACAAGTTCTTGAGTTCAAAGTACGGTCTCACATTCTGCACGTCGTGTTCAACAGAATTCAAGAACTCAAGAACTTGTAACAGTTAATTGAACTTTTAATAACTGATTGAACGGATGTAACCGGAGACAGAATTTATGAGCACAGCAAGATGAAGAGAACAGCAAGTGAGAGGTTTCCCTTGGACGGGAGGTTACCCCCTTAGTTTGCAGAACGAGCGAGCGCTGATGTCGGTTCATCTAGCGCGAGCAAAATGGTCCTATCCTGGTTGACCCAAACGGCGGGTAATTTGAACTGGCTGCTCCTTGGCATCTTTCAATCTTATAGGGAGGCCTGGGGCCGAACAATATTGTTTTTTAACGGATCCAGGGTAATCAGTCCTACTTAACCTTCCAAGAGCGGGTGAAATTTCGTAACAATTAGTGCGGAGTTGTGGATACAAAGCAATGGACGTCCAACATTTAGAGGAAAATGATACCCCATACGCCTAGGTTCTAGAAATTTCAAAAACGCACTTTAGAAATAGGTATGTACTTGGATAAATACCCGTTTTGACCGACAACCTCTTCCAGTGGGCGCCAATCGTTCTGGGACCCGTATCATTGGATTCAGCGTCCAAAATTTAGAGAAAATGATACCCCGTACGCCTAAATCTTGAAATCAATTTCTCAAAAAACACATTTTGACCCTACCCTCCCCTAATTTGGTCGGTTTGGGCTGAAATGTTTTGAGGTCTTACTAGAGCCAGAAACGGGTGTCTGACTGAAATTTCAGATTTTTAGAAAATTGTTTACTACAAAAAACGGCACTGCATGAAAACAGGTTGATTATTCAAGGAATAAAAACGTTGCAAATTCATTCACAGGGGTTGGTTATTCCTCGAACCAGGAGCATAGAGACGCATACCAATCAAAATTTAGTCGAAAATGATACCCCACTCGCCTACATCATCGAAAATCCATTTTTAGAAAAACAAATTTTGACCCCTACCAACCCATTCCCCAAATTTGGTCCAATCGGGTTAAAACGTTTTAAAGACAAAATAACAACAACAAACTATTATTTTCTCTTTTGGTAGCATGTTCATTAAATTATCATGAAGTTTTCATGAAAAATGTCAACCTCTCCGATTCAGCCTAAATTTTTTCAGGGCGTTTTAAATTTCAAAATAAGAACATTTAGGAAATTTTTGGTCAGGGACCCGTTTCGGGCTGTAGTTACTCTTTGAAACGTTTAAGCTCAATCAGACCAAATTTGAGGGATGGGGTTCAAATTTTTCTTTTTTTCAGAAAATTTTGGACGCAGAATTCTATGAGACGGGTCCCGAAACGATTGGTGCCCACTGGAAGAGCTTAGGGGTCAAAATGTGTATCTATCTACCCATTTCTAATGTTTTCGAAATTTCTGATACCTATCAGGGGTATCATTTTCCACTAAATTTTGGACGCTGTATCGACTGAAGTGAGTCTCCATGCTCCCAGTCCAAAGATTTACCAACTTATGAAGGAATTCGCAGCGCTTTTTCCTGTTTTACCATTCAATGAGGCAAACTTTCCCAACCATGGTGTACTGTTGGGACAGTTTTTCCCACACGTGACATATGAATGGGACAATGTTTCCTACTTGTAACCTACAAATGGGACAAACATAACAGGGATGAGATACCATTGGGACCAAAACATTCCAGACATAACCTACTTGAAGAATACTTGGTCCCTTTGTATCACAATATTGTAACTGGACTGGTTTTCTGTCCAGTAGACCTTATCAAACCAAATTTGATAACACAATTCCTACAAAAATAAACTGGAAGTCAAGGGGTTAACTTCTTTTACCATGACTTCCTGTCTTAAGAGAATGAAGTAATCTTCATGCAATATTAAATTGAGTCTAGATCACTTTCAGCCAGACAATTTCAAGCGACAATAGAAAACCATAAAATGGAAATGTCGGGACTCCAGAAAATGACGAATGCACGGAGTTTTAAAAATATTTTAATCCCGACCAATAATAAACATAAGAACAGTTTAAATGAAATACCTGTGTCACTTATTTATTATTTTTTTCTTCAAAAATACATCGTTTTCGAATGACTTGAGCAGGGGAAATAGGCGAACCGAGATGAAAATTGCTTAGTGTGGAGAATAATAATAAAATAAAATAAAATGGGTACAACTGGCGAGAAAATATTCGCCAAAAATTTTGGAATCAACATGTCTTGGTAAGTTGAAGACAGAAACAATTATTTCGGGACGAATGCAAAACGAGCTTTAACCGGCTAAGAAGACAATGGACGATGTCAGAGACATGTAGAGGAAATACGGTAAGGGACGCCATAAGAAAGGTTTCGTCGTTATTGTGAAGAGCGCTTCTGTCAGTCAAGGGCGCGCTCGGCGCCCTCTGGAGCTGGTGGGCATGAGGTAGGGGAAATCATCCTGGTTGATTCCAACAGCTGCAGGAGCGAATAAATTGCCACCGCTCCAGGCACCATTTGGCGCGTGAGAACCGCTCCCTAATCCACGTTGTTGGACCGGTTGACGTTGCGGTTCGGAAGACGGTTTTTCAGCAGCAGGCGCCGGAGGTGGCTGAGTCTTTCTATTCCACGGATCTGCCTTCGGGCGGCCGCTTACCTGTCCGGACGGTCCAGTCGACGGTCCAAAATTGGGAGCGGCTATGACCGCGCTGTGGTCACGAGCGAACGGTTTACCCCAAGCGCTGGGTTTGGTGGCAGGTGCCGGTTCCGATTGTTTGGTGTCATTTGAACTGATGGACAAGGCTCCCACAGCGTCATCTAGGTCGCTTTTCCCCGGCCCCTTTGCGGCTGATGGTTGTGACCAGGCTCCTGGAAGCTGCGATTTCGGAGGTTGAGGGTTTTGACTGTCCTGATTCTGTAATGAACAAGCAAATCAAGTATGCAGCATGCTGGTATAGCGTGTCCCTGAAAAATGTCTCCATCAGGCGACCACCAATAATGGGGTTCCGTGCTATTGCTTTCATCACCAACAGTATTAATGTAGAAATCTGGATTTCAAGGTAGAAAAAGCAAGTAAACTTGACCAAAATCCGGGTTTTTGGTTGGTTATTCCTGGTATAATCAACCAGTTATTCCTTGAATAATTCATGCAGAAAGCCAATCTCAGGGGGTCAAAATTTGTATTTTGAAAAATGGATTTTCGAGATATTCGGAGATCTAGGCGTGTGGAGTATCATTTTCCACTAAATTTAGGACGCTTAATCCAATGAGACGGGTCCTGTAACGATTAGAGGTAGAGGTTACTCCGGTGGGTGCTTATTCAATAAATAACCAACCAAAAACCACGTTTTTCAAAAATTTTCAGCGAATGAACACGGGAATTGTTCTGGAGAAAATGTTTCCACCAAATTAATGGTGTTTCTTCACTGAATTTCATACACATGAAATGAACCACTTCATATTTACCTATTGATCTATGAATATGGATAATACTGGATTTGATAATTGAACAACACTACATCACTTGAACGCATTATAATCTCGGTTTTCAACAAGCTCACAACCACAACAGGAAGACGCCAAGCTTCAGAAGAGAGAGAACAAGATGGCCTTGCAGTGTTGACAACTGCAAGGTGAACTTCATTATTTTGATATGACATTATAAATTAGTATTGCTTGTTGTTTATGGGAGAGTAATATTTCTTCTATAATTTCTTGAGGTTTTTCTTCTATCAAGACAGGTAGATCACACCTCAACAAAGTAAGGATTTGACTGGTTCAGCAGTTGATCCTCCTCCCGCTAGGTAGGTAGATGGTGCAGGGAGCAATTGAGCTGTCCCGAGTGGTCAAATTTAACGGTTTCATTTACCTGGTTGAATGTTGACAAGGTTTCGCAATTTCATTCATTCCTAACTCAAGGCTGAATTAGTGAATACCAGCACTCAATTATTGGAGATTGAGGGGCCCATCAGAAGGGAAATTTGACGTTCTTTCAAACGGTGTACTCAGATTTGACTCCTCGGTTGCTAGCAGACCAGATTGTTCAGCGTGGATTGTTCTGGTACAAGAATCTTCGGGGTTTGTGCAGAGAGACCGGCTGTGTTGTTGGTGCCAACTTTGAGGATCCAGCATTGTGGAGATCTCAGCTCAGAGCCCTGCAGGAGACGCTGGAATCCCGATGGAGAGAGCAGACTGTCTCAAGGGCGTTGTCATCACATCACAGAATTTATCGGCAGTTGGACATTGTATCGATCTGACTGAGGAGGGTCAAAAAGGGTCTATGTTTGTCCTCCGCTGGGTCTGTAGGGTCAGAGGGGACCTTCTGGCGCTCAATGGCTTGGGAGGACGACGATCTTGACAGGACGCTGTGCTCCCTTCGCAGTCTTGGTGAATCAGAGGACATTATTCATTTTCTGGGGCATTGTCCTGTTCCGGCTGAGTTTCGGGTTGCACAGTTCGGAGTGGCTAGATTGACCTGCGACTCCATAATCGAAATGCTCAATGGTTTGAACTGGCTCCCACTCGCGAGATTTTGCCAGGCTGCTTGGTCATATCGATCTGAGTTGGTTGCCCAGTTAATTGGGACTGAAACCTTATCCTCGCCTATCAATTGGCAGCCGTGTGCTGTGTGCAATTTAATTTCGGCTCTATGATCATAATATGGGCTGTGTGTTTCCTCAATAGGTTGGTGCATCCTCTGGCAGACGGGCATGGCCCATTGCCATACCGTGTATTAACACAAATGCGAATTTATTATTGTTGTTCAATTCAAATAAACACGTTTTCTATCTATCTATCTACTCAGATTTGACTCATATCTTCTAAATTAAGGGAGTTATGGCCGTTTTAGTGACGTCAGGCCGAAAATATGAAAAAAAAATCTTAAACTGTGAATAACTCGGAATCGAATCCCCTAAAAAGATAATCCTTAAGACAATTTTTGTTGAAAATGAGTTGTAGAATCGACTCATTGAAGGCTGCTAACGTTAAAAGTTAACATACAAGTATACATGTTCAAACATGAAACTGGCCACATACCTGCTGAGAGCTTCCCGCTCGAGGGCCGATTTGGCTCAACACCTGTTGATGTCGCAGACGTTCATTTTCCCTGTGAAGCTTCCTCTCTGCTTTGGATGCTCCAACCTTAGTTATTAACACGTTCTTTGTGTAGGCGTCAGTTTTCACTTGGTCTATCACAGACACGTCTAAAACTTGATCCTGAAAAGTGTCAATACAACGGGAGTCAGTTATCAAGCAGTAAAAATAAAAGCAAGTTGAAATACTTGAAGAAGAGGTGTTGATTTCAATGATATCGCATCGTGGAAGAAGCAGTGGGGTCATGTACTGTTTGTGTATGTAACTCAACACCAACTTGTGGTGAATATGCTGTGAATACCAGGGAAAGCGGAGGAGGACATTTTGGACAAACTGCAGCAAACAGAGGCAACATATGGGTGAAAATGGTATCTAACAAGTTATATATTTTTATTTTTCAGGTCCTAGTTTCGTATTAATGGGGGTATGACGTTCTTACTGACATTATTCGCTACGTTGTAACCGTATTTACCAGACAAAAGCTGTATTTCATGGATCGTTTTACTAGTAATAATACACATTGTCATTGAAAGGCCATGTAGGAAAAAACCGCTACAAATCCTTTCACAGGGGTTGGTTATTCCTTGGACCCGCATGGAGACTTATTTCAATCGATTCAGCGTCCATAACCTCTTCCGGCGTTCCAGGATCAGTTTCATTGGATTCAGCGTCCAAAATTTAGTGGAAAAGGACACCCTACACGCCTAGGTACCAGAAATATCTAAAACATATATTCAAAATGGGCAGATAGATACCCATTTTGAACCATAACCTCTTCCAGTGGACGCCGATCGTTCTCGGACCCATTTTATTGGATTCAGCGTCTAAAATTTAGTAAAAAATGATACGCCTAGATTGCCAAATATCCCTTTATCGAAATACACATATTGATCCCTTCCCCGCCCAAATTTGGTCCGATCGGGCTGGAAAATTTCGAGGGCCAACTAGAACCGGAAACGGGTCCCTGACCAAAATTTCAGATTTTTAGAAATTTTTCAAATTTCAAAGTCGGCGTTGACGGCGGACGGACATTAGCAAACATTGATCTAGAAACCTTGAACCGCCCAGAAAAAAAATTTGGGCCAAATCGGAGAGATTGGCTTCTTGCATGAAAACAGGTTATTCAGGGAATAACCAACCAATACACACAAGAAAGAGTAATGATTATAGAATACAACTTTTCATCTTGAAATATTCATTCACTTCATCACTTTTTCTCAAAGGTTTTAAATCGTTGATCTAACTTTTCTTCAAAATGGTGCTACAGTCAAACTCTCATCTTTTTACTTCCTCACTTACTCCTAATTTCAGTTCTTAGGGGTTGTAGTTGTTTTTGCAAGTCTGCTTCAGATGAACTTGAGGTGTCAACTTCAATCAATCAATTCAAAACTCGGTAAATATGCACTGTCGGGGGCCCCTGTCATGGCGCCCTAATATATCGATATTTCCTGTCAAGCGAGATAATCGATAGTTTTGTGATGTGCCCCTTTCCACCGCACTAAACACCCATTTACCAGTCACTCTCTTCCTATGGTTGAATTTACGCTTCCCAAACTTGCTCTCATCTATCTCAACAATCACGCCAGGTCCACCTATATGCTCATTCATTCCCAAACATACTTCTCTGATATAACTATGCCAACCACACAGTATGGGAAGATACACTCATATCACGCATAATAAAAGAGTGTTCGACTCGGTTAATCAACATATTCAATTCCTGACATCCTCGAAGTAAGATCCCGAACGAACTCTCCTTTTCACTCGATGGGAAGGAGCAGCTTTCGTCCTGCAGACCCACTCAAACCTATCTTGCTTTGAAGGACATGGTCCGAGAGACATATTCTTCCCACATTCAGGACACACATACACTCTCGCAATCAATCCCAGATCCATACAAATCTCAATCACTCTTTCTGGTCGCTCATGCCTCAAACACCCCAAAGAAAACAAATTAAACACTTCCATTCCAACAAAAAGGGAAACCCATCCAATTTGGATGCAACGACACAAAGAATTATACATAACATTGACATGCGCAAATATGTCACCGCCAAATAAATGTAACGGACATCGATACAGTGATCTCGAAGTCGAAATCGGTAGTTAGACACTTTATCAAGCGTGTTATCAAAGAGCCCCCGACAGTGCATTTCAACCCAAAACTCTTTTGATGGTCTTTTATCGAAACTCCCTCGTCTTGTCATCGCTTGGTGTCTCTGGGCCATTTCACTCGTGAGTTTCCAGCTACCTCACGGCCAACTCTCTGTGCGTGTGGATGGTGTCGTCTCCCGCTCATTCATCGCCACTTCTGGGGTCCCTCAAGGCTCTCACCTTGGCCGCCTCCTCTTCAACCTGGTGATTAACGGAGTCGTCTCCTCTCTTCATGCCATTGAGTTCCTGATTTATGCTGATGACCTCAAGCTCTTCACAACCATTGATGGCCCCTCGGATTGCCTTCTCCTCCAGAAGAACCTCGACGCTCTTTCTCTATGGTGCGATCGGAGCGGTCTGGCTTTGAACCCCTCTAAATGTGCCGTTACCTCATTCCACCGCTTGCACTCTCCTGTCACCCACCCCTGCTCAATCAAAGGAGTCCTCCTGTCACGAAAGGACGGCATTGTGGACCTCGGCGTTTATCTGGAGTCCCAGCTATCCTTTTCATACCACGCAGGTTGCATCCCGTGGCATGCGTGTGCTAGGCTTTCTTAAGAGGAACACCAGAGAGTTCTCCCAAGCATCAGCCCTGGTTTCTCTTTATAAGGCTCTCGTGCAACCCATACTGGAGTACGCGTCGGTGATCTGAAGCCCGTACTACGATTGCCACACTTTGCAGATCGAGCGTGTCTTCAGGGCATTCCTTCGTTTCCACGCCTACAAACTGTTTATTCCCCACGAGGACCTGGATTACTTTGAGCTCGCTCGCCGCTTCAACCTGCTGTCTCCCCGTTGCATGTACGCTGATGTGTCGTTCATCCATGGCTTGCTCTCGGGGCGTATTGATGCACCCGATCTCCTGGCTCGCGTCGGCTTCCATGTTCCTCGCCACACTTTAAGATCCACCACACCATTTTGTGTCCCTTTTTCCCCTACGAACTACCTTCTCTATCGTCCAATGAGTCGCATTCCTCGCCAAGTCAATCTCCTCTCCATCTCTACTCCCTTCCTAGGGAAATTAGGGAAACGAGGGTGCTGTCCTGAATTCCAACACCCAAAAATTCCTACCATACCTCCCTTTTGACAACTTGTTGGTTGATTCTTGTTGACAACCCTAAATGATAGTGTAGTTGGATAAGATGATAAACAACTTACATCCCAGGACTCATCAGGAAATGCCGAGGTATCCAGGTTGTTCACAGGCAGCAAAGCAGCAATCTTTGGCGCAGTATCCGCTTCCACAATGAAACTGTCCACGGTAGCTCTATCCGGACAAGACCTGATATGTGCCTGTAAAAATGACGATATTCCGTCGTTATTATTGCAGAACTACCACTAAATTAAGTGTTTAACACACAATTGAATACTTTGTGACCAACAAGTGTCAATACATACTTTCAATTCGGCACGGCTGACGACGTGCGTTGCATTAAATGGGCAACTAACGGTGTCCATGTGAGAGTTTTGCGCTTTGCATTTTGACAAATGCGTCTGATACCTACTAACGAGGATTTTGTGGGCCGGGTGATAGGGACACATTACAGTTGCTTCGGCAGGGTCCTCCATTATCGATATTTATTCAGCTAAAACCAATACGAAACATGCGCTAAAGAAAATCATGGTATTTTTCTAATGCAAATCAATTTTCTTCAATTAGTAAAATAATACTATTTAGTCAATATAATACGTAGGTATGTACAGAATTTCGAGTAAAAATTAGAATTATTAGGAAAGTCGCCTGATAAGAATAACCTGCTCACATTTTAATTTTTTGGCAACTTTGCCATGCACTTGTGCCTACGTGGAGCAACTAGTGGGGGGGGGGGGGATTTTCAGTGCGCTCAAACGGTTACTGATGTATTTTCCTGCATTCTTCCTTAACCTGATAACGTCAGGTGTATAATTGACAACGCTATTTAGAAAGTTCCCCTTGCAAACTAGAAAGACATTCCCACTATCCCATTTGGACGACTTCAGGAGGAGGTGGGGGTGGACAACTTGAGATACACCCTGTACGGATTGTATTTTTCATGAATTTTTCACCACCAATTTGGGGAATGTCGGTTATAGTAACGGAATTTTGACGGACCCTGGAACGTTGTTAAAAGCGATTTCTACTGTACGTTGGTTTCTCTCAAATTGTAATACTTCAACAATGACGAGCGTAGGACTTTCAGGACGTTTTCAAGATGTGTACATAGGTAACACATTACACGAAACTGATCTCTCTGCAGACCGTAACTAATGATTATGCTATTGAACAGTGATTATTATCAAAATATGTATGTTAGTGAATTAGGTTGATATTCATGCTATCACGTTAGAACAAAGGCTAGTTGCATCAGAGTAACAATCCAAATGAAAGTACCTAAGTAAGTATTATTGATTTGTAGGATTAAGTACACAGGATGTAAAGACCAGAAACGACTCCCACACAAATTATGAAAATGAAACGATTTGACAATAAGAACACGTTTCAGATCTGTAGTGAACAGTTTGTAAAGAATCAACAAGTCGCTTGGCGGGCAGTCGTCGAAAGGTGTAGAAACTGCAGTACCAAATACGCCATTTGCATATGGACGTAATTGACAGTCCAGTTCAGAAATTTATCGCTAGAAACACCAAGGATTGGTTCATTCGTGAGAAGAACATCTAATTCAAGTCTACACAAAATACCAACCCAAAGTGGTTTCATAATATACGAATTTAAAGAACAAGCAGAATAGATAAGAATATGATCAACTTACATGTAGATGGGACGGAGAAGAAAATATGGTGGACTGAAGGTAGTAAAGAACAAGTAATAACCAACCAAAACCCTTTTTTAAGAGGAAAGCACAAGGCCTTCTTGCAAGCCAGTCGGTATTATAATATCAAGGTAATAAAATACCAATCAAATACCACGTCAAAACCCCGAAACCCTCATCCAGAGCATTAATAGTGGTTGTGGTGGGGACGTTGCGATACTACCGATATGGGTAGGTATCGATACTTTTGTTTCGATACTATTGGTATCGAATCACCCGATATTATACTAGTATCGAAAGAAAATCTGCAGTATCGATATCGAACCAGTCAGGTCAATAAAGACAGTGATGAGAAGAACATTGAAGCTTTTTAAAAATAAAAAGTAAGAGGGAGAATTTTAAAAAAAGTGGTGGGAATTTTTGTGCCTTGAGTGGGGATTTTTTAGGGCCTCAGTGGGAAAAACCAGCCGAAGTCGTCTGGCAAAACTGATTGTTCGGTTATCTTATCTCGTTATTTGTTAAAAATTGTTATTACGTTACTTTTGTATTTCTTCCTGGGCAGCGTTGGTGACAAAGAGTGGTTCTATTAAGTAGTAGAATAGAATAGAAAAAAACTTAGCTAGCAGCTTGTTTTACATTTGGGTACTTTCGTGTTAAAGCCTACCAGTTGTTGAAACAGCATTGAAAGCCTGTACGATATATCGAATCAGATGCTTGACTCCTATGTGAAGAAGGTTTTTTACCTACAGGTTATACTTTCCTGTTAACTACCAGTGTTCAAACCAGCAGTGAATAGTGCAGAAATGATATATATTGATAGTTTCCTTTCTTTTTCTTCTTTTTCCTTACCTACGGAGATATAACATGTGGGTAAAAACAGGGGTGTGTCGGTCCAGGTAATTCTTAGGAACGGTTCCAACGGTTACAGTGACAATGACGTAATCGTTCCAACTTACCGGTACAGTTCCATTACCGGTACAGCAGGGTGTAACGTGGCTACCCCCTCCCACCCAAGAGAATCATTCTGTTCCCTATGTATTCATCAAGGAATTCAGATGAGTGTTACAAAAACATGAGAATTAAAGGGAATAATAAATTATATTGTAATTGGATAGGTACCTACTTACAAGTTAAAAATAATTGCCGATTCCTAATAATTGACGGTTCCTACCATCTCTCCATTTTACAGTGAAAACAGTTTTTTATTACAATTTAAATAAAGCAGCAGTATTGTTTTCTTTCGGGGGTAAGCGAGCTCCTCCTTTCTGACAATATCAACCCAGCTTTTGAGAAAAGCTGCTCGCAGGGTACTCACGTTGCAACCACACACAGTCTCTCATCCACCACTTTTGATCAAACAGGGAATGATTGAGGAGAGGGGGACATTTCATCGGAATTGCACTAAAAAAATACAGAGTCCAACAAAACTCGGAATCGGACCTTCCCCATCAAGAGTTCTGATCATATCGATACCAAACCGACCCCTTGCCAGTCCGTGGAACCGTACCGGTAAAGGCCGGGGTCTTGTCACTGCTTGGAACCGTTCCAATGTGAGACTCGGTTACACAGTCCCGGTACCACTGTACCAACACACCTCTCTGATATTAACATTTTCGTCTAATAAACTATAGTACCCAGGACAGTACTTGCATTAATTTGCCTTTTCTTTCCTTATTATTAGGAATATTAATAGAATTTAGCAAGAAGGCTTTGAAGTTGCATCATAGATAGAAATGTTATGGTAGAAGGTTGTCATTTTATGTTAGGAAGGCTGATCTTCTCATTTTTATGAAATCATGAATCATATGTGTTGTTAGAAGGATAAAAAATGCATCAAATAAAAATATCATGTTCCTTCAGTCAGGTTATGTGAGTACCATGTAGAAAGATGCAACCAGGAGCATCATATTATTTTCAATTATGTGAACCCATGTGGAGTAAACACTCCTGAAGATTTAACAGAGTTGCTGAGTTTAGCAATGAAGCCAAAGATCTAATAAATGATTCCTCTACTTATTAAAATTAGAAAATAACTTACCTAGAGATGAGCCTTTTTGAAAAGCGTCAGTAGAGACCAGCAACCAATACCAGACAATTATGAAGATGCTCTGATGTGATTTAGGTTGTGAGTTCAACTCACTGATCCAATGTCCAATGAAAATGGAGCTTTCTGCTCGCCCTCATCTGATTGGTTGTATCCAAGCAGCGAGGTTGTTATTTCTAATTTTTGCGTTCTTTTGTGGAAACAGGTTGCTCAACAACAACGAAATAAATGCTGGGAGCGCTAATCGGTAAGAGGAAGAATTTTATAATAAAATTAGTGGATATGATACCCACACGCCTAGGCACAGAAATCCGAAACACATATTCAAATGGTAATATATCGATCATATCGATACCAATCGACCCTTGCGGTCGTGGAACCATCGCATCATGTAGTCACTTCAGGACTGTCATGAGTCAGTCAGCATCGATCCTCATATGTCAGTCCAGCTTATCGTCCAGTTCGATCTTATGTCCAGTCCAACCTTCCGGTCCAGTTCCAATCTTATCGATACCAAACCGACCTTGCCATCCGTGGAACGTACCGGAAAGGCCGGGGTCTTGTCACTGCTTGGAACCGTTCCAATGTGAGACTCGGTTACACAGTCCCGGTACTGCTGTACCGACACACCTCTAGGTAAAAAACCTCTTTGCACATAGGAGTCAAACATACCTGATTCGATATATTGAATAGGCTTTCAATGCTGTTTCAACAACTGGTAGGCGTTAACAGGAAAGTACCTACATTTGTGTTAGTATTTCAATTTATTATTCTTTAAGTAACAATTTTTGTATGATTACAAACGTCTGGTTTTGCCTGGAATTTTGTGCTTCCGAATCCACCAAGGTGTATAATGTATAAATACTGTCTACAACACAATGTGAGTACTGATTCGATACTACCCATATCGATACTTTCCCTTCAATACTGTATCGATATCAATACCGTTGTTCGATACTGATTCGATACCAAATATTGGATAGCGGTAGAAATTCATCAGCCACTAGAATTAGAAATAGATGTGAGCTTACAGGTAGACCAAGAGGGGTTATAAGAAAATTTGGCATATCAAGAAATAAACTCAGAGAAGTATCGGAACGTCCCAAGTTGAGGTGGTTCCTTGTCCTTGTATGAGGTAATGTCGGGCATCTATCTTCGATGTTATAAAACATCGATGTGTTTGCTCCAATGTTCGATTTCTTCACTCTCT
>CM034001.1:26099044-26420376 GCA_019603395.1 Cyrtorhinus lividipennis | reverse complement strand
TTTGTACGAAATCAGGTTGACTCCGTTATAATTAAACCCTCGTAATAATGAATAATCTGCGGTGAATTTTCATTTGAAATGATCATAACTTAATGAAGATATGTCTTCTCCGGTCTGAAAGTGTCCCAACTTACGAAGGTACATATCTTCGAATGTGATAGGATGTATCCGATTTACATACTGGTGAGTACGACAATCCTTATGTCCCTGCTATCTCAATAATGATTTATTCGTTAAGTTAAAATGGTTGGGAGCTTACATACCGAGCCAGAGTGTACTAGTTGTGAATATGTATAATCAAGTTTCCCTGACTTGCCTCGAAGGGAAATAGACCTATAAATTCAAAGGGAAGCAAGCGAGACATGACTCGCAGATCCCCTTCCTCCTTACAGATCCCACCCTTGACGTTGGGAGGCCCGTGCACATTCGTCTGAAATTTATCGATTCCACAAGGTAGTACCTGAAAACCGTGGTTTCTCTAGAAAGGGAAGGGATCCAGGCCAATTGGCGGGTTCTCATGATATTCCCCATATTTTGGTGAACTCGAAGACACTATTATTTATTTTCCTCTTTGGGAATGATCTACTCAAAACTGATAAATCTTCGCTGAAGAACGTGCATAATATTATATCATCTTTACTGGACACAGCGGTAAACTCTACAGGACGTTCAGAAACATAATATTGTAGTATCGAAAGACTCCGAATTACCTTCGTTCTACCTCTGACTGGCCCTACTGCATCACGCTGGAGTTATACTGCAGAAGTTTCAATTGAAGCCCTGAAGAATTTATGTGCAGTTTAAGGGGATACGGACCCCCTCCCTCTTCACCTCGCCCACGTAATTCCTCCCCTTCCCCCAATGGCATAGGCTTAATAAGGTAGGGTGAATGTCTAATGTTGGATCAGACCACTCGTGGATTACCTTCTGGATAAACTACTCAACTTACCCGCCTCTTCTCGTGCCAAATTGGATTAAACCTCCGCACAATGAGGGTGGTATTTGTTGTGTATATATATTTCTACTTGAAAAGAACCGCTCAACCGCAGGGAAACTACCTTCGCAGTTGGGAACATGTTTTTTATCCCGTCCCTCCCGCGCGCCTCCTTCAGATGTTTTAATCTCCCTCCAGGGCAAGTTTACTTTAAAACCATCTTGAGTTTTTCCTGTATCATGTTGTAATGAATTGGTCCACAGGCCCTTTTCTCCTCCCGCTTCCACTGCGAAGGGAAATTGAATTATAAATCTCCTCTCGCCAGGTGAAAACTTTTTCCCAGTTAGGTATCCGCCCGTTGTTTTTATAGCTTTAATTACACTCTACGCCCCTCTATAAAGGATCACTGCTGAATTTTATTTCGGAGAAATTACTTACCCCTTCACACAGCCGCATCAACTTCAACAAACTTTTAAAATTTCGTGTATTTCGGGATATTAGAAAAAGAAGAAACGGTGAAGGTGTTGTCAAATTCGGTTTAGAGGTAGCCGCCCTGACTTCAAACAGTTTTGCAAAGATAAATAAATTCTCCAATGTCTAAAATTTTATCAGTTTTGATGACCGAAATGTTCACTCCATATTGTTTGCCTTCAGTTAACATTATGGTAGCCTGATCATTTCAATGTGGCGCAGAAGCATGAAGTACTACAGTGATGACCAAAATTTACTTTTCATTGGATCACGATGATTTCGTCAACATTAATCACTCTATTGTTAGTTCGCGTTTAAGTATGAATTTTACTAACTTGCCAGTTGACTTGATGAGAAACAAGTTCAAACCGAAAGCTGTGAATTATTCCCCTATGTTAGATTATTATGGTTGCGGGAAAGCGTATCTTTGAGGTCTCTACAACAAATACTCGAATATTGCAAAATGAATTATGAATATATTTTAAAAAACGAAGTATTTTTATATAACAAAAGATGATTATTTTATTATTCATTATTATTAATCTATTTCATTTATATCGGTCATAGCGACTCTCCTCCCCCCAGCACAAGCGTAGCTTATAGGGGGGAGTAGCATAACCTGAAAATTGTATGTATTTTATATTTTTGTCTTCCAATAAAATGCAAAAAAAAAAAACTTATTTTAAGAAGAATAAGGAGGCCCATTACCTGAATTTCCTTCCTTCCTTCTTGACCCAAAGCTACCCTCTTCAGATGTGCAATACTCTGTTCGGGAACCATTTGAAGTGATTCAGCGTCCAAAATCAAATGGAAAATGATAGTCCTACACGCCTAGGTCACCAAAAATCTCGAACATCCACTTCAAAATGTCCTCTTTCGTCCAAACCCTGTCTCTGCTTTGGTTGATTGGGCTAAACAGTTCCAAGGGCCCCTAAGAGAAGCCTGAAAGGAGTCACTGACCAAAATTTCAGATACTTTGAAAAACTACTTTAGGAAACAATGATGATGTCGAATGGACAAACCTACCTGTTTTGGATTCTGATGATCTCATAATACAAAACCTCAAATTTTCGGGAAAGCTGGAGCGATATATTTATATAATTGTCACTATTGTTACAATAGTACAGTACTGATAGAGCTTTCGACTGGTAAAGTCCGAAGTGTTTGAACTCTAGTTTTCAGTTTGGATTAGATAAAAAATGTAGGTTTTTATTAACCTAAGTTGATTTATTTGATGCAAAGAACATGAAATAGTTGACGAACAGAGAAGAGCAGATCTCTGGCAAACCCTTGCTTCCTTTTTTTAACCGCTGCGACAAATCGCCTCTCGGGGGCCCTTGACTCGGGAACAGGTACTAGCTACCTGCTCTATTGTGTGCATCCTCCCTTATCTACCGTAGTATCGTTAGCTGCACCGATAAAAAACAGCTAAAACCTAAATTAAACTTTTCTTCCTCTTCCGATGAAAGAATTCGGGATCGTCCATTGTGCTTATCTAAAGTAGTTTGAAATTATCTTCCCAAACTTTTTTCGTCGTGAGAAGTTGCATTAGCCTGTGAGACAATGAGAAGTAGATATCTCTGAAGGGGGTTGAATGTTTCTTTTCTCTTCTCATTAGAATAAACGGTTAAAAAGCTTTCTATATAGCCTGCTGATTGACGAGGTGATAATAGAATGTGATAACAGTGAGCATTACTCCAATGGCAATCCTCCTGTTGACGAAATATTTAAAACAAACTTTTCTTGCAATTTCAGCATTTCTTGACGGCCATTGTGGATTTGAAAGTAAAAGTTGCGTCGAAAAGAAAGAATCTAAGGAGAAAGGCATTATGGGGAAATCCTCGGTTCGAAATTCGAAATCAACTCTATATTTTTTTAACACTCTTATCTCTATTCTATTCGTCACAGAAACATGAGTCCAGCCATGAATAAAAATAAAAGGACACTTTGAGCGTTCTTCCGAAGTCAGGAGCTTTGGGAAGGCAACGATTGTTGTTGATCGTGAAGGGGATGGTTTCTAGGTTAACCTAGTATTTATATCGTCGAAATGGTTTGATGTTTCATCATGTTGTCGAGGCTTTACTCATATACTATTTTTACCAAAATATATTTTTGACCATTGCAACCACGAGCTTGATCCGGATATCCATTTTTAAGTTGACCCTCAATCTTCGAAACCCGTGAACTTCCCCCTACCGGAAACTGTATTTTCCGCCTTCACATCCATGCGAAATATAGTTAATTCAAAAGGAAAAAAAAAATCTATCTCCTTTATGGATAAAGTTGAGTGCGAGGTTTATTCCGTTCCATCGGAAAGGAACGGAGTCACACAACTTCTGACGCCCGCCATAATTTATTCTTTTGAACTTCTTAAGAAGTTTTATAAGCTTTTTGGTGCCCTTTTACAGTCTTTCCGTATGCTGCCCTTATATGCGTGATAAAAGACCCACTCCAACCCTTCCATTTTTTGCTTTAACTTATTCACTTATCCTTGCTTTCAAATAACATTTGTAGGAATAAAAACTTTCTGAGAAAATGTATACTCTTCCCGACTCTACTTTGTTCTCCTTCATGCCAGGTTCCTTATTATAAGTCATTCCTATCTTCAAAATGTTAGCCTATTTATCACCACTTGCATAGAGGAATATCCTGTGAAGTACCCTACTGGCCCATAAAAATTACGGGCTGTGTTGATACAATTTATCTCCTCTACCCTGGTGACACTACTCCACTGTTCCTCCTCTTCTTCGATGGCACTCTTCAAGAAGTTGGCCGACAGCGTATACTTCTTGTGCAAGGCACACTATCGTTCCACTGTTCATTAATTGTTCACCCTTTCTAACGAAGAGCCAAGTTCGCGCTAGACTTCCTCGACTAAACTAAATGATTGCATGCGATGTTCCGTCGGCGGATTTATACAGGGGATGGCTACAATACACCCGCTCCTCTAACATCGAGATTTTCAGTGAAGGAAGATTCCTCATTACCCGCTCCCAGATTAATGGTTCTAATTATCAATTCCACTCGTGAATATCCATGGATATGCACGCTAACCCTTTCAAGTTCCCGAGTTCTGTAGACGCTTCTACGGAAGCTTCGCTCCTTTCGTTGAATACTCTCTAAACTGGGAATGCTTTGAATCTATCCGAGCGGAGCAACACTGCGTATCTACAATGCCCAGCGTTGTCTGATTCTATTATTGGTGCAGCTCAATAGGTTACTCATCGGCTGCTAATAAGACCGAAATTCCGACAGAGTCCGACTTACAATTATTGTGCAGGTAGTGCATCTTTTGTGATGAAACATGTACAATTGAACATTTGTATGTATATAAACCTCATCGACCAGCAGTGAGCATAAATTTCGTGCAATGCTCAAATATTCCACTATCCTTGATGGTCATTGTGAAATTCGATAATGCATGTTGACCTTCAAATGTTTTCATTTCCAGTGAACGGAGACTGAAGATATTTTCGTCGAACCCACGACAGTTTATTTAACGAATCGGACAACGTTCAAGCATCTGCCGAGTATTCCTTTTGTGAGTTCTATACGAGATTAAACGAAGCAGAAAGCATAGCTGAGCGGAGAGAGGGCTGCAGCTGTCCTTACGAATGCCATTTTTACGGAGCTCCCGCATGAAATGCCGATCGGACTTCTAGCGGGCTTCACAATAGGTCGTTGTTAGTTCAGTATCCACGAATCAGTGGCCGATTTAGTCATCCGTAAATGTAAGTGCATTCAGTCGATCAGCGGGGATTGATTGCGACGGGGAAAATATTTGCGAAGTCCACCAGGGCGTTTTTATTTTATTTTATCTAACATTATTCGTTCTTCAATCATGACTGCTCTATAGGAGTTAGTCATTACAACTACCAAGTCCTCTAATGAGAGGATCGGAACTCATTCTGGTCATTTCATTCATGGATACTCCTAGCCTCGCTATAATCAGTGGAGATGGTCTCAGCCTGAGTGGTAAACATCCTGCTGACAGCTGATCTACTTACCAGCAGTAACCCATCCAGGTAGTAACTTGATATGCCTGGGCTAGACTGTGCTTGAGGCCGTTAGGCCCATAACAGTCTGTCATCGTCTTTATTGTGCTCCTATTGTCTGGGAGCCCTGCTCTGTGGCTCTACCCCACCCTCTTCCGGCGTTCGCCTGCCTTTGGCAGCCCAGGATGGACCTCGTGGAGGTGCCAGGTTTTACAAGGGGATTTTTGGTTCTGCTCACTATTGCTCTGCTTCTGCGAGCTCTAGGATGGGGGTGGCTGTGGAGCTGCTGGGACTTAGTGCTTAGTGTGGTGGCAGCACTTGCTCGCCACTTTACTGGGCATCATTGAACCTACAGGCATTTTATAGGGGTACCTAGTAGGAAAACACCCCACCTGTGTCCTCCACTCCAGCTGATTCTTCACCCACTTCTTTGTGCTCCACAGTCCTGCAAAGGAGTCTCTTTGCTAAAACGTAGCACGGTAGGGCGAGTACTGGAAAATTCCTCCCCTACCTGAATAAAATGCCTAATCAACTAACTATGCCTAGCCCAACAGAAATTTATCACATTTAGTTGGATGGACTAGGGGGGGGGGGGGGGAGTCCGATCCGGATGGTTCACCGTCGTACGGCCGTTGGCTCACTACAGCTGCCATCCTTTCTACCTCTGGTGTGACCAATTAGTGTAAATACGTAGGACAGATCCCTTGATGCAGGTGAATATATATATGTGATCTACCCCTTCAACCAGGGCCTACCTGCTCAGGTCTCCATGCAGTTCACCCTTCCCCCACTCACTTTGACCTGGTGGTGGAAGAATCCGACGACGCAGTTAGTCTGATGGAAACGTTCGCCGGTGACAGGGAGTTCTGCGGCCCATGCTTATTATTTGTCTTATTATTTGATTATATTCGATTTTACAAAGTGCCACCTGACATAAGTTATTGTGTAGTCCCCCTACGCTCACATCAGAAGTGGGATAATGGACCCTGAATGCCGTGGTGATTCGGAAGAGATGGATGATGTGGGGGACTTTTCTCGCCCGGGAACTCCGCGTAATGAAGAGGTTTCCAAGGATCGTATTATTTCGTTATTGGAGGCACAAAACCGCGAAATGTCGGAGCAGAATCGGCGATTGGAACGACTATTGGAAAGAGCTATGTCGACACCTACTCAGCCAGGTACATCTTCCAATATCAGTTACGTCAAGCTTCCTGAATTTGATCCAAAACACGAAGGTGTCGATCCTAAATCATGGTGTGCGACAGTGGAATGTTGCTTAAACGAGAACATGAAAAGTGGAGGAGCCCTTGTATTGTCGCTCGGACAATCATTAAAAGGTGAAGCCGCCACATGGTTTACGTCCATTGCCAGTCCCGATCTCACTTGGGACGCCTTCAAATCTGCTTTCTTAACGCAATGGGACGCGGTTGGCACACCTGCGTGCGTATTTTTTTCGTTTCTGAGATCACAACCCAAGGACAACAACGAAACCTACGTCACCTATGCTTCGCGCGCATGATCCAGAAGCTCACAGCTAGTTGGAACGACCCTTGGGTTCTGTGGACGACCAGGTATCTTCGAAGAGGGGACATTTTTCTTCTCCTTCAACACCTCATAAAACTGGGCCTTCTGGGAACTGGGGATCAGTATCTCCACTTCGCTCTCCCTCTGCTCATCGATCAGCTGATTTTCGGAAAAGGACTCAAACAGCTTCTTCCTTCACAACCCCAACTAGTGACGTCACGTGCTACACCTGTTTGGCCAAAGGACATGTTTCTTCCCGCTGTCCCAAGAAAGAAGAGGCCCATCATCTCAAGAAGGCTTCAAGCTCCCAGTCAGCTGCGAAGCCAACGGAGAAGCATGTTGGATTTTGCCAAGTGAATCCATCTGGCACTCTAACCCACAAAGGTAAACTGTATTTGTACCAATTTGATTCTGGTAGCGAATGCTCTCTCATGGGAATGAGGTTTAGTTTACAATTTGAGGGTTCAAAATTATTCAGATCAGTAGTATTACATGGATTGGGGGCATCATCTCTAAAGTGTACTGCCCAAATGGAGGTGAATGTTTTGATTAATGACATCAACCTTGACATCATCTTTCACTTAGTGAATGATGACCTTTTGCCTTGTGCTATGATTCTTGGTCGTGAAATTCTCTTGCCCGGTTTTGAGATGATTATTTCGGCTAATGGGTGCTTTCTGAGGACAAATGCAATTCCTGAAAGGGCCATCATGATTTCTAATCAATTTGCTGACCTTGTCGTTGAAAGTTCTGCAGGGAGTGGTCAAAATCTTTCACCCTCTAATGCTCAAGAAGATGGTAGTAGTGTTTGCGATTTTCTATCGGAAATTGACTCTTATGAATCTGTGACTGACTTCTCAGTTGGATGTGTGGAGAGCCAAGCACGATTTGAGACAATCAAAACTGATCTTCCTCCAGATCATAGATCAAGCTTGATAAAAATTTTAGAAAATATTGTGAGTTTTTCATGTCAGGTATTCCACAGACTCGTATCACAACAGGGATGCTGGAAATCAAGCTGAGTGATCCACAAAAAATCGTTTACCAGAAACCTTACAGGATGAGCCCAAAAGAACGTGAAATGATTCGAGACAGAGTAGCTGAGTTAGTTGAGGCAGGTATAGCCCGTCCTAGTCAATCACCTTATGCGAGTCCAGTTCTGATTGTGCCCAGAAAGACAGGTGATTGGAGAATGGCAGTTGATTTTCGTAAGCTGAATGCCATAACAATTCCTTTGAGGTTTCCTCTCCCATTGATTGAGGACCAAATTGCAAGGTTGCGAGGTGCCAAGTTTTATTCTCAGCTTGACATGCTTTCAGGTTTTTATCAACTTCCTCTCCACCCTGAATCCATAGAGAAAACAGCGTTCATTACTGCTGATGGTCATTTTGAGTTTTTGACAGTCCCATTTGGATTGCGCAATGCTCCTAGCGCATTTCAAAATTCTGTTATGTCAGCCTTAGGTGACATTGCCAATACTTTTGCTGTTGTGTACACTGACGACATTCTTGTGATAGGCGAAAGTTGTGATGAAGCTTTGAAAAATTTGGATGAGGTTTTGGCTTTGCTTACATCCAAGGGATTTTCCTTCAACTTGGCAAAATGCTCATTTCTCACAACTAAAGTAACGTATCTTGGGTATGAGGTCTGTGATGGGGAGATCAGACCAAATGCCCGCAAAGTCGAAGCTCTCACTCATGTTCCTCCTCCTACCACCCTGAAAATGTTGCGTTCTTTCATAGGTCTTGCCACCTATTTCAGAAAGTTCATCAGAAACTTTTCATCCATTATGGCTCCCTTGTACAGACTAACCAACCCGTGTGTAAGAATTTGCAGATTTTTTCATCTTGGAGCAGACAAGACCCTCGAGACGCTCTACAATTTTTATTGGTTCGAGCACATGGCCCAATTTGTTCGGAAATTTGTCAGTAATTGTGTGACTTGTAAGATGGCGAAAAGAGATTCAGGAGGATCACGTCAGGTTGCCCTACATCCTATTGATAAGGTAGCTGAACCTTGGCACACAGTCCATCTTGATTTGACAGGGAAGCTTAGTGGCAAAAAAGATGCACGCGACTATTTGTTTGTTTTCATTGATGGGTTCACCAAGTTTTGCCTATTGCAACTTACTCACAAACTTGAAGCTAAGAACGCTATTCAAGCTGTTCGAGCCACAATTTCGTTGTTTGGTCCCATGAAAAGGATAGTGGTTGATCAAGGGCGTTCTTTCACCTCAAAACAGTTTCAAGACTTTTGCTCAGAGTCCCAGATAGAATTGCACTTCATTGCAACTGGCTCCAGCCGAGCCAATGGACAGGTTGAAAGGGTTATGGGAACATTGAAGGACATGTTGACTGTTGCTGAGATGGATCAGCATCGTTCATGGCAAGACTCAATTGGGGATATTCAGTTAACATTAAATTCTACCCCTCATGCTGTTACTAAATTCTCACCCATGGAATTGATGTTTGGGAAAGTAGCACGACCTATGGGTCTGATTGTTTGCGATGCCGCTGATGATACTGCATTTAATGTGCAGGGCTCAGCCAGATCTAGCACTGATATTCCTTCTATGCGAGAGCAAGCGCTTACCAGGATTGTTCAACATTCTGCGTACAGCAAGAAACTCTTTGATAAGGGTAAAGCTAAAGTGCAACCTTTCAAGGTTGGTGATTTGGTTCTTCTTAAGCGAGAAGAGCGGAATATTGTGAAACTCGATCCTAAATATTCTGGTCCTGTTCAAGTTACTAAGGTACTACCTAATGATCGATATGAGTTAAAGACTATTGATGGAAGGCGTACTTACAAGTATGCTCATGATAGGCTACGTAAAGTGCCTGATGCAACTGAGATTAGCACCTTGGCTGTTGGCTCATCTGAGGCCACTGCCAGTCCCTGAAAGGTTTGAGACTCGATTGGGTAGTTCTGGGGTAGCTGTGGTTGTGCTGGGCGGACTACCATGATGGAGTGTGGATTAGCTTTTCGCTTGCGATGCGTCCGCTCCTCTGTCACTGTTTCTATGCACGTGTCGCTTGCGCTGTGTCTGTTCTCATTGGGCCTCACTTTTCGCTTGCGATGTGGGTGCTCGAGGGCAGTCTCCGTCTCAGTACACCTGCTGCCTTCCTCAGTACTCTCCGGGTCATTGATGGAGTTGCTCCATGTTGCAGTTTGTGCTTTCGGCCGCTGCGTCTTTTGGCCTTGCTTTTGGCAGGTCGTTTTGTTGGCTGTGTTGCCACCCTGTGTTGCAGTTTGTGCTATTCGCCGCTGCGTATTTTGGCCTTGCTTTCGGCAGGTCATTTGTTGGCTGTGATGCCATCCTGTGTTGCAGTTTGTGCTTTTGGCCGCTGCGTATTTTGGCCTTGCTTTCGGCAGGTCATTTGTTGGCTGTGATGCCATCCTGTGTTTGCCTTGCTTGTCTCACTTGCAGCAGGCTGATGACTTGTGTATTGTTCATTGCTTTCATGCTTTCAATTGAGGTTCTTTATGACCTTCTCCCTGTTACCTTCTGTATGCTGCTGCTTAGCACCTTGCTAGCGGCATTTGTTCCTCTTTGAAGGACTGATGCTGTTTTGTTTTGTTTGTTCCCATTCAGGGGCGCTGTGATTGCGTGGTCGCAATTATTGTCAGGAAGGCCGTGTGATCTACCCCTTCAACCAGGGCCTACCTGCTCAGGTCTCCATGCAGTTCACCCTTCCCCACTCACTTTGACCTGGTGGTGGAAGAATCCGACGACGCAGTTAGTCTGATGGAAACGTTCGCCGGTGACAGGGAGTTCTGCGGCCCATGCTTATTATTTGTCTTATTATTTGATTATATTCGATTTTACAAAGTGCCACCTGACATAAGTTATTGTGTAGTCCCCCTACGCTCACATATATTTATGTTGGGTTGCAATATAATTTTGTTTTCTCTGTGGCTTATGGTTAGGTATCTCACAAACTACTAAAATCTTAAGCTTCAAAAAGTATGGGAACAGTTCGAAGATTGTAGATGAAGCGGTGACCCCTGTACTCGTCCCTATTCGAAACAGGAATTTTCAATCAATAAATCCTGTTTGGGAAATTTTGTTCTGTTTCTTCTTGACTACTCTACCCTAATTGATAGTTTTCAAAGTCTTTGTTGGAATTCCCTACTTAATAATAATATAGATAATAATATTATTAATATAATATTATTCTAAAACCTTCAATAATAATGCACCTTTTTGCTCCAGTGATGATTTACTTATTTTTACCCATTCCTTCGTCCAGTGAGTGGTTTGGCCCTGGAGCCCATCTTAATGGATTCTGAGTTTAGAATTTAGTGGAAATTCATCCCCCATAACTATAGGTCCCGAACAATACCGAAAATGAAGATACAAAAATCACGTTTTCACCCGCACCCTTTTCTAATTTGGACCGATCGGGCTAAAAGGTTTTGAGGACCAACTATGGCCGGAAAGTGCTCCCTGACCAACATTACAATTTTTCAGAAATATTTCTACTATTGAAATGGGGTGGCCAAAAACGGGTGTTTACAGGGGTTTTCAAGATTATATTCTCTCAAATTCTTCAAGAGTGACATGTTAGCCAAGAAGGTATTTTCATACAGAGAACTCCAGCGAATAATTCCTGCTTTTATAGATACAAAGGAATAAATATTATAAGCTCTAGTTGACGAGGGTGGAGCGGAATAGAGAATCCTTGGCAGTCCAACAGTGGCCACTCGCGGTATCTTTCATTATTTATGAGCCAGGGCGAGATAATGCCGTGACTCTTAAATATTCCTCCCATGGTCCGTGATTCCCCTCGCGACAATAATACCACTCATTTCATTATCCTACAGTTCGCACTCGTATTCTATTTTGCGTATTTTCCTTCTCCCTTGCTACTCGACATCATTGCTTCTCATAATCTTGTCAAAAATCCATGTGACTGTAGCTTTAGGACACTCGGTTCATAAGACGATTGAAAGATGACATCTGTGAAGTGCCGTGTGAGGCTCATCCGTGTGTAAGAAACGGAGCAGACTAAAACGGAAGCGACATCAGAAGTGATTACGTCAACCAACTCCAGAGCGGGAATCGAGAGGAGGGGATTCGGATATTTCATTAAGAAACCGTTTAACCTCTCATCTCTTGATTTCTGCCTTCATTTGCTATTGATTGGAAGCCTTTATAGGATGTACAGTGATTTAGAGCTATGTTTGTCTCATACTTAGGGGAACAGCTCACCCGTTAATCATCTCATCTGTTGACCAAGTAATCCGTTGAGCATGTTGGAAACAGTTCAAACCAACTAAGAAAATTGACTGTTGTCCCACAGTTTGTCGAATTCCAAACACTATTGTTTCTTGATTACTGTTTGACAACCTTTATTGACATTATCAATGCTCAGAACTGAACAAGAGCAGGAGGCAGATTGCAATAAATGCCAACCCTCAGCGTACCTAAAACCCATTTTAGATTGGGATTAACTCACCCTCACTCATTCGTAGGTGAGCGGGTAGGTGAAGTGGAACGCTCGTTCAAGTTTTGGTTGATTTATCGGACCCTGATAGTCTCGCACGGCCACTAATGCGTGGGGAGAGTGCGTTTGTAGGTACCCTGAATTCACCTGATTTGCAGGTTCAGACAAAAGTTGAGAGCCAAACAACGGGTAGCCGACACTCATATCAGCGCCCCAACACTCGCTTGGGGTTCTGCGAGGATTGAGCCTGAATTTGTGTTGAAAAGGGAGATACGCATGGAGAGGTGGTGGGCGCGAAACCTGGGCACCCAACAGGACATAACAGACCGTCCAATTGTGATTAAGCAGTAACTTGGTGGGGGTCATTGTTATTTTACAGGCCAGTTGAAATCTCTCGAGGTCCCGTCAGCCAGAGCGTGCATGTGTAATCCTAAGCGGATTGGGCCCTGCAAGCACCCTCCCCCTACCCCTCTCATCCGTTGGGAGACGTTCTAATGGTGCGTCAGGGGAGGCGCACAAGGGGATGAACCGGGATCGTGAGGAATCACATGATCACATCTACGTGAATCACATTTCGCCTGCGAACTGGCTGGGGCGATGAAGGCGGGTAGGAAGAGGAGAGGCAAATCTCTTGAAAGGAGCATGCCGTCCCCTTCACGTCGAGGAACACCTGATGAGATTGAAATGTGATCGAATGATAGGATGTAAATGGGAAATGAATACCAAATGGCTTTGTCACAGAGGGGATTTAGATTTTTCCGTATGCATGAGGCCATGTGTCCGATCCTCTTGTTCCTCCCTCCCGCTGGACTCAATATGACCCTCGCCCAAGCCAATCGCATTTATGAAATTGATTGAGGGTTGAGGTATTGGTTTTGAAACCGATGGTTTTGATGCCGAGAAAAAAAGTGGTTTTGTACGCAACATTCTCGTCATGCTTAGTCTCCGATGGCTAGTGGCGTTGATGAACATTTTTCTGCACGAATGTGTCGTCTTGGTCTTGCGTCCAAGATTTCAAGAAAGAATTAAATCATTTCTGAGAAGGTGACTGGACCTCTTGAGTGGTTTGGTCCTCAATTGTAGACGCATCTGCCCGGTCCAATTCCCTTGGTACGTATCAATAATAACAACCCTGCTTCAGTAATTTTTTTTTTTTTTTATTCAATACTCTTTACTAAGTTAATTTTTGGAATCATGAGAAAGCTCGCCGAAAGATTTCATTTACATAAAAAAAAATTTCTAGGGATCCTAGGGAGAGTGCTGTTTATCGCTGATTAAAATAAACCACATTATTCCGTTCTTTACTTCTGTGCCATCTTTGGGACATTCTAGCCCAAGTCATCATCTAGAAAATATTGAAAAGAAACTTCCAATTTTACTTCAGCTACGACAGAAATCCCATCATACCCGATTTGATTGGAAACGATCGATCCACCTGTTTACCCACTCGTCTCATGAGGTTATCGAAAGAAAGGATTATTGTAGCACACTTGAGCTCCCTCCCCATCAATTTCCTCCATCTCCATCGCGGTTGACTGAAAGCTGGTTCAATATTTATCCTTCATCGGAAACAAAAACTAATGAAATTACTACGTCGTGTTTTCCCCTCACTCTCTTCTCGGTATTGGACCAACTTGACAAACGCTCGTTGCACTAGGAGTATTTGTTTAATTCACTGGTATTAACTACTACAATCCCGTTAAAAGCATTGAAATTGTTTCAGGTAAGTGCCGACGGGAACGTAGAGTTGAAAATGGTTTCCAAACTGTAAGTAAACAGACCATAGGATATTGCGCGCTCCTTGCTACTCAATTCTTTCGTTACTTAGTTAACAATTTGTGACTACACGTACTAAGAAATAATGCGTATTCTATTCTCGCAGAAATGTCTTCTCCCACTCTTTTGATTTCCGGTTGAAGCAAAAAGGACAGATTTTAACTACGTTCAATTATGATAGAAGAGAGAGTCACCAGGTCTCTACCAGAAATGATTTATTCTAAAGGTTATCCAATGGGTTGATTAAAAAACGAGTGTCTCTGCTAAAACGAAATGTACTTCAATCTCTTCGGAGGACATTACTATGACGATCGTACAATGAACTTGACTGAATCGAAAATGTATCGATACTTTTGTTGGTGTTGTGCTGAAACATCTCCCAAAGGACCTGAATGAGGCAATTCATATGTACGTGCACAACCGTATTCATTTTATTGGCTCGAAAAGTTCCCTCCTTCTGAGCACAATGAATTCTATTCAAATAAAATACCTTTGAAACACGAAGGATCTGTAAGGGGAGGATTTATTATCTAGTTTTCCAATGGAAAGTGGAAGAGATTCTTGGAATAATTATTATTCCGGTGAACGGATCAATAAAATACTGTGTCTTGATCCACTACTTCTGCTCTTTTCATTGTCTGATCTTACAGAATGGACGCACTCAACTAATTGCAGTGATTCTGATCGTTTTGTGTTGTTGTTGAGCATAAACCCTGTTATTTACAGGACTTCCTTGATTTTTCTGTCTAACCTTCCGAACAATATACAATTGTGGAATGATTCGAGTTCATCTTGATGTGATGATCAAGTTTTGTGTTTTGATTTGAATGGATTTGAACCGAGTTGCCGTGTATTTATACAGTGGACCATTGCAAGTAGCATCGCCAATTTCAACGAGGTGTCATTCGCATCAGCTCGCTTAGCCTCGAGCCCTTTCCATAGGCTGATGGACAGCCCAATCATCCTCTTGATCTCCTCGAATTGATTACTATCTCATGAATACGCGCATATAAATTAGATGGGCATTAATTTGTCGATCCAATCATTACCTTCAATTACCTGATGGAAACTATTATGATAGCATCACGATAGTGGAGCAAGTATCGTTCCCTCGCGCGGGTTTGATCGGTCCAGCCGAGCTGAACAGCGTCCTCTGTTCGCCTCGGGTTGTTTGAACCTCGTTCTACATTGTCAACGGTGGACTTTTGCCGTAAATGCTGTATTACGTGGTTGGACTCAGATTATGCAAATATTTTGAGAGGCCTTTGTGGACATGAGATAGGAGAGTCGCCTACCCGAGCGGAATCTTCTGCTGACCAAAACTCCTCCTTCAGCCACGTGGAACACTGAGTTTCCTGTCTCGCCAATGGTTGATTCCAACGTAGGAACTCAAAGTGGATAATTAATTTTCCGTTTAAGGCAACTCTCTTGAAAGAGCACATGCTGGTTTCAATAACAGTCTCAATGGACGTCCTTCAATCAGTTTTAGTGAACTGAATACAAGGATCACACTTTTTATGAACACCAAGCGATGTCAGTCATTGTTCCCGTACTTGGAATCTCCTACAACTAGAAAGGAATGCAATTGGATTGATTTATTATTCTATGTGGATCTTGACCACTTTGTCGGGATTGGCCCTAATCCCATTCAGCGCCAAAGTTTGAGTGGAAGATACCCTTCACGCATTGGTCTCTAAAAATCTCTGAAACACACTGACAAAAGACCCATACCCTGCCTCCATCTAATCTAAACACTTTGCAATATGAATCGATTCAGGTGGCTCAGGAACCAACATCCACACACTGGAAAACAATTTTTTATGAGTTACTTTTTTCAATCTAACAAGATTTACCTTAAATTATAAACCATTAGAGAATATTTTGCAGTTTTACCGTTATTCCTGAAGGTATAAATACCACCCGAGTCATGGTTGAGGAAATGTTGAAAGGATATACCGAGGAGGAGGAATATTTACCGACAATTATTAGCCCTTTATAATAAAAAGCCGTGATCTGAAGAAGGGTGGTGCACATGAGTCCGAGGTTTTTAATTTACCTTTTTATTCCATTGTCGTTTTAAATTAATTAATATTCAAGTTATATCGAAATTTGAACAATTATCTTGATAATCAGCTTCGTATCAGGATTAAAGTTACCTACGGTGACGCAACTCGAAATTCAGAGCTCTGCAAGTGAAATTTACTCGGCTGGTGGTCCATAGTAGCCTCGTATAATTTGAACTCCTCCGAATAAGTTAAATTGGATTCAGTAATTAGTATACCGAGGTTATCAAATACAGTGGTACGTGTACGATCGGGCCGCGTTGTAATAAACTCTCGCTGTTTGTACTCGCCTCCGCCTTCCACATAAATTCAGCCATCTGTTAACTGAAGTGCCTCGCGACCTGGAAAAACCAGCAAATCGGTGAGCACGGGAAACGTTTCCAGGGAATGTAAATCCCATTGAAAAAGGTTAAAAAGGCGTTCCTATCCCTCGAATGGAATAGAATGAACCTGAGATCTTTTCAGGCGGACACGTGTGCCAGGAGGAGCTTTTCGTTCCAACTGACAAGTTACACCGGTGCGTGTAGTTGGCCCATCCCCGCGTGCCTTTCTGTATAATTCCCCTATATAAATGTAAAAGGAGAGGAGGAGAGTAGTGATCTACGCACTTGGGGCTGATTAGCTGGATGTTAGACGGGCTTTTTGTCTTCCGACACGTCCTGCTACTCCAAACGAAACCGGAGCGAACCTACGTTCTAGCCCTCGTGCTTCGTTACTGCCTTCGATTGTAACGGTGGTTCGATCAATTTTTATTATCCAACATGCGAGGCTCCTGCTCACTCAACGAATCTCGCTTTTGAAGAGAAACCAGTTTTCGAGTGCCGTGAGTTGAATTTTTGGATCTACATGCGTGTAGCCTTTCCCGAAACAAACGTTGCAGACTGGTTGAATCGGCAGAGCATTCTGAAAAAAATGCATGGGCCGTACGTTCCACTCGCTCTTCGAGATGATTTGTACGATATTGTCTCAGTGAAGACGACTTAGCCAGCAAGTAGTGCCGCGCGGGCAGACATGGTAATTTGTACCTAGCTATGGTAAATTGTCATCATACAAATATGGTATTTCTCGCCATCAGTATCATTCTGAGATCGGGTATTTATCGCTTGATAAAGAGACCGCAGTGGCTGATGATTGTTTCACAAGAACGATGATTTAGAGGCAGTGAATTACGAACGGAATTCCGCGATAAGCTCCAATCGCTTGTCCGATATGAGCGACGAACCGTGAGTTGAATCCGGATTTTGGTTCTAGCTCGACTGACCTCACCCTTAATACCTACCTCATTCCGCGAGATTGATGAAACTCTGGGCCGCCATTACGTCGAAGTTGTAGCAAATTGGGAAGAAACTTTTCATGGCACGATAAAAATATCTAGACGGCGAGATCTTGCCTGGTTCCCCGGTCAATACACCATGAGATGGTTTGGGACTCCATGAAAAGGGTAGTTTGGCATGAAATAGTGATTCCAATTTCTTCTTCGGAAGTCAAACATGCAGGGGTTGGTTTGATTAGCTCTCATGTTCCGAGAAGGGATGTGAATCTTGTTAATTCATGTGAAAAACATTCCATTGAACGGCTTGAGAACTTGTGTATATTTAATCCTTAGCCTTCTTGGGTGAGAAACATGATAATCCTCGCTTCTGTCATAATCCAAGTTGTTAATTCATGTGAAACGTTAATCCTAATATATTTATTTAAAAATTTCTACGTTAAGTTGAATGTTACAAGACAATAACAGGAAGATTAAGTTCGCGCATGCGTAGAAGGTACCGTTGAGTCGATTTTGATGAAACTGATAGAGGGTTATCTCGAACTGACATGAACAATCTCTAAAACCTTGGTTTCAATCAGATCACATTATTAGAGGTTATCGCTGCGACCAGGAAATAAGCGTAGAACATGGAGCTCAGGAGGCTCTGAACCAAACAACACTGCTCATTCATTCGCATTGGTTTATGATTCCTTGGAGCAAGAGTATAGAGGGTAAACCTTGAATGTCCAGGACTCATTCTAATCGATTCAATGTCCGAAAGTAGTGGAAAATGATACCTCATGGGTACGCCTAGGTCCCCAAAACTCGAATAACCATTTTTAAGATACCTAAGTACCCAGGTACCTACGGTGATCCAGGACCCATCTCAAAGGATGTATTCCCAAACCCATGTATTCAGGCGAAGTGAAAATTTGTTTCTGCCGCTACGCAGTCCCGGAAGCCACGGAAAAAATTATATGAAATTTAAATACTTAATCGAAATTTTGGTAGTAGTTCGGCAATATCACTCCATATTTTTGTCATATTTTTCCCCCATTTTCCAGAATGTGAGATTACATTGTAGTCTGCCTGTCCAAATCATTGGGTGTGTCTGAGGGTGTGTTTTTCTGAGCGTTGAGTGGTGTATGGTGAGAGGCTGAAGGGCAAGTTCACTTCGTGGAAGGAAAATGAGACAACATGAGTAGGTGGTGCTATACAGTACGAGTTGAGGAGATGGATAAAGGGGGTGTCCAAAGGGGCGGGAAGGAGGCGCTAATGAGTGGAACTGCCTCGAGGCCTCAATTAAATGAAGACGCTGGACGGAGTGGAACCTTCGTTAGGCCTCCCGAAGGAATCCAACCCTTCCGTGTACACTGGCTCCCTCGAACCCTACGGGCGTTATTCTTGTTCTGATTGGTGGTCATTTTTGATGATTAATTTATATCTCTGAGTTGCGCTCCACCTTTTCTGAGACGAATGAGATCCATCACTGAATATAATGACTATATCATGAGGCACCTCTCGGCTCCGCGATGCTCTTCGTTAGAAGCCCTTGGATGGAAGGGAGGCTATCTGTCAGAAGAACGTTCCTCCTGTCTTGGGATTCGTCGTAATCCACTTTACCAGAATAAACTTGACGAGTTTTTCTGTCTATCTACCTCTCAGTTTATCATCAATTCGAATCTACTACCCGTAATCGATTGTGTTCCATTAATTACGTACTCAGTAACGATCGGGTGCGACTGGAGATACTTTTTCAGGTTCCAACGTTGTCCAAGAAACGTGTTTGTATAGTCGACTCCCATGTTTTGTTGAAATGTCATGATTAATATTATGGGGACCTTTCATCAGACTTCCATAATGATTTATTCCGTACTTGGTTGTTTTACGTTTTGGTTATAATGAATATGTATATTCCTGGAGATGAACCTATGCTCTAGGGAGCTCCGTGGTTTGTCTCGTTACAATCTGTATTCCCCAAATCAATAATATTACTATTGTGCGAGTAGTTTGAAACCCCTCATCCAATGGATGATTGATGACGTCAATCACTGTCACTGATGGACGGGCTGCAAACTGGATTGAGTATCAAGCTCGCGAAAATTGAAGCATGTCCATTTTGTAGTGTTATTACAGAGAGCAACGTGGCTGAGTTTGATTGAGCTTGCCCGATATATACACTACCTGAACCTGCAGAGTTGACCATTGTATCAGCCTAGAAACAAGCATCGATTCCGTGTAGACTGAATCGCCAGTATAGAAAGTCATATTGGAGAACAGCGCTGTTCTCCAGACACTTAGGGAACAACAAAACTCGTTTCTACAGACGTCTGCAACAACGTATTTCTTTGCCCAGCACAAGAATGATTCACATTTTTGGTAGTGGCCTTTCTTCTTTTGCAGAAAGACAGTGTTGTAAACAGAATATACATGTATACACCTGTGCTCACTTCTAAACTCAAATCAACGAACTCGGCGGTCAACCTGCAAGCATTGAACCATTTTCAAACAGTTAAAGCAAAAGAAATTGAACATTTAGAAGGAATTGTCCAGAATTCACCAGTAGTGCATCACCCAACAAACTGTTCTTATTCCTTTACGTGGAAATGAATAATTAATTTAAAACATCCTACTTAAATCATTGCGCCAACAATCACTGTGGTCGATTGGTGAATGAATCGAGAAGTTCTAATCAATGATGCCAAGAATCAGTTCTGGCTCATTAAATAACGAAAATGTTCTCCAATTTATAGCTCGAAGAGTGAAATTAATGCACATTATAAACATGACGATCGATGAAATGATGCACGGCGGCCACATCTGTAACATTAGTGTATATTTTCTCCGCACTTGGCGTTTTCTAGTTTGTAGTTTGCAGTTCTTGGTTGAAGAGAGAAAAGGTGATTGTTTTTTGTTTGAACGCGCCTCCTAACACCAGCTAAGAAGTTTCTTTGGAGATGTTGATTCATGCGAATCAAATTCAAAATGTTTTAAATATAACCACTTCAAGTCTGGAAGTTCAAGATGGCCGTGTACTCGTCTGGAACGTGGTTCATTTGCCCTATACCTTTTCCTTGCGTTCGAACCTAAAAATATGATAGAAAACCTTAGTTATAAACCTAGAGTTAACCTCTCGCTCAAGCGAATTGCTTTCATTCTTAGACGTTCTGATTATGTACCTGAAAATTCAGGTTGGAGTAGAGTACTATATTGAGTTTCTCACGCGGTGATGGCCTGTGTCTTCTCTCTTCGAATATTCTGGTACACGGATTGCCTCTAACTTGGGAACGAAATTTGACGGACCTGTTGTAAAATAGAAAACCGTCGTGATGCGTTTTTCATGTCCCAGTTTTCCACGCCGGCCTGTCCTAATCCACGGAGTAGCGAGGAAAAATGGACACGTGTGATGGCAATCCCATGTCGGCTTAATCGATTAATAATTGGATGACGGTAAAAATTGTAAATTTCTCCTCCAACGTGGGAAAAGGGGTGAACCTGTACCACTCGGAGTTTCAATTACTCGTTATACAATTTAGGGAAGAGGGAAAAAGCCTGGCGCGCCGGTGAGATAGGAAAATGCGAGGAATCAACAGTAGATTCACCGCGTTTCTCCTCTCGGGCTGTGCCCTCTGGTTTTTCCCTTGAATGGAATTCCAATAAGTTGAATTTTTTTTCCCTCTGGTGGGTTGCGTAGGACCTACGTAGCCTACGTTGTTGAGTCAGTTTTCCGCGGACTTTTTACGGTCTCGTATTCGAGCTCTTCCTCACGCCTCATGTTGACTCTACGAATAAGTACCTGATGATTACCACAAACAACTATGTTGAGATTTTTCTCATCCGTAGTATGAATTGACCGAACTATGGGAGTTTTATAATTGTGAAGTATGGATGGCCGCGCTAGCAAGTGTGCAATATAGAGCTAATATAACCCTTGAATTAGGTGATCGAGAGATCGTTCAGTCTGAGAATGAACGCCTCAGGCAAAGCTCAAAAGTTTTTTCCTTGTTTGGCGCAGTCGTCCTAATTCATGGACTTAGGATTGAAGAACCACGTAACTATTCTCCAGCTTTCTTCTTTTTAGGTTTGTTTTTGCCCTGTTACTACCGCGTACTTCTTCGATGGACATCATTTTATTTGAGTAGAGTTGGTCTCAGATAGAGCAGTGTGATAGCAGTGTTGACCCCAAAGAAGATCCCCTGTGGACAATTCTTACACTTGAGCAGTATCTTTAGGAACCTTGGCAAATCGCTTGCATTGTGCTAGTAGGATCTGTCATAGTTGGCATCCTCTTGTCCTCAGGTTCTTTTCCTGGCTCAATACGCCTCAGCACAGCTCACTAGCCGTCAATCGGATTGATAACGTAATTACGACTCTCAACCTGCCTGTTGACGCGTGAAATGCGGCATGCTATGGAGAAGGAGAGTTTTCACTTCATTAGTACTGATGATCCGAGCAGAAAGGACCCGAGTGATGAATGCCAGATGGTGATCAAGAGCGGTGATTAGACTGATGAAAAAGACCGTAGCCACCGAGGTAATGAATAAGGTCAGAGCGAGCCCGCGCCCAGCAGATGATCCTCTCAAATGAGTTGAACGGGGGAAATCTTCCCTTGCAACGCACATCGTATTCGAAGTATATTTGCCATGCATTGATAACGCTTCAAACATTCCCTTCTGCCGGTCATTAGGCATTAGGCAATGATCAAATTGCACCTGACCCTCATGATAAAGCTGCGAAGCGGCTCAATTATTCAAATGGAACGTTTGGAATGGAATCGATACGCCATTTGGCTTTGCGGGTACAAAAGCGCTTTAGCAATCATATATATTCCTGTGGGTTCCCCGAATGACGATCAAATGCAATGCGATTTCTCCGTGATGCAGTTTTATGTGCGTTCTACACGACTAACGTACCCCCTAGTTAGTGCACATTGAGCACATATTTTCTGAACAGTGTCCAGTACCGCTCCTCAACACAATGTGTCGCGTTTTGAAGCTCCACATAGTGATCCATGGAAGTAGAGAACAATTATTATCAATCGGAAGCGAAACGCCGAGTCGTAGGAAAAAATCTATTTTCGAGATACACATTTTGAAATAGACGTTAATCAAAAAACGCTGCAAATTCTTACACAGGGGTTGGTTATTCGTCAGACCAGGCGCATGGAAACTAATTTAAAAACATGGGAGAGATGGGGAAAACTATGGGTGCGGCGGGTCCCAGACCCATTCCAATCGATTCGGTGTCCATGATTAGTGGAAAATGATACCCCACATGCCCAGGTACCAGAAATCTCATAAACACATATTCAAAATGAGTAATATATACCCTATTTGACCCATTACTTCTTCCAGTTGGTGCCAATCGTCCTGGGACACGTTTCATTGGATTCAGCGTCCAAAATTTAGTGGAAAATGATACCCCATACGCCTAGGTTCCAGAAATCTCAAAAACACATATTCAAAATGGGTAGTATATACACAATTTTACCCATAACTTCTTCCTGTGGGTGCCGATCGTTCTGGGACCCATTTCATTGGATTCAGCGTCCAAAATTTAGTGGAAAATGATACCCCACTTGCCTAGATCGCCCAAAATCTCGAAAATCCATTTTTCAAAAAACACATTTTGACCCCTACCCCGCCCAAATTTGGTCCGATCGGGCTGAAAAGTTTGGAGGATCTTCCTAGGCCGGTATCATACCCCTGACCCAAATTTCAGATTTTTAGAAAATTTTCTACTACATACTAAAAACGGCGTGGACGGCGTACGTCGTACGGCGGACGGCGGACCGCGGACGGACATTGACCTTTTTTGATCTAGACACCTTGAAACGTCCAGAAAAAAATTTTGAGCCGAATCGGAGAGGTTGACCATTTGCATGAAAACAGGTTGATTATTCAAGGAATAACCAACCAAAAGGATTGCACCTCAGGAGAGAGACGAGGACTGCTCAGGTGGCTTTCCCCTTCACTTTATTCCCCAAGAACACTGGGGGACGCCCGCCTCATTCTGTTCAAGCTAATTTTTCAGTAATTTTTCAGTTTCAGAGTAATTTTTTAGATTCAGGTAGCTCTGTTAGTTCAACCAAATGAGGTTATAAGGCCACAATATTTTTAGTAGTATTTTAAATTCTAGTCACAAAATCATCATGAAATATCGTGTGATTAATACTGTATGTGTGATGTATTTTTGTGACCAATTTATCCACTTCCATCCAAAATGAATTCAGTGTACAAAAAAAGTGCCTCAAGCACCTTCTGGCAGTAGGTACAGACTCACTACCGTGGTAGAAATATGACGCAGCTTCCGCCATCTTGGTTGGGCTTTAGATGTGTAATTTATCAGGCTGTCAGTTGAAACGGAGTTAGAAAATAGAATGCTGTAAGAAAAAGAATTAATAATATGGATAGCGTCGTAATACTATAGTGTATTTATATATACATATTTAAAGTACCATACATTTAGGGTACTTTATATTATGTGGTGCATTTGATTGGTCGATTATTCTGGTATGATTGAAAACACTGCACTACTAGACTTTGTATGCAAACAAAAGTGCATCAGATTCATAGCCGTTTATGGGCGGAGGCGTTCGTGAGGAGAATTGAATGATTGAATACGATAAATGGGATTCGCACAGCAATAATGATGGATAACGTCCGGCGAATTGGCCGTTGATGAACCTTGAATATGCGATACGTGTGTGAGGAGCTTTACAGTTGGGATGCAGTCATTCGCGTCATTGTGGCACGTGCTCAGGAAACCCGCACTTCCTCTAACGACACGGGTGTCGTATATGTGGCCACAAGAGAACTGGCAGAAAAATACATTCAGACACGGGTGTTATTACCTTATCCTTCACCTGAATTGTGAGTTGGGTGCATGGATTTATCCATGTCCAGTACGGGCACGATTTGAATTCGGCCTGAATTTCGAAGGATCGTCTTTTGGCGATCACATGTGCCTTTTGTGGCGTTTGATTCCTTTTTATTTGGGCGGTCTTATTGTAAACGTTAGGACATGAATAGGTGGAACAAGTGTGTTAATGAAGCTCGCCCCTTTGCTGGCAGGACCAGTTCCAACCTCTTCATCAACACCAAAGAGTCACGCGTTCAAAATAATCGCCTGCCCTCCGCTCAATTCATCCCCTCTTCCTTCTTTTGTCATTTTCCCTCTTTCACCTAATTAAATCTTGACCCTTATCGAGTTTTTCCAAAAAATAAAAAACTTTTAATTTAGCAACACAATGGACTTTGCCCGCGGATCTCCCCAACTTCAACTCCCAGGATTAATCCCACGCGAGTTTTCAACCCAACTGGTGGTTTTGAATCCTTTTGTTTTCAGATACTATATTGAAAAAATCCTCGCAGAGAGCTATCCATTGTTCGATAATATGAGAGGTTGGAGGACGAGGTTTAATTAAAATCGAACCCTCGTATTGCTCGTTAATGTGGAATGGTCTGCCCTGCGGTTGGCATGTCTGTAAATATGTTGGGATGTTAGGATCCTCTTGACCTGTAGATTTATCTTATTGAGGTTTTCAATGTAAATTCTTCTCGCTGGGATTTCACACAAGCATTTTCAAATTCATGGCGTTTTTCAACTCTCTCATTCCCCGAACTATTTCTCTTGTAAAATCAGGTCATCTTTATCCAACTTATTCTCCCTCAGTGAACGAATCATACCCATGACATGTACGTAGGGATAGTTGTGCCTTCTTATCGTACCTGTTCGTATGAATGTAAGACCTCGACTAAAAATTGCTCACGCGTTATGGATTGGTACAATTTCGACCTTTAATCCATTTATCATTGAGTTTTTTTGTTTTGGTTGGTTATTCCTTGAATAATCAATCTATGTTTCCATGCAAAAAGTCAATCTCTCTGATTCGGCCCATAATTTCTTCCTGGGGGTGATCAAAATTTTTGCATATTATCCAAAAATGTCTGTCCGCCGTACCCCGTACATTGTGCGCCGTCCGCCTTCCACGCCGATTTTGGTAGTAGAAAACTTTGTAAAAATCTGAAATTCGGACAATCTAGGCGTTTGAGGTATCATTTTTGACTATACTTAGGACGCTGAATTCAATGAGATGGGTCCCTGAATGATTGGCGCCCACTGGAAGAAATTATTGGTCAAAGAGGGTGCCTACTCGTCTATTTCAAAGTGGGGTTTCATGATTTTGGGTACATAGGCGTGTGGGGTATCATTTTCCACTAAACTTTGGACGCTGAATCGATTGGAATGAGTCTTCATGCGCCTGGTCTGAGGACCAACACACCCCTGTAAAAAAATCGCAATTTTTTTATTTATTTATTTGTTTAAAGTATTGTTGCGAGCTCGCACTGGCGCCGGTCAAATGGGCTGCTGGCGTCGCAAGGTCAACGACCTGTGGAGGTTTAAGGGTCTCCAACATTGGGGAACCTCCCCGTTCGTCCCAGAACGTTCTCGACCGGGCAGCAGGTATAAAAACGGGCCCAGAAACGCCGCGGAGTTCAGTTCAGTTCGGAGTCTGAGTATAGACGCTTCGTGTCATAAATCGTGCCGTGTTATAAATAGTGCGACAACCGCGTAACCGTGAATTGTGATTGTGTCGTTGTGTAAGTGCGCGAATGTGAACAGTGTATTCAAGTGAACAATTGTTAATAAATTATTTACTAAGAACATAAATCGTTACAGTATTTATTATATTTGTTAGGGAATTTTTCAGTTTACTTTCTTCAGTTCTACATGTACTTTGTCTAGATGGTAACCCTCTTGTATGTATTTAAAGAAGACGAATGAGGCGATTAATCAAGCTATTCGCTAAGCCTCTAACTATTTTGGACCGATATTTTGACCGAAACAGCTTTTGTACTGATGATATTCGGTTGTCGGTGCCGAATGTGTTAGTCCCATTCCTGTAATTCTCCCTTATTCCGAAAATGACTGCGTCACCTTTCAGATTATCTCAGTCCACACGTGCAATCCTGCTCCTTTTTTTCCAAGTCTCACTCCTGCATTGGTTGAGAGGCTCTAACACGTTCTTTAGCACCGCGGGGCAAACACGGTGCGAACCGCCGGTACTAAAAGACGCATGATAGCGGTTTTTACGAGTTTCAGGAGTAGCTACCGCCATCACGTCAGCAATCGGATCGTATTTAGCTGAACGAAAGAGCGCAAATGAAGTTCACTCCTTTGAAGACACTTTCTAGTTCATCTTGGATTTTCCCGGTTTATTGCCACGCAGGCTCTTAAGGACCGTACAGAGTCTAGCTAGGTTTAAGAGAATTTCACTGCTTGTTAAACTATAAATTGATGTAAAGGCTTGAGTTCCAATGGGTGGAAGTTTATTCGTGTTGTTTGTGTATCCCTGCATCAGCTGCTTTACCTCCACTTCTGAGGCCCCTTGATGGTTCTTCACCGGCGATCTAGAACATTGATGACGCACAGGTCCACTCAGCCCTGAACGGAAATAGAGACCGAAGGAAGGCGTAGAAAAGTTTTGTAAGTCCTAATGATTGCATACGTAGGTTTGGAATCCCTATAATCACACACGTATACGTGCAATCGCGTTTCCTTCTCCTCCAAACTTTGCTATAGCATGCATAACTTCAGCTTCGAAAATAGCTCAATATCTCTCATGATCTCTCAATTTGTTGAAGATCAACAAAATCCGTCCTTCCAGTTGTGAAGGATTCAGGACAGCAAGAAGGTGTGCAGACTGTGTAATGGGTCACTTCAATCTTGCAACGGAAACATGTTGTGGAAAGTAATGGAAACATGTTCGCGAATTCGATGTAATTGAAGGGGTGGTGACGTGGGGTGGTGTTTTTGGATGGTTATTCCATGAATAATCAATCTATGTTTTCATGAAAATGGTCAACCTCTCCGATTCGGCCCAAAATTTATTTCTGGACGTTTCAAGGTGTGTAGATCAAGTCAAATGTCCGTACGCCGTCCTGTTGTACCTACGCTAGACTGTTTCCGAGGCCGTGTGGCCCATGACAGTCTTCCCTGATTTTCAGCGTCTGATCATATTGGGGAGCCCTGCTCTAAGGCTCTATGGCTTCCCCCGTACAACAGGCTGCCCCGCCCCCAGCTGAAGGGCGTAGGTGGGCTGTGGAGTTTTTGGGACTTAGTGCTTTTGTGGCGGCACTCACTCGCCTTGCCACTTGGCATCACTGAACTTACAGGCATTTTATAGAGGTACCAATTCAGGAAGACCCCACCTGTGTCCTCCGCACTGGCATTTTTCTTCACCCACTCATGTGTGTCTCCACAGTCCTGCAAGGGAGTCTCTTGCTAGAACGTTTTAGGTAGGGCGAGTACTCAATATCCCTACCGTACCTGGATAAAAACCTAAAATTTAACGTTAACTAGCCTAAACAGAAATATCACAGGTAAATCCCTTGCATTTAAAATCACAAAACATAAATATCACAGAAGCTGTATCACTACTTAGAGACCTAGTGGGAAGAGAGAACTTGTTATTCCTCCTTCCGGCAACAATAATCGTAGACCAACCCTGATCACACCCAGCACCCGGCCGGTAGGGAGGGGGAAAATCCATGCCAGCCTGCCGAGCCCACCCTTCCTGAAGTGGCTCTCCTGAGTCCCGTTCTGTAGGGTGTTGCTAGCCCAGGAGAGCCGACAGCCCTGGAAATAAATTTAAAAATCAATTAAAACCCATGTGCTAGAGACACAAAATTAAAAGAAAAAAAAACGTACGCCGTCCGCCGTCTGGGGTTTTTTTGGTAGTAGAAAATGTTCTAAAAATCTTAAATTTGGGTCAGGGGTCTTTTCCCGGCCTAGGTCGGTCCTCGAAAGTTTTCAGCCCGATCGGAGCAAATTTGGGAAGGGTAGGGGTCAAAACGTGCATTTCGAAAAATGGATTTTCATGATTTTTGGCTAGGCGTGTGGGGAATCATTTTCCACTAAATTTTGGACGCTGAATCCAATGAAATTGGTCCCGGGACGATTGCTGCCCTCTGGGTGAGGTTATGGGTCAAAATGGGTGCCTATCTACCCATTTCGAATGTTTTCGAGATTTCTGGTACCTAGGCGTGTGGGGTATCATTTAGCACTAAATTTGGGACCCTGACTCGATTGGAATTGGTCGGGGACCCGCCACACCCCCATCACCCCCACCTCATTTTCCCCATGTTGAAGAAGTCTCCATGCGACTGGTCCGAGGAATAACCAACCCGTGTGTAGGAATTTGCAGATTTTCTTGAGACATAGCTGTTTCAGGAGTAAATTACGAGTAATTTCAGAAGCTTTCAATTCATTCTGATGATTTCAGTTGCCTCAATTCAATATTTTGCGGTACTAAACGAGAGCTTAGTAAGATAAAGTTCGATATAATTGTCTCTCGTCCCCAAGCGTGTTCTCTACTCTTGAAGAGCCTAAAGGAGAGACTGTTGGGCGGAGTCACTGCAGTTATATTTTCAAAAGCCTTTCTCTCTCCGGATATTTTATTTAGTGGGTTCCTTATTTATTTTGACTCCTCGTGTCGACGGGTCATTACTGTCTGACTTAGTGAACATTAAACGCCCGATCGCACAGGCCTCGAGCCAACGACAGAAAGCCGTCCAATAACGTTGTAAGAATAACCTTCTCGAGTCGAGTCGGTTGGGGCTAAAGGTGATCTCGAGAACGGCTTCTGATTCATATGTCTCTGGAGGCATCCGTAGCAAACAGATGTTAAATGACCTTAACACCAGCTGTAAATAATCCTCGCTCGCCTCGCCAACATGAGATTTTCTCGCGAACAGAACGCATTGAAGAAAATTACGAGTAAAAAATATTCTTTTTCACATTAGTTTTTATGGATTCAACCTCCATCTTTCACTAGTCCTATTGATTTACGTCTGATGAAGAGCAAGGGCCCCCAACTGAAATACAAACCATTTTTCTGTTTTATTTCATCCGGCCGAGTTGATCATGCTGTTGTTGTGTCTATTTTTCCCAACACACAAGAATCTCGCGTAAAGAGCTTATGGGTACCTTTTTAGTGGTTGTCGGTTTCTATGGTCTCTTTCAAGAAGTGTGTATTTCTATTTCTAGATTTAGCATATCCCGACAACTTGAGGTACGTTCCCTTGAGCACGTCTCTCAGTAAAAGTCTAACCCGCCCTCTTTTGGACCAGATTCTTCAAGATTCCTACACTTAGTTTTCACTTTGCATGAACATTCAATCGTCCCTTTCAGGGGACGGGACCCTCGATGACTCCTGACATGAACCAGTTAGAAGTTGGAATCGATGTTTGACGCAGCACAAATTTCAAAAACGCACCACTGCAAACGCACACAAATTTCATGATGAGTACCACCATTAAGCAAAACACAAGAAACGCCACCAACCAATTTCACTCACGATTACGAAGAGCGTACAAGCGATTGGTGAAGGTATCTCTATAAAACTGTCTCAATTCTGAGATTTGTGTGCTACTCTTACACTATATAGCAACCTAAATAATTCGATATATAAGATAACCACGTGGATGGAAATAGCCTCTAAGGCTCAGGAAGTGCTCATTCTGAATTTGTTTAGGTACCCACCATGAAGGGAGATAGAAAAATAAACATTCGTCTCAATAAGCGCCCTTTCTTCTCTCTTAATTACCGGGATCTGGTCTGTTTTCGGCCACTATTGTTTTCTTCTAACTATTAAGTTAAAGGAGTTTACGAGTTATTGGGGAGTATTCCTCTCGATACGGTAATCCAAATTGTGTATACCTAACGGACAATACAAGGGGGATGAACATCATTGGTGATCGCCCAAATTTAGCAAGTTTGACACGTGGTCCTAATATCCCATTATTTGAGTACCTAGTGCGAATGGGCTATTGGGATAAAATGTTGTTTGATGCTATTGTGGGTATTTTTGATAGGGCGATTCAGGTGGTGTTTGGAGGAAGGAGCTTCGTTCCCCTCAGCATAAGAATGATACAGAGGTAGTACGTGCTACGTGATCAAATGATGAGGTGACTCCGAGCCTTCTGCGACAACCTACCGTTGAAAATGGGAGTGTTTCGTATATTCTCAGTTCGTACGCGAGAAGATGATTTCCTGACTGGCCACAAAGTCACTCTCATGCCCAGAGTTGGTTTGATTTTTACTGTTCTGATTATAGTCTCTCTTATCCAGTACGGAGTGCAAATGCAGGTATAACGATGGTTGTTTATACAAATAGTCAATTTTCCACTGGGTTAAAAATGAGTTTCAATGTAAACAAAACATTTACCTCAGTGAATGTTTCTATGAACAGCCGCATAGATCTATAAAATGGGTTCGACCAACTTCTGCGAAGAAAATTTACAGTGTATTTCGTTGTATGTTATTCATTTTAGTAAACCACTTTCCTGGCTCCCATCCCCCATCCCGATCATACCAGTAGATCTCACATCTAAAGGCTATTCAGCAAAGCAGTTTTTTTTTTTTTTTTTTTTTTTTTTTTTTTTTTTTTTTTTTTTTTTTTACGTATGACCGTACGCATTTACGAAATTCTTCATTTTTCGAAACCAGTTTAGAATGATGAAGAGAAGAGAATTCAATTCTCGTCAATTTGAGTTGCCTTGCAAAATGGTCAATGCCTTCGTTTCCTTCATTCCAAATACTATGTACCTCAACTCCCTATACTGATTGACATTGTGAAGTATGACAAAGAATCTTTTCTTCCGAATTATGTTTTTATCATAAGAGACTTACACCAATTGAATCGCTTCACAAAGAAAGGGCATCAGTCCTGGGAGCAAGTTTTTGGGAAATCGAAAAAAACTACCTACAGTCTACGGTTTCCAAAGCATATGGTTGGAATGGGCATAAATTGTTACCATGTGTTAGTGTGACGTCTCTCTCCAGTTTTTGCGAATATAATACTATGAAGTATATTTTTTTTTCAATTTCAAAAGTCATGGACTTAGGCCCTTTCTTTGTGAAACACTTTTTTCGGGCAAAATTTGGGTCTTTAATGGTAATAAAATTCATATTTTCATATCATACATAATTTTTATTCAAACTACAAATTCAGAAGAACACGTGAACAAAATAAAATTCAAAATCACTCAATTTTCCAATATTGCGTTGTTCTTCTTCAGTCGTTTTCTTCGGTGTCGTCTTCTGCCACAGTAGGCCATGAACAAAGGCGGTTGAAAAATGGGCGATATTTTACAGGGATGTACTGGGAAAGTTTCTTGACATCGTCAATTTTTCTTTGCCTCATTGGTAACTTTCCAGCTGGATAGGCACAATCGCTTGGGAGTGATGGTGATTCTCCTCTTGCTGCTTTATTGCGGAGATGAAACGTGTGCTTCAGTAGTCCATCAATGGTTGAGTGAGCGAATAGGTACCCTGGATGATTGGAGTTGTAAGAAAAGTGAGAGAAGGACTGGATGCCAAAACGAACTTTTTGGTCATTAGGGACCCTTTTCCCCCTAGATTCTTGTGACAGTGGAGTTTTTGTGTACCAAGAAGGCCACCAGTGCTTGTAATCTTGAACGTCAGAGGTTTCAACTTTTTTAACGGTGAATTTGCGAATGTCACTGCCACTGTGAATAATTCTCCTGATGATCTGTTTGAGGGTGTAAATCCGATCCAAACGCGCCAGTGATCGTTTTATCTGGCTGAAGTCCCTGTCACAAGGCAAGAAGCTATGTCCTCGAACTGGATAGTACTGTTCGATTTTCTTGAATCTTCCTGTTTCAGTAAGAGCACACAAAAATCTTGAAAGGGCGTGGTTCTTATTTTGCCCTCCACAGTTATCTGAGTAGATGTGTAATTCTTCAAAACTTGCTGGGACGTCGTTATTCAAGTAATCAGCCAAAAAAGAGCATACCTCGTTAGGCTCTTTTTTGCTTCCCCCTCGTGATACAAGTAAACTTTCGCAGTATTTTTTTTAATGTTGTGGATAGAGAAAACATTCACATTTACTTGAGACAAGTAGAATGTTTCTTGCACAGGAATCACTGGCACAGTCAAGTTTTGCATATAATCAAAACTAATGGCCAGAACTTTCGTATCTCGTTTGTTCGATGATTCCAATTTTAATTTATTGTAAAATTTTTTTGCGCGTCGCAAATGAACCATCAATTCTGCAGCAGCAACTCTTTTGGCTGCATCTCCAAGATGTGGGTTTTTCAGCTTTACGTTGAGGGCTTCACAGGTAGAGCAACAATCGACCTGAGGTTGGCCAAACTTCAGGTTATATTGATCTTTAAAATACTTATAAAAAGAAGTATAGCCAACTTTTACCTGCGGGTGTTTAGCTTTGAACATCAAGTATAGTTTTTTTACGTCGAGCCTTTCATCAAGGTACTGAATCACAGTCCCCAAATAGTGACTGGTGTGAGTAGGGAAACTTTCGACATGTTGTCTGATCAGCAACAGCGTTTCTGGTGGAAGTGAAAAACGTTTTGGGTTTGTTCCTCGTAAATCTACTGGGGTCTTTCCCGTTAAAACCAAGTTCTGCAGCCTTCTGACTCTTTTTATGCGTATACCATGCAAGGAAAGGAATGCTTTCAAACATACCTGAACTCTGGTATCACCCTTTATAGCATGATAAATGAACATAGCTTGATTTTGCTTGCTGCTGCCTTCGACTCTTTTGCGACGCCGAACAACTTGTTGAGCTTCAATGAGTCCTTGAAGGAATGTGTCTTGTACGTTCTTGCTCTCCATCATATTAATCCGTTCGAAAATCTCGAGTTTTTCTTCAAAAAGCATTTTTTCCATACACTTCTTCTTGCAACTGGAACAAAAAATGAACGATAAGTCATGGTGTCTACTCAGCAACGAAGAGTCAGCATACCTACAGCGTGGAATATTTTTTGTTGCCTACATTAAAATGAAATAGGAAGATACCTACGTGCGCAGCAATATTGAAGTAAAATGGATTGTACGTATGCATTAATATTGTGGTAGACAGTTTTTACACGTTGTACACTGTGACAATAATACTTACTTGCAGTCAGGGCCCAAAGTTTTCGCAGGTACCACATTTCCTTTGGCGTTGGTGTACTCTAGTCCTTGAGTTCGCAGCTGCTTCCTTACATTCTGCTTCCATTGGGTTTTATCGCCTTTCCTTTTCCTTCCTCGGGACTCAACAGTATTATCATCGTTCTCGGCGTCCATGGTAGAAAAATTAATTACACGACAACACACTCGTCCGAAAAGAATGATCGAAAAACAGGGAGAATCCCTTTGTTTATCATCACAACTCGACAATGGAAACCTTAATCTAAAACACAGTGCCCACCAACGAAGGAGGGGGGATAGTGGGCGCCACGCGCTGCTAATTTTCACAATGAAAGGGCATCAGTCCGGACTCATGCCCTTATTTTACAAAACGCCCAGACGCGAGGCTCGAAAACCACACGAAGGAAGCGTCGGACTGATTCCCTTTCATTACAAATCGATGTAACGTACGTCTCAGACCTAGAAATGAGAAAAAACCCATTTCGTCATTTTTGTGACTCATGCCCTTTCTTTGTGAAGCGATTCATATTACAAAACGTTTCCCTCAAAAACGACAGAACATTTTCTTCGACGGGCATTGCCGAGTATATAATTGCCTACTATTCTTGCTCCTGTGAAAACGACGTACATTATTGCCCTATACTCGACTATTCTAGGTGGATCTCGCTAGCTCTGCTTTTTCTAGCCTAGATGGCAGTTCAAATTAAATTTTTCAAAAATAAAACCTACATAATCTATCTGGAGAACTTATTCCGATACCTATTTCTGTTATTATGTCAATAAGATTACTAAACTGAAAGAAGCAATAGCTGCTCAATGGAGTCAGTTATATTCAAGTTCTCTGAAAACACTTCTGTAAGTTAACGTGTCCGTGCAAGATTACAATACTAACATTACAAAACCATTCTACAGTAACCCGAGGGAATGATGTGAAGGCGTGTATAGGTGACCCATCACGTTCGCACTGAAAGATGAAACGAAGAGGAAATTTACAGCAAACAACGAGAATAGTCTGCACGAGGACTGGAGGATATACATGATTACAATAATTGTTAAGTGAATTATGGAAGAGGGAAACGTTGTTACTCCCTTTCAACTTAATTTCATTTTTCCTGACGAAGGACTTTTTCCAACTTTAGTTGTCAGAATGAAGACGTAAATGTTCCCCCAGAGTCCGGGAGTATGCAATTAATTCTGAGGAAGGAACACATCTCATCAAGCTATAAGAATAATTTTCTCGTAAGTTAGTAAGGGAGAGTAGGGCTGAGATGGTTGTCGGGGAGAGGAGGATAGCTTTACTGAATTATATTCTGACTTTCAAACAGGAAAATCCTTGCTTTTTTTAAACAGTTTTCAAACGCAGTACCTTGTCTATGGTATCGAATGCCGGCCAAGATGGTCAATGGGTGAAAAAACACGAAATTATTGAAGAATTGATGCGAACTGTGATGAGAAAACAAGGAAAATTGGTGTCAATGTTAAAAACTCAAGCGGAAGAGAGAGGTGATCAGTAGGTAGGTAGATTTGTTTTTATTTCTTCTCCAGGTTGCTGACATTAATGCTTTATTTAGTTTTAATTGGAGTAGGAATTCCACCATCAACATAGTAGACGTGTGAGCTTAAGACAAATAAACAAAAAAAATCTGCAAATTCTTACACACGGGTTGGTTATTCCTCGAATGGGGGAAACAGTGGGAGTGGCGGGTCCCAGACCCATTCCAATCGATTCAGGGTCCAAAATTTAGTGGAATATATGATACCCCACACGCCTAGGCACCAGAAATCCTGACACATACAAAATGGGTGGATACATACCCATTTTGACCCATAACTTCTTCCGGTGGGTGCCAATCGTTCTGGGACACACATCATTGAATTCAGCGTCCAAAATTTAGTGGAAAATGATACCCCACACGCCTAGGTAGCAGAAATCCCGAAAACACATATTCAAAATGGGTGATGAATACCCAATTTGACCCATAACTTCTTCCAGTGGGTGCCAATCGTTCTGGGACCCATTTCATTGGATTCAGCGCCCAAAATTTAGTGGAAAATGACACCCTACTCGCCTAAATCGCCCAAAACCTCGAAAATCCATTTTTCAAAAAACACATTTTGACCCCTACCCCTCCCAAATTTGGTCCGATCGGGCTGAAAAGTTTTGAGGACCCGTCTCGGCTCGGAACAGACCCCTGACCCAAATTTCAGATTTTTAGAAATTTTTCTACTACCAAAAACGGCGCGGACGATGGACGGCGTACTGCGGACGGACATTGACCTTTTTCGATCAGGACATCATGAAACGTCCAGAAAGAAATTTTGAGCCAAATCGGAGAGGTTGACCATTTGCATGAAAACATAGGTTGATTATTCGAGGAATAACCAACCATAACTCAAGCGGAAGAGAGAGGTGATTAGAAGGTAGGTAGATTTGGTTTTATTTCTTCTTCAAGTTGCTAATATTCATGGTGTATTTAATTTTAATTGGCGTAGGAATACCACCATTAACACAGTAAACGTGTGAGCATAAGACAAATAAACAACAAAAGCGTTTGTTTGATAAATATGGTATGAACGTGTTATATTTTCCATTCCTATAGAGGTATAGATCAAACATTCTATCGTTTCGGCAACTTGAGTAGTTCCAATAATCACCTAATTTCATAGCCTACCTCTCTAATCTGAAGATCAGCTAGGTAAATATTGCACCCTACTGCATGTAAGCAAAGGAATGCAGTGCTGGATGATCGGACGAAACCGTATTGAGAGACTAATGATGAGCTTGTACGACGAATATGGCCATAAACGTCAATACTTTCTCGATGAGGGACTTACATTTGAGATAGCGAAATGTTATTATGGCAAAGTTGGTCTTCCCTTCAACCGTTCGCTTCTTCCGGAACGCCCTATTCCCCGAGAAAATGATTGGAGTGGCTGACGAAATGTAGTCGGGAATTCCTCAAGCGTTTCAACGTTGGGGCTCGACTGCAATAAGCATTCCATCATCCTTCCCTTCACGTTGATTCAATTATGACAAGAGGGCTGGAAGTGTGTTGTTCTACCCAGCTCGAAATCACAAACGACATTTTTCCAAATTTACTTAGGAAGGTCGTCTTATTAGGTTAGCGGATGGCGGGCGAGGTAGGAATACTCTCGAAGACGTTTTTACCTTGTGAGTAGGCGCCGCAGAGGTAACCATTAACTGAGAAGAGGGAGTTGATTAGAGTCAAAGGGAAGCTGATGGGAAACAAACTCGAGTTGCCAAGGGCTCTTGTCTTAATTTGATTGGAAGTCTGTTTTCCTTCAGCAAGCATCAACAAAGAATCCTCCCTGAAACCGCTTTCCCTTTCTCTGCTCCCAAGAATTGCCCGTAAACCGTTATTTCAGGCTGTAAGAAGTGTACCAAGGAACATATTGTTCAAGACTTCAGGAACTTGAGGGTGGGGATGAAGGATAACATACATATAAACGGAATTATCCAATCTATTAGCAGCACGTATATCTGTTAACCTACGATTGTGTCCACGCAATATTTAACTTATTCCATGACTTGTTCAGTTGTTGTCGTTCCTCCAACGGTAATTCTCTTCACATAATTTTTTTGCGTTGTTCTTCCTCTAATTCTGGAGTCAGTACCAATAAAATGTGACCTACGTGCAGAGACTTCTGCTGGCGAAAAATGCACTAAATTTTCCCTTTTCCCTGATTTCTGGGATAAATTACAAGGATATATCTCCATCTCCGTTTCAACTGCGCAATATGACCGCCCCAGTTATTTCGGGCTGCTGTGCCCTCGAGTCAACTCACGGTCACAAGAATCCCCCATATTTATTTCATATATTCCCCCCACATATTTATTTTGTATTTTTCCCACCTAGAGGGCTCTTGAGGTAGGTGGTATTCTTTTGGTCACCTATAACACGTTTGTTTTGAGATATGAGTGTTTTCAAGCTCATGTTACGATTTCTACAGGTACTAGAATATATTTAAAAAGATTTATTAATTTATTTGTATTTATACGAGACCGGCTCATATTGTTTGGTCTCTATTGCATAGGTTTGTCGAATCAGCGGCGAAGGGTCTAGTCCAGGCCATCGTCATTGGCCCTAAGATTGACTATCCAACTTGAAAATTGAATATCCAAAATTGAATCCATGATCCGAGTCGCTAAACTGATTCGGTTTCTCTCGTGTGAAGGGGAATAATAGACTAAATTTATTCATATTATTTTTAATCATTTTATTTAATAACTACCATGAACGTGACGCGATGAATCGTTTCCATTTTTCCATGCAAGTGAACCTACTTTGAAATTCATCATTCTTATTTTCACGACAACAGAAATATCATAATGTCGATTTTACTGGGAACGTCCGGCTGCCAACAATAATATTTTAACCGGTCGAGTAATCGTTCAAAGCATTTTTCAGTCTACATCAAAGTGAATAGATGATGCGTCGGATAGGCCGCTCATATAGTCCCATTTCTTCTTGAGCCCTTTGACGGATATGAGGGTATTTATGGAGTTTCTTATACACAGTCTCTGCCCAGCGGCTGACGTCGGATCAGATTTCGGCGCTGTATTGATGATTTTAGCTTAATCCAAAGAATCCGGAAGATTAGTCGGGTGGCTCGAGTGACGTGCAGTTGTTGATATACTTAGCGGCATATTTTCAGTTGTCTAAAATTATGTTCTTCTGATGGATAACGCCAGCTGGCAAAAGCGCTGCAACAATCTCTGGATCCAATTGCCAAGTTCATCGTTCCACTTATTTTCTTCAGACGTTCCTTACTAAATGCTACTTGGCTAGAACAAAACAACAAAATCATACAAACATTATTGTGTCCTTGTATCAGTAATTGAGAAATTTACGTTGGCAATTACGTATTTAAAATCCAAATCAAGATCGGATGAGGAATCTTTAATACAAAAGTGAGTTGATCCCTTCATCTGGCCCTGTTTTATTCACTGCTCTTCTACGAGTACACATTTCAGTTTCATCATTGACCTACTTACGTCAATATATAACTCACGTAATGCCGTTCAGGCCTTTTTCCCCGATGAATAAAATACGTTCTTGCGCCGTTGTGAATAAGATACCTACTTAATCGGAGAAGCACCAGGCTCATCGATCATCTCTTAGAAAGTTGCTATTTATACACGGAATTAATACCGTATACGATGATCCAGGTCTTGAGAGCTTTTCATCTCGCATGCCACCTTTCGACGCGTACAGCCCCTCTTCAAATATTCAATGCCGTTATCTCGCAATAGATTTTTTTCCCGAAGAAAAAAGGTTTTTATTTTTATTCTTGTACAAGAAATTTGAAGTAGTAAAATTAAAGATATGAAACGACTGCTTTAATTCCTATGAGAGGGAATTCTATAAGAAATGATGTCTGAAGAAATGATTACTTGATTATTGGCGGTTTTCCTAGTAATACAGGGTCCGCCAACGAAGTAGGACGTTTTTGAAATGGGTAGTACTCAGCGTGGGGAACTTTGTGAGGGGTGGGGTTGGGACCATCGTGTTCACAATGAAGGGAAGTTTTTTTTAGGTTAGTTGCAAAGATGGTTTGGACGATGCCACGACGTGTTTTCGCGGTAAGTCGGTTTTTAGTGAACGGTGAGTCGATAATTCAAACACAGAGAGATTTCCGTCGAGAGTACGCGATTTCTCCCCGCGGAGCTATCCCAACTCGTAATGTAATCCTAAGGTGGGTTGAAAACTTCAGGGAAACGGGCAGTGTTACGAAAAAAGGAGGGGAGGAGACCAAACAGCGTGAACTCCAGAGAATGTTGAGCGCGTGAGAGTTGCTGCCCTCCAGAGCCCACACCGGTCCGTCCGACTTTGTGCAGCAAATTTGAACCTCTCACAAGGCATGTTTGGTTTCAGCAAGATGGAGCAACTTGCCATACGGCAAATGCCACGATGACCTTCCTTCGCCAAAAATTTAATGGTCGACTCATTTCTCGGCGCGGTGACGTTCCCTGGCCCCCCCGGTCCCCTGACCTATCCCCCTGTGATTTTTTTTGTGGGGATACCTAAAGGAAAGAGTCTACAAAGATAAGCCGAGGACCCTGAACGATTTGAAGGAGGCTATCACCACGGAAATCAGCCGCATCCCAAGACTCGATAAATGCATTCAAGCTGATGGGCATCACATGCTCGACGTCGTCTTCAAAAATTGAACATTACCAGAAAATTCCACTTCTTGTGAACAGTTAAAAAAATATATATATATTCTATCTTGAGAAATAACCGAGTTATGATTTTTTTAAATCCATCCTACTGCGTTGGCGGAAATATTATTACATTATCGGAACATTCATCGTTTCTTGGGTGTTATCTATGAAAATTATTATTGCATGAAATATTATTACATTATCGGAACATTCATCGTTTCCTGGGTGTTGTCTATGAAAATTTGCGTTCCCTGAATCAATATAATATTTTATTAAATTCTCTTGAAATTGAATAAAACTTCTGAATGCTCGGCTGCTCTGGGAGTAACAAGCTTCCTGCTGAGGAGGACGTATGTTTGCCCTCTTACCCGAATTCAGGGGTAGACGTCCCTTCTAGTATTGTTGCATCAACAATTCTTCGATATTGTACGGGCTGTAACCCCCCCCCCTCTCACCATTCTTAACACTATGGTTGTTGTAAAGATCTGATAATTGCTAAAATAGCAACCGTTCGCAATTATCATCAGTTTTCTTAAAATTTCTTATTGACACTCCAATTGGATTTGGATTTTACGCAAGATTTCACAGATACAAGACGTTGAAGATTGTTTATCATCATCCCTCGCCATTTTGTCATCTTGCAATCCTTACAATGATAACGAAGGAGAGGAAAATATTATTTATTATTCTGAAATTCCTTTCAACACCAAAACTGACGTTTTCAGGTGGAGTCTGGGGTTCGAAATTTATAACTACATCGAGTGAATTGTTTCTGATCAAATTTTAGTGAGTCTCTGTAGACGGGGTATCCACTGCTTTCGTACGCATGATCATTCTTATTATTTGCAACAGGCATTACTCCTGCCAGACTCACTGAAGCGCCCCTGCTGAGATCAAATTCCATTTTGTTCCGACTGATATGTAATGTATCCAAGCTGAGAATGAATTCAGTGGTGTCATAAATGTATCCTTTTCGCCTTTGAGGAATTTTTCATTTCCCGTAATCCGATTATAAAGTGTATCGCTTCAGGTAATTTGATTACGCAAAAGAACAAAAAGGGATTATGTTAAAAAGGGGAAGCGGTTTCTTTCGCTCAAAGGGGAAAAAGGAATTCAATTCTACTCGTTAGAATGAGATCTTCCGGTTCCCAGGTCAAAGAAATTAGACGGTGCGGTGCCTCGTGGAACAGACGAATGAGGTGCATAAGACGGAATGAGAGAATCATGGTGCGAGTAGGAGCTGGAGGAGTCAGGAAGAAGTGGACCCTGGAGTGGAAGTGGAGATGGGAAGAAGGCAGTTAGTTTTAAAGGAGGGTTGGCTCTCCCCCGGGGGCTTGTGTACCTATTCCACCCGGTTTTCACAAGGTCTGTCCCTCGAGGTAAACACAGGATTCATTTTATATACGATAGAAAAGAGAAGCCCCTCTTTTGTCATTCTCTTCAGGTTGACTTTTTCATTCGGACTAATGCGTGAACCGTGTTGGGCGCTTTTGAGAGAAGCTATTATCGATATCTACTAATTGGTGGTTCGTGACGGAAGAGTATCTAAAGTCGAAAGGCAATGATCATGGTAATCACGAATTTTTGTAAAGACCAATGAATAAATTAGCGATAAGATAGAGTCGGGAACGTAAGAAATCCTACCTCAAACCTTCCTTGATGGCACTCGGTTCACTTAATTTACCTTCGAGTTTTTCTTAGGATTGGTCGTAACACGTTTAAAGAAGATTTAATTATCTGAAGACTTTGTCGCAGGTTGGTTTTGCACTACCTAATTTTCTACTCCCTCAAACCTTAGAATTACTGTATTGTTGTTGTAAATTGTATCATAACGGCTTATTATTTTGTGCTCACGGAAGGAATCGTGTCTTTCAGGGGGATGCGGCGAGGGTAATAATACAATTTTATAAATCATAATGTAATTCACGAGGAACATAGCGACTCGCTGGGCATGAAAAGGATATTTATAACAATACATTCGTCGAACTGAACAGGTGCTATCCACGATCAGAACAGCCTGTTACCGCTTATAAACAAGAAAGAATTGGATTCGCCACCGAAGCCTATCAAAGATGTCTTTCCAGAACCAAAATGTTCCGATGAAACACCACTTCCAGTCGATTGTTTGTTTATCTTAGCAGTGTCAACAGATTTTCGCTTATCCGCTCGAGGGGAAAAATTCGTTCTCGCGCGAGCTCGATTCACGCAAACAGTTTTTCGCTCGTTCAACAGAGCAAAACGCATTACAAAACTGTTACTCCGTGGAAACGCCAACGTTAGCGACAAACTGTCACCGCACAAGAAGGGAAACAATCGATGAGGGCGCTCCCCTTTTATCCGTTTGCCGTGCGCCTAGGAAACCTAAGTAAACATTCCCTTTCCACACTTGATTTACATGTCAAGCCTTTTGAGGAAGCGACCTGAGAGGGTGTCTATTGGAACGGGGATGAAGATTCAATAGAACACTTAGCTAGTCTGAGGCCGAGTTGTCAGTTTGACGTATGAAATCTCTCAAGCTGCGATTGATTCCCAAAATCGCTCTGAACGTGGTCTCGCTTCACAGTCGGTTTCTTTTCTTTTTTTTTTACGTCTCTAAGGGCACCTAAAACCCTGCGATATCCACAAATTCTTATATCATGTCATGGGCCACGTGGCAAAATACCCTTTTGTTATTGAAAGGGTCAGCTTTGTCAAAATGTTCCTCTTTGGGGCGTCAGAATATTAGTTCCATCCGACAATTGAATGTCTATACCAAATTGATCATTTTGGCTGATCGGAATTTTAGTATTGGCGGCTTGCTACTCTACTGAGATGATCGATGAAAATTTCAACTCTTCGTTAATTCGTCATCTGTTGACGGTTAATTGAGGGTTGACGAAACACTTCTATTCTTAAATCAAAGTAATTCTTATATTTTTAAATCAAACTTCGGTAAATTTGTAAACGTAAAATTCGGCGAGACGTTGTAAAATAAAAATGGGTATCCATATTTAGATCAACATATATCGATAATGTTCTACAATATATCGATGTTTTTGTATCAATTTTACATTATTTGATATTTTATCATATCAATACCACCATTCGATATTTTTAAATTTCGGATATCTATACAGTTATCATTTATTTATTTTTTATTATTTTTACTTATTTATTTTTCAACAGGTTGACAACAAAAATTAATTTCAGTAACATAGGCACGCATATATCCTCAAATTAATTTAGTCAGAACTCAAACCATGGTAGAATGAATGAAAAGAAGAGAAATAAGGTGATACTGACTACGGAGGCCAATGTTTGCATCATTATGTCCTACATTTGAAATGGACAGCAATGCTTAGAAGACAAGAACAAGAAGTTAACGTTTGTTTAACATTTCTATTCGTGTTTCTACTTTGTTTTCTGTTTGTTTTGAGTTTGGTTCTGGATGGATTGTAATGAAGGACAATAACATAAAACCAACTAAAATGTTTTTTAATGAAAATCCCATGTGTTGCTGGATAATATTTCAGAAAAAATTGTCAATAAATCCAAAATTATCAATAATCATTTTTACTTTGTAGGGTTATACTCAGATTGAACGTTAAGTTGTTAAAATATTTGATGAGAATATTGGGGAAATCTCCACTTTGTAGCATAGGTGTATTGATACTCAATATATTAAAATACTTTCAACAGTCAATACTTGAAATATCGATACTTGAATCCGATACAGTATCTATCCCAAAGGTAGCATTTTAAAAAGTCAATACTTTTGTTACAAAACCTATCCCTATGGTGATGTCAGTCAGTCAAAGGCTGTCTGGCGGCATCTTGCCTGTGTCATTGTTGCCTGTCTTCATTGATGATTGAAGAAATGCAGCAAAGAGTGTATCATTTTCTGAATTATATGATGATATATGAATATGGGTAGTTGATTGTTAAACCCGCGTGAACGCCACTTTTCACGCCAATATTAACTATTTGGGACGAGAGATGCATATGCGAGTTTAAAGAACTTGATTAGAGACCTCGTCCTTACTAGCGCTCTGTATTATTAAATAATAATAATAATAAACTTAGTATTATTAAATAATGATTAATAATCATAAATAATATCTAAATTTTGGAGATTGTTATAGGTGCAACTCATTTCTTAACAGGTACTTCTTTAAGCAGGAAAATGGCATACCTAGTCTCGTACCAGTTTTTAATCACTATTACCTTGGAATAGCTGGAACATTAGTTGAGAGAACTGTTTCTCTATGTAAAATGGGTCGAGTTATACAATAATTACGGAGACTACACCTCCACTGTATTACTAATAGGTAAACCTACAAGCACATACAGCTCTGCTATAAATCTTCGGCTCGCAGGCGTACGTTACTCGGCCGTTGCTGGATGTTGTAATATTTGTTGCATGAGAGACTTATTCCTTCTCGTGGAAATCCGTGGTATAACAAGAATTCAGAGGTGGATGTTTCCCGCGTTTTTCATTTTATGAGGTCCGTATTTTAGCGTGACTAAGTGCGAGGACAGTGTGTGCGGCACTTCCTATTTTCGCTCTAATGAAACGATCTTGCAAGGGGTCTCACGCGCACACCCCCCTCCATCCCTCAGCACCGCACGAAGGGCCTGTATATCGCCCTAACCCTTTTTCATCTGCCCGAAGTTGTCGCGTCGGTGTCATCTGCCGCAGAGGTTTGGAGGAGCGTCGTTTTCTTCATTCCCACATTCACAACCCGGCGTCACCGTCTAAAAACGGGAAGGATTACACGATGGGAAGGGAAGAGCTTGGATCTAGAAGGAACATGTGTAGAGGAAAAAACAATGTGAACGATCTTGCGTCACTTCGTCACAAGTCGGCAGAGCTGTCGGCGGCCTCTTTTCACTATAATCGTCGATAACGATCTTATGTTATTGTTAAAGAGGCGTCTTTAAAAAGGGACTTCATCGATACTCTCACAACCCATGACCTGCTCGACCTCCTTTTTTTTCAACTCATAATGAGTAAGATATATCAATATTCAACCCTCTTCAACCTCGTTAATATTTCCTGAGTCTCTTGAGTCTCTCCTGAGCACTTAAAGTGCTCAGAGCCACGGCTGGGTCCGGCAGTCAAACCTGACGGTTTTTAAGTGGGGATAGGTGGTGGTGGGGGTGACTGGGCGGGTGGGGATGGGCGCCATCTTGTTCACCTTGAGTGGAAGTTCATTAGTTCAGTAACAATGGAGCGTTGGACCGCTGAACATCGTGCGTTTGTAGTCGAGACGTTTTTTAGAAATAATGATTCTGTGATTCTAACGCAAAGGAGTTTCCGTATACGGTTTAACATTCCCCCTCGTGGTGCGATCCCGTCACGAAACACAATTCTTCTGTGGGTTCGGAACTTTCAGAACACTGCGTTTGGAACCACAAGAAGGAGAGGAGGATCACCTCGCACGGTAAGAACTCCTGCTAACGTTGAGGCTGTTCGACATGCTTTTGAACGGAGCCCTCGTCGCTCTGCCATTCGTCACGCCCAAGCTCTTCGGATCTCCGACCGGTCTGTGAGACGTATTCTTCATGACGACTTGAGCTTCCACCCTTACAAGATTGCTATTGTTCAAGAGTTACAAGCAGGAGATTTTGGTAGAAGGTTGAATTTTGCTGAAACCATGTTAAGAAAGATTGAGGAAGACCCTGGAATCATTGTTTTGACTTCAGACGAAGCTCATTTCCAATGGATGTGTTAATAAACAAAATTTCCGTTATTGGGCCCCAAATAACCCACGGGAACTTCATCAGCGGCCTCTTCACTGTGAAAAAGTAACTGTCTGGGCTGCAGTGTGTAGGTCAACAGTTATAGGGCCTTATTTTTTTGAAGAGGGTGGCCATACAGTGACAGTGAACTCAGAGCGTTATGTTGCCATGATCCGTGACTTTCTCATTCCTGAGTTACGTCGCCACCGCATACCTCTCAGGAGGGTATGGTTTCAGCAGGACGGAGCTACTGCCCATACCTCGCGGGCCTCCATGGCTCAACTCAGAGGATTTTTCCCAGGCAAGCTGATCTCGCTCAGGGGTGACATTGAATGGCCAGCACGTTCTCCCGACTTGTCCCCTTGTGACTTTTATCTGTGGGGGTATCTCAAGGGAAGAGTGTATGTTGACAAGCCAAGAAATTTGGATCAACTGAAGGAGAATATTCGGCGAGAACTTCGTGAGATCCCGCGGCAAACGTTGGAGAGAGTCATGACGAACTTTTCCAAGAGACTCGTACAGTGTACAGAAAATGGTGGTCAACATTTAAATGACGTAATTTTTGCGCCGTAAGCTATTTTTCAATTTTTTGTAATACTAAATGTAATTTCCAATTCTCCTCTTTACAATAAAAAAAAATATATAAATATATCTCAACAGCTTTTTAATTTATCCAATATCAAAAACCGTCAGGTTTGACTGCCGGACCCAGTATATGTGACCTCCTCCGGAATTGGAACCATACGAAACTAATGTGATCTATTAATAATACGCATTAGTTAACTGGAAATGAACTTTTTTCGTGAAGTGTTGTCATAAGTGTCATGACTACGATGCCCGGGTGATGTCTTATCGCTCATTGGTTTGGGGGAACAAAACGGTTTGTAACTTAACAAGGATTAGGAGTAAGATATTGTTGATAGCATACACAAAACGGTCACAGCAGAAGGATTTCTTATCGGAAATGAGCAGGAATTCTAGGTCAAGTAGATTAATGTCAAAGTGCAAGGATTTCCATGTTCAGTTGGTGACAACTAGTCTCTCGGTAGTAATTACTGAACGCCCATAGTCTTTTAAGGTCGCCCTCTTCAGACAGGAAGGACCGATGCGACTTGAGCTGCCTTCTATCCTCCGGAAGGAAAACAGAGCCCATAATTAATATTTAAGGTGTTCAGTTTCGGTCCGATACGAGATGACCTTTGGCAACTGCCCACAGTCCGATCGCATCCGACCTCCGTTCCAAAACTAGGTGTGAATTTACTGTTCGGGCCCGAGAGCTTCTCTCGCCCATTAGGGAAATTGAGAAAATGCCCCTCCAGGCCACGGAAAAGGAAAAGGGCGTGGGAGCACATGTATCTCGCTAATCTGGGGCATTCCGTAATTGGGAAGTCCACTTGGGGCGGTAAACAACCCCTCGGTAGATATCCCGGTTTTCCCTTCCTTTTGCCGAGGGCCCATCTTCGTTCCATGGAAACGGAAGAGTAAATTGATTCCCGACTTGCTCTTCAATAAAGGCCTTTGTACTATAGATGCCTACACTGTTGTGCTGCATTTCAATATCACCGAGAAAAAAATGAACCACCCTCTTCCTGGAGAACTCTGAAAAGAAATCATAACCAAAGTGGGGATGCAACTGACATGCCTGTGTCCAACTCTTAATAGCTGAGTGTTCTTCCCTCGGGAAATTTTATGAGATCTATCCCATGAGCCACCTCCAATTCCAGAATTGGGAAGTGGGTGTGGCTGATGATTATCAATACATGATCGAATTTCTATAGAGAAGACTATTTCACCCCTCTGCCTCCCATAAGTCCCCTTTGTGCTGTAATTGCTGGCATAAGCTCATCCATAGGCATTTCCGCATTTCCCCCGGTTATTAAATAGTAAGTCCTCGTTAGCGCCTCGATTCCCCCAAAAACATTTTTTTAGAGAACAACCTGATTGCTGTTTTATGCTGCACTTATTAGTCTCAAAGCACTGATGTCTCAAACATGTTGGAATCCATTGTCAACTGAAGGTTTCACCGATGTACTGTGAAATCAGAGCTGTTTACTCGGTTGGCCTGTACCGAATCCTACTCATATGTTACCGAGACAGCTTTCCTTTATTCTAGCAAAAATGCAATAATATATACGATAAGTAATTCTTTCCGGCAATATTTTGGCATTAGGAGGTCGACCATGTGGACATGACGGTTCATTAAGGTCGCGCTGATTACAATCAAATCCTTATGACTTGGAAGTTGTTATTAAACGGGATTGAATGCAATAGAATGGCGTCGCTCACGCGACCGTTGACAACAATTAAATTGTAGGAAGGGAAAACGTTAGCGTGATACGCAGCAGTTGAAGGGCCGTAATTGTCTCATAATGCCAGTTTTATGATTTGCCTTGGTTTCCCCGCGTAGCAGAGCAGGGACGGCTTTTTCTTTATTTAGGCTCGCGGCTTATTTGATTATAGCGACCAATAGAAGATGACGATTGTGGCAAGGATGCGGTTGGTAAAGAAATCACAAATAATTCACTTCTTGCGATTCGTTGCTTCCTAGCAAAGGATTCATTTCAAGACGAGCACGATATTTGACAGGAAAACCCCAATAAATCCTTACTTGTGTATTTTACCTTCATTCTGGACGGAATAAATGCTCAAATATCTCTTCTTACGACTGAACGGCGATCAATCCCACTTCTGCGCTCCCTGAACTCAGATAGCTGGTTACCCCAGACGGATCGTTTGATTTATGCAGCCTACGTGGTGAGCCCTACACGTGTGAGTGAGACCAGGGGAGAGACAGTCACAGTTGACACTCGTACAGTAGTCGGCTTCGAACCCCCGCTAATGTTCGTTCAAAGTTATGAATGTTGACACAACAACAGCTGTTGGAGACACTTGCTGAGCAACGTAAAGGGCAACCTTCAGTCTCTCTGTCGTTTTCACACTTGTGTCGAACGCTATTAATAGTAAAATGCCTCCCGTGATGAGGTGATCGTACCAACGAAAGTGTAACGGAGAGTACCTAGTTATCTCATTCAAATTTTCGTTGTCCTATCCAATATTCTGATTTTGCTCCCCCCAAAAAAATATGATCGACTATAATTTTAATATAATGGGAATACAAAACACAGAAGAAATTTCCTTAACGAAATAAGAATAGTCTGTTGTTGTGCAACGATTTGACTAGCCGATCCGTTTTCATTCCCTGTATTCCTACAAAATACACACGGAAGCAGTGTCCTCACATTTTTAAAATCATTTGTAGAGCTACATACAACCGATCCCGCATTAGGAAAGTATTAAAAAACGCTGCAAATTCTTACACACGGGTTGGTTATTCCTCGGACCAGGTGCATGGAGACTCATTTCTTCAACATGGGGAAAATGGGGGAAACAGTGGGTGTGGCGGGTCCCGGACCCATTCCAATCGATTCATGGTCCTAAATTCAGTGGAAAATGATACACACGCCTAGGTTCCAGTAATTTCGAAAATACACATTCGAAATAGGTAGATAGGCACTCACCTTGACTCATAAACTCATGCAGAGGGTGCCAATCGTTCCAGGAACCGTCCTACTGGATTCAGCGTCCAAAATATAGTGGCAAATAATACCCCACTCGACTAGATCACCCAAAATCTCGGAAATCCATTTTTCAAAAAACACATTTTGACCCCTATCCCCCCCAAATTTGGTCCGATCGGGTTGAAAGTTTCAAGGACTAACTTGAACACGGAAACGGGTCCCTGACCGAAAATTTCAGATTATTTAGACATTGTCCACCAACCAAAAAACGGCGCGTACGGACAGTTCGACTTTTTTGATCTTGGACCCTTGAACCGAAAAAACGGCCCAGAAAAAATTTCCAATTAATCGAGCGGGTGCAATAGTTCGGAACTTTTATTGGATCAGCGTCCAAAATTAGTGGAAATGATCCCTTTCCAAAATCTCGAAAATCCATTTTTCAAAAAACCCCTACCCCTCCAAATTTGGTCCGATCGGGCTGAAAATGAGACTCCTTGCGGAACAGACCCTGACCAATTCAGGAATAATTAACAACCAAATCGACCATACTAAAAACGGCCGAACGGAGAGTTGACCATTACTGAAACATAGAATTCAAGAAAAACAAAATTTCGAGCCGAATCGAGAGACCTTCTTCATGAAAACATAGGTTGATTATTCAAGGAATAACCAACCAAAACTTGAACCTCTTATTGATTTTTTGCTAAAACTCATTCGAAATCATTTGAGCTATTGATGTTGCGTCCCAACGGCAGCAGTATCCGTTGGCTTGCATCCTTGTAGATGGGGGAAATGATAACCTTATCCGTGAGAATACTGAATAATGGTCCCGTACATTCTATTCTGGAAATAAACTCGATAAAAGTTATGAAAAACAGCTTGAAACAAAAGGGAACCTCCGCGAACTTGATAGAATTATACCCGGCTCGAGAAATAAAGGAAAACGAAGTCCGAGTGTAATTTTGCTAGGTCTTGTTGATAAAGAGGGACGATATACCCAGGAAAGTTGATTCTATCGGTCGAAAGAAAACGAATGCTACTAGTAATTCAGGAACTGTGCACTGTGGATATTGCAAAAGCCGGCAAGAGCAAATAAAAGAGCAGAAAAGCAGAATTGCGCCGAGCTTTTGTGCCGGGTTCTTCTTTGTTCATCCTTCATCATTCGAGTAAAAGGGGAAGCTGGAACGGGTTCAATTGATCGGCTAATTCGATTAGACCACGGGTTTTACTGAGTCAGCCCTGACTTGCAATACCCACCTTCGAGCAAGGAAACGGTTCCATCATTGTTGAGCGTCTTGGGAAAAGGCCCAACATAGGAACCTGCTACCGTCGGTGAATAAACAAGTGCCTCGTTGACTAGTCGACTTGGCCCGTTCAGGAACAGTGGGAAGGTATTGAAACTTGCGAATCATCAATCAGGGTCGTCATTACTACAGTCGAGTGGAATCACGTGAGTTACTCACCTCTAAGCAGAAGGAAAACAATATTGAAAGCCCATGCGAATCGTGTTTCCAATCATTCGTGGTCGTTGAGACGTTTTCCCGAACGCTGATGCCCCTCGAAAAGAACTGAATAATCAATAAATAAATAAATCATAAGAAATAAGTCAAACTTTGGCCGAATAACTTGAAACTTACGAACAGATCATTCATATAGCATCTTGAATATTATAATACTATTATTACAAATTGTTTTCCTAATTAGACTGATTGATTCGAATCCTCCCGAAATGATTTTGATCAAACTAATTCAGTTCAAGCTATTGATTTTGGTTGGTTATTCCTCGAATAATCAACCTATGTTTTCATGCAAAAAGTCAATCTCTCCGATTCGGCCCAAAAAAAATTTTTCTGGACGTTTCAAGGAGTCTGGATTAAAATTATCAAATGTCTGTCCACCGTCCACGCCGATTTTGTCAAAATTTTCAGCCCTATCGGACCAATTTGGGTGAGGTAGAGGTCAAAATGTGTATTTCGAAAAATGGATATTCGAGATTTTTGGCAATCTAGGCGAGTGGGGTATCATTTTCCACTAAATTTTGGACGCTGAATCCAATTAAATGGGTTTCAGAACGATTAAGGCCCACTAGAAGAGGTTATGGGTCAAAATGGGGGTCAAAATCTATCTACCCAAAATGGGTATCTATCCACCCATTTTGAGTATGAGTTTTCGATATTTCTGGTATCTAGGCGTGTCGGGTATCACTTTCTACTAAATGATTGAACCTTAATCGATTAGAATGGGTCCGGGACCCGCCACACCCACCGTTTCCCCCATTTTACCCATGTTGATGAAATAAGTCTCCGCGTCTGGTCCGAAGAATAACCAACCCGTGTGAAAGAATTTGCAGCGTTTTTATACAATAGTTTAAGATAGAATTGTTTTATATTAAATTCAATTTAAATTGGAAATACTTCATGAATATCTTTATGTTTTTCAATTTGACTAATATGTGGTGTCTCTGATTTCAGGTGAGTCATCACGAAAATACTGCTTCCCTTGTATACAGATAATGGTGAGATTTCTTCTTTATACGATATAATATGGTTTCGAGGCAATTCCACCAGCGTGCTTAATAACTGCAAGTGGAACGACAAATTTTGCAATTTTTTGTGATTGTCAGACATATGAGCTGACTCACCCTTCCTGTTATTTGCTATATTAAAGAGGATCGTACTCTGTTTAGAGTGTTCCAAAATCGGGTTCAGAGGCAACACTCGTTCGTTTTTCATTTTCGCGTTGAAAGAACGGAATCAATCAACAACACGTTTGATGCGCCCTTTGTTGACAATTACGCTGAGAAAATGAAAAATAAACCAGCAGCACCAAGGGTAAACATTGTGAGGGTTGCTGTGCCCTGGAGACGTTTCAAAGCGTTATCTATCCTAGCATTCTCGTGTTGCCGAATTTTATACTTCAAAAAATGCGTTTAGTTGCTTGTCAGCGTTGGTTTATACTCGACGGTTCGATACGAATGAACTCTGAATCGGGTTTTATTTTAACGATGCGTCCTGCGTCTGCGAATTTGACTCGTTAACAATTCGAATTAAATAACAAGCCGGAATCATGCTGTCGGAAAACGAATTGGCTGCGCAGTCTGTCCCGAGGGATGCGATGGGGTAGCTATCCACCGGGCATGAGGGTTGTTACATAGTTATGAGGTCTCACCAGACCCTTGGCTGAGCAGTAGAGTTGATTCACGCGTGACAACAACAATCGGTATAGATAAATGTCGCGATCTCCGTATTTCACCGTATCAATTTATCGTCGTGAGGGGTATTCTGGTCGGCTCTTCGTAGATCTGCTTCGGATGGATTCACCTTACATCGTTTGGAGATTTGAATCAAGTTCGAAGTACACTCATGAGCGTATACGTAATAATTATAGAAAAGTGACACTAACACTATTATTTTAAATGAGAACTCCAATTTTGGTTGGTTGTTCCTCGAATAATCTGTTTTCATGCAAAAAGTCAATCTCTTCGATTCGGCCCAAAAAATTTTCTGGACGTTTCTAGATCAAAATAAACAAATGTCTGCCGTACGCCGTCAGTCGTCCCCGCCGATTTTGGTAGTAGACCATTTTCTAAATATCTTAAATTTTGATCAAGTGTCCGTTCCCGGCTCTAATTGGTCCTCGAAACTTTTCAGCCCGATCGGACCTAATTTAGGGAGAGTAGGGCTCAAAATGTGTTTTTCGAAAAATGGATTTTCGACATTTTTGGTTATCTAGGCGTGTTGGGTAACATTTTTCACTAAATTTTGGACGCTGAATCCAATGAGACAGGTCCCGGGACGATTGGTACCCACCGGAAGTGTTAATGGGTCAAAATGGATACCTATATACCTATTTTGAAAGTGATTTTCGAGATTTCTGGCACTTAGGCGGGTGGGGTATCATTTTCCACTAAGCTTATGACGCTGAATCGATTGAATTCGAGATCGTTGTGGCTATCGACGATCAAAGGCATATCAGCTGAATAGACTTGGCTTGAAAAACATTCACCGAATACGGAGGGCATTAAAAGTAGGTGTAGTAATCAGCCATTATATTTAGCCTATATTTTCCCCCTCATTTTCAAATGATTCTTATGACGCATTGTTCCCTCCTACCTCCGTATATTTCGCCGTTTTCTTTGCTCGATATGATCGGTCGAAAGACACATCAGCATGTTCATGCGTTTCATAATAAATTGGAATAACCAGAAGAATCATTCTTGCTTTTTAGTGACCCTTCTGCTTTATATAAATTTCGTCTCAGGCAATAGAGCGTAATCTCTGGGCTCAGAAAACAATAAGTCGGAATAGAAAAGCTTTCAAAGGTACGAAGTGGTGAGTTCAACGTAGTAGGACTGTATGAAGAGGCAGAGAGGAGCATACGAGGGTTCTGGGAGCCACTAGCTCACTACGACACAGACGGTAAAGACGACTTCGGATAATATACGCGTCGGTGTGTAGATACTGTGAGGAAAGGGGAAGTGGGAATATGTTTTTAAAATCTTCCCCAGCTTCCACGTCTATACTATAGAACGCCTCTTTTCCCCATTGTGAGTAGAAAGAGACATTTGCATAAGATAAAACCGAGAGAGAGTTGCAGATATTGCTCTTTCCTTTTTATGTGGCCCAGATACCTGACTTCCTACTTACATACGCATCAAATATAATAAAAGCTTTTCGCCTCGTGAAGGGTGGTCCTTCCGTCGAACTACTTTCTCGAGGCCTTCTGTCTGGTGAGCTTGACGATCTCCTGTATTCCACATACACGAGGCACGACTATGCGTGCTTCACCCCTTCCGGCGTTAGATTAAGCACGAAAAAAGACACTAGCGTGCAGGATAACTGGATTCGTCTCACACGCGCAGGAAAAATACGTAATACTACGGGTAATTTGTACACGGACCTGTCAAGCATTTGGTAAGGAAAAATTCTCTTGGATTGGTTTCTTATTCAAATTGAGAGGAAAATCGGGTTGAGTATTGCAAATTAATATTGTCAGGTTTTGAGACTTATAACAACTGAGGATTAATATTTTTAGTATGCTTCTACGCTTCAAATTGTTGGTTTTATTAAAACTTTGCTTTCAAGAAGGAATGTTGTTTATAATAATTACTATTGTAACGATTTATGTTTTTTAGTAAATTATTTATTACAATCGTTCACTTGAATACACCGTTCACATTTGCGCACTTACACAATGACACAATCACAATACATGGTTGTAATGCGGTTGTCGCACTATTTATAACGCGGCACGGCACGATTTATAACCCAAAGCATCTATATTCGGACTCCAAATTGAACTCCCTGCGGCGTTCCTGGGTCTCTTTTATACTCGCTGCCTCTTTGTAGAGTACCTTCTAGAATGTTCCCTGGTTCTGGGAACTCGACGTGTTGTCTCGAGCAAAGGGGAAGGTTCCAGCCAATTCAATATGACGCGGAATGTTCGAGAACGGCCCTTAGCCCTCCACAGGTCGTTGACCTTGCGACGCTGGCAGCCCATTTGAATGGCGCAGGTGCTAGCTTGCAACACTATTCTGAGATATAGCTGATTTAGGGCTGCAAGGGACTCTGAAAATGAAGTTATCATACCTAGCTAGTATTGAAATCGATTTTTGCATTGCTGCACAAAGGTGGGATGGGATGCATTCAAACCGTCAAATTTTTTGGTCTTACATGTCCTTATAAATTATTCCTCTTCAGCAGACAACGAATCCCCCTGTTTTGCCAAGGCAAAATTTACTTTTTTACCCATACACAGTCACGTAACTGATGGTTAATTTTCGGTGGGTTTTTTCTATCTCCTAGGGTTCAAAGGTAACCTGTCCGGTATGGTAAAACACTCATCTTTTCTTAATGAAAGCGATACCACGTACTACGGCGATTGACCAGGTTCAACTTATCAGACCATTTCGTTCCTGTCTGCTGTTATATTGCTGGGAAACTGCTTGCACCTTACCCATTCAGTTTTGACTATTTTTGAGCACCTTCGACTTGTTATAGCATGAGAGAGTAGTGACTATTGGGGAAATTAGGTCAACTTGAACTTTTTTGTGAATAAGGTTGAGATTGTATCAACATTTTCGTAATAAAATGCGAATTCGCGGACATTGTTTTCGAAAGGGCAACTCGTGGTTCATTCGAGACATTCTTGATAAGTTCGCTACTATATTGCATTTCTCGAGTTTCTCAGTGCTTATTGCTAAATCCCGTGCGCCTTTCTGGGAAAAAAAAAAAAAAAAAAAAAAAAAAAAAAAAACCGGGGCAATTGTTACAAAGTCTGTCGAAACTTCAATATGAGTTTCCAGTTTTCTAGTACAAACGTACAGTTCCTCCCTGATTTCGATGCTCCTTATTACCTTTTGGGCTTTGGTATGTGCGCCTTAAGGAATGAACGTTTTCCTCGGGTTCTCCAGAGAATTGTTAGGGAGAAAGACGCTTCTTTTTCGGGTGAATTGTTATTTATTTTTGCGGAGAAAAAAAAAACGAAGGAAGGGTAGAAAAGAGGGAGAAATGAGCTCCCACATTGGATTGGGTTGTCGTCATGTGTGAGAAAGAAGTAGGTGGGTAGGTATGAGGTGTTGTTCAAGATGAGCCGAGAACTGAGGAGGGGTTGTCTTATTAATTTAACGCCCGCCTCCATCCTCTCTAAAATATAAGATAAACCCAAGGGAGCCTCCTAGCCATATTTCTCTCGGATTCCCACTTTTTCTTGTTATTATGAGTCCAACAGTCGTGTCGTTGATTAAGTTTGTTGTGAACACCTTCTCACTTGATGTGAAGCCCCCTTTTACCTCCCCCGAAGACTTTCTTCCTGGTTAGAAGAGTTTAAGGGTATCGTATTTCGTGTTTGCTGCCATATACAAGCTTGTTTGTTTTTCACGCTTTATTGTGAGAAAGTGGGGGTTTCCAGTGAAAATCCCTTTCCCAAAAATGCTCTCCTGAAGTCCGAGAAGAATATACGCTCCTCCTCTCCCTCTCAGCCATATTCAACGATGCCACGAGTGTTGCGTTGTCTTTATAATTTAATCGATAAACTGAAAGCTAGCTCTTGCCATAAAGAGAATCATTACAATGTCCATGATGTCCATCTACTGTGAGTCTCGAGAAGACAAGTACATTACTGTTATTATCACTGTACAATGGCAACCCCAAGTACGATTAAGGTTCTGTTCCTGGAGCTCGAAGGGTGGTAGTCGAAGAATCAATATATGCTGGGTACCTATCTGAAGACAAATACAAGACTTCACAAAATATGTATTTTGCCGTTCCGTTCTCGCCTCATTCCTAGTTCTTGAATAAACACCTATCTGAAGTTAATTTAATAAATGAAAACACCGAACGAGCGAATCCTGAACTGGCCTGTTAGGGAGCTTCTTTGTGTAAAAATTATATCGGCAATACCCCCTTCCCCCTTCTGTTTTCAGAAAGACACGTATTGATGCCCTTCAACTGTTTCCTACCCTCAATCTCTCTCTCTACAAGTAGCATGTCCCCAGTCGTGTAATTAACTTACGCTCCCTTCTGTCAAAAACATGATTCATGTTCCAAACAGAGGGACCTCTACATAAACCGAATTCAGTATCGACTCTTTTTATTAACATCGGTGATTTACGGAATCCGTAATAGTCCCCAGTCCTGCCGTATACATCTCTCCTGACAGAAACCTTTATTCTTGGTTAACTCCGGGCCCAGTGGGTGGAGTGACCCATCATGAAGCGGTGAGCGCTGAAATATGGTCGTATGAAATGAGAATTTTCCCGAAGAGAAACTCGGACCGGTCGAGGAAAACGCGTGAATTAAATGCACAAGGTGCGGCTGGAAACGTGATAATTAAGTTCGAGCGTTTGGCCAATAACTCAAATTCGCCTAACAATGAAAAATCGAGACGAAACGGCTGCCCTTAATCGAGTTCCGATGTGACAGCAGTCATTTTTGGATGAAAACGAAACAATTCAATTGGCACCGTGGGTCGACAGGGGCTTCTGGTTTTGACCTCTTTATTTTTGTAGCCGTAAACCTGATCATCATTAGGAGATCATCATCGTTCCTCTAGTACGTCCTGACTTCATTTGGTTGATTTTATGCGATTGAGGACGATTATCACCTCTCCGTTTTCGTCTAAAATCAATAGGAGTATGAGGTAATTTAGGTACTACACAGAGAAACGTATTTCCATCTTCTTAATATTATAGACTGACGGAAATCAATTTTACTTAACCGTGATTCAAGCATATGAAAATGTAAGCCCCCAGGCTTACTGCCTCCAGAAAACCAGAAGGGAGGGAGCATGTGCCAGGATGCGCGCTCAGCTCCTGCCTGGACCTCGCATTTGGAGAAAGCTCCAGTGCGCACTCGTTGCCAAGGCACCCAACCAGGCAGTCGTTGCTGAGGCGCCCCTCGTCGCCGAGGCGCCCAACATGTCGGAGTCATTTATATTTTTGTAACCTGTCGTGCAAGTGCAACTCACTCAGTCCATCCTGGCTTTGTCCTGTGCTCGCTCTGAAGTGAACTCTGCTACCGTGCTGAAGTCGACCAAAGCTGTAATATTGTGTTCCCCATGAGATAAAGGACTCAAGCTAATTAAGCCTCGCTGTGTACCTTCGGGACAGCGTGCCCCCTCCTGTTTTCCTTCGACGTCGACGCCGTTTTCGTCAGCCGGTATCGTTGCGCTTGCTCATTAAATTGTATTTCATGTATCATGTATTAATTGTATTTTATGCTCCACATGTTGTCTAATTTACTTTGTCGAATTACTTTGTCTTGTATCAATTCTAGCCCAGGTTGAGGCATATTCTCCTTTGCAACGTGTCCTTGTTTTCAATTATAATTCAGTTTGTATCAATGTATTTTATGCTCATCCTTGGTATCCCTAGTTGCTCAGTCGTAAGTCTTGGACTTACATCCCGTATCCTCTCGCTAGGTCCCTTTCAAATTCTCCGAAGAAACCCGAATTAAATTATAGTAAATTCAAACACATTTTAATTCGAGAGAGACTTACAAAAAGAATAAAACGATAAATATCCGCCACTAAGCCTATTTAAATGCCAAAAGTCCCTGAACTACCTCGATTATACCACTATCGAGCCATTTCTGTATACAATGTGGTGTTGCAGTTAATCAGAAAGTGAACACCATCGTTTCTATACACAGATAAGATCCAGTCTGAGAGTGATTCTGCTACGTTTTGTATAGTACATTTGCTATGTTAAATCAACAGCGTTCGTCAATTTCGGCGAATAGATAGTTTGTTTTTATTGTCCCTCGATTAGTTCACCGACCCTTTCATGCTCGTTTCGGTTTGGTGAACGACACGTGGTAAAGTTCTCAGGTTCATCCCCCGCGTTAGCATCTTATTTGTATCCCCTACCCTCCCGACCTCATGAATTAGGGATGGCGAATTAAATAATTCATTACTTTGGATGGCTCGTATGTGCAAGTTGTCATGAGTGTAGGATTTAACAGTTGGAAAAACAATAGCGTTGGGAAGATCGGGGGAATTCGTGTGAGGGAGAAAATGTGCAACGTCCAGAATAGAGGAATAGAATGGGGGTGGTATGGGGTGGATGTGGTTTTTTAAGCGAACTCGTGCGTGTAAACAACCACATCACTTCCCCCCACCCCACCCCTAAACAATATTCAATATGTTATAGGAGGGCTCTTTGTGAAACTGTCCTCCACCATGACAAGCCAATTTATTTTTTCACGCAGGGAATGAGATCATATTTGAGAGCAAATATTTATGAAGGATGAAATTTCCCTGTTGAGGATCCTGCAGGAGAGCTTTGGCGCGTATAACTTTTTACAAGAGCAGCTCCCCCATGTTTGTTGGTGTATAAAACTTCACTTGCTTTTCATTAGCGGGGAAACGTAGGAGATGAACAACGAAGCTGTTCACTACTTGGGTTGATGGGTTGAAATGTAACTTTTTAGAGAGGTTGATCATGCAGTTTTTCTTTCTTTTGTTACTTTATTTTTTCAATTTTTGTGAAGCTTGTTCTGAAGCTGTCGTCGGAAAACCGAGTTGGCCGTATTGGCCGTTCTATTATTTACCCTAGAAAAAGAGGAGCAAGTTAGGAAATAATGCAGGTAGTTGCGTTGTGGCCCTCGTTTTCTTTTCATACGCCACCAGCATATTGGGAAATCGGTGTTGCTCCATAGTCAATCAGAAGTTCAGTTATCTGAAGAATTGATGTTTAATACAAGACAATGATTTCAATAAAAGAGTCCAGCCAACTGTCTAATTTTAAGTATCATATAATAGAAAATATTCAAGCCGGGAGAATCATAATTATTTTATGTAAAAACTCTCTAGTGATTTCCAGGAAAATGATGAGTAGCTGTTCTACTTCTGAAAATCATGTAAAAAAGTTTCAAGAGATCATCTCTCACGTTGATTTTACTATTCAGTATTCATGGACCGAACATCATTAAAAATGTTTGAGCGAGCTGTTATATGGCATTGATGAAATAGCTACCTATCGTGAGTTGTATCAACAAAAACAATCTTTTGAGGCACGAAGAAATCATTTTAATCGCATGAATCTTATTATTTTAAATCGAAATGGGAATGTGTAAGTTTAAAGCAGCTCAGTAGAGGTTAGAACCTGCAAGTGTGAAATAGAATAAAATAAATATTCGGGAAAAATTCGTATTTGTTTACATTGAGTGTGATATCATGGAGACGGAAGGAATATAACACCCTAGCGCCCTTGACGTGTAAGAAATCACAGTTTCCCGCGCCAAAGATTTACGGCAAGCGATATTTTCACGTCAGTGGGACGGATGGGGTGACGTCAGGGAGCAAAGGGTTGAAAAATTTGCGAGATCGAGGGTGGTAAACAGTTCTCGAGGCGCTATAACATGCTACAGCCATCGAGGAAAGTAGAAGTGTTGTGATAGACGCGTCAAGACGTTCTTACGTCGCGATTACCGGCTTTTTCTCTTTCTATTGTAAGCGAGACGTGGCGTTTTCTCCATTCTTACGTAACCCGAACGGCAATTTATTCGAGAAAACCTGATAGGTAGAACGTTTGGGTTAGGAATAGAATTGAACAATTCAAGCTGAATAGGTTTTCTTTCGATTTCTCTGCATTCAAATTCAATTTATTCTGAGTTCCTATCAGCAGAGAACCATGAACTCACTTCTGTTCAATAAATCGCCCTTTCATAGACGAGTCTCTGGCCTCCATGATTTTGGATAACCTCCATAATCTCAATTATCATGGAGATACTTGGACAAAAGCGCAGGTTTTTATCAACTCAATATTAGGATATCAACAGGACATAATTAATAAACAATTGAAATTAGATATAGTTCAGTAAATGTCGTTTTACGGAGAACTTAGTGGCTATCGAGCAAACATTATCGTGCAAATCGTAACAAATCAGTATGTTCCAACGGCTTTTTCCCGCAAGGGACTTCCGTTCGTCAAAAGACAAATACTTATTTACGTTTATTATTCCATAAAATAATGAAAGCGAATGTCCCGGACTCATTCCAATAGATTCGGCGTCAAAATGTATTAGAAAATGATACCCCGCACGCCAAGGTACCAAAAATCTCGAAAACCCACCTTCTAATTAGATAGGTAGGTACCCATTTTGACCCGTTCCACCAATAGGTGCTGGACCAATTTCATAGGATTTAATGTTCAAAATGATACCCCACACGCCGAGACGCCGAAAATCTCGGCCCTTTGACCTGTACCAGGGGAGGGGGTCCACCATTTGGTCCAATAGGGCTGAAATGTTTCAATGACCAATTAGAGCTGCCTGGCGTTAACATTCAAGCAATCTTGTGACGTGGTTTGGGGTAGTATTGATATAAAATACTAGAATGTGTCTTCGAAGCACCGATATGTACACTGAAGAGGTATCTAGAGAGAATTAAATCGATAGCGCAATCGAAACATTCGTGTGAGAACGCACGTGCGAGGAAGACGGCTCAAGGGGATGCTCCGGTAGAGAGGATGGTAAAACTAGTGGAAATACAGTTTATTTATTACACCTAAACCTGAGGGCCTTACGACGGTATGATACGTATCGGCGGAGTGTGGAGGGATTTACTGCTACCGTCAACGGCCCACGCCACTTACGCTTACCGATATGATTTAAGTCACCACGCCAGCCACTTGGCGGATGCCCCGGCTGAACGTTATGTTGACAGGAGCGCCCTACCGTGAATGCTAACGATGAATTATGCAACGTAGGTACCTACGTGCCGGATAATGCAGTCCCATCCTCCAAACAGAAGCACCTTGTAGGTAATATAACATTGGTGGCAGCGCCTAGGCTTGGAGCAACCAACAAAATTGTATTGCCCTTTTACGGTTGAGTTGATGAAATCATGGGATTTATATACTTGCCGCAATACAAGCCACCTTTCATCGTTGGCAGTTGACAAGAACACGTTACCAAAATTGGGTTTTCGGGGGCACATAACGTAACAACGCCCAAATTATGGACCATTGAAGGGGTAAGTTTAATGACTTTATCCTCGAAACTTGAAGTAGAGGATGATTCCTGACGGACTTATCCATTACATATCATTGATCGTTGGTTATGTACGTAAAATACCTAGCTAGTCGTATGCGCCATCCCAGCAGTTGAAATAAATGAAATGAGTGTTCTCCAGTTCCTCACGATACTCAGATTTGCATTCCTGAATAATTAAATCTCTATAAACCGTCGCCTATTTGTTAATTAGATAACATGGATCGCGTACATGGTATGTTGAAACATGCTGGCCTAGTCTGGGAATTTGATTCTTCATCTAGTGGCAATCTCGTGGATGGGTCATTCTTCTTCAACCTGGCAGTCTTTGAGGTCAATAAGATTCTCGTTCATTGAATTCTTCGCCATTCTTGAAACTTCTAACTTTTGAGATTAATTAAATTTTCTATAGGTACTCTTTTTTTTCGCGAGGCCATGGAATCGAACCCCTTTATATTCTTTAATGAGGTTAGCAGGGTTAAGTTGATTAGAGGCTCTTGTGATGGAGTGCCATGCCTCTTATCGCCAAGTCCCCTGACCATCCATCTTCTATCCTCGCGAAATATCCGGCAATTCTCATCTCAACTCATCGTAACTTCCCTGGCTCTCCCTTCTTAATTTTAGATGCTTCACTGGTCAAGTATAATCGTGAGATGTTTAACGAGGAAAGTTAGTGTACGATACGTTTTGAGAGTTATAATCATCGTTCTGTGGAAAGCACGAGATTCGACAAAATGTCGCTGTGTAGGTTCTACAGGTTCGTAGAAGGATTATTTCCAAATCCTCTCAATAATATTTCTTACCGAGGCAAGTTTCCTCTCTAAATGTCAGTTGGCCACAGCCAGATCGTGTCTCGGGTTTGATGAACGTGGCTCAAATAAGGACGCCTTGAAATGAAGAGTATCTGAACTTAGTAATACTAGCTTTACAGTCTTCACTGCTGTCCAATAATCTCAAATGAGATTAAACTCCTAACAATGATGGATGATGAGATTGAATCGTTTCTGTATAGCCAACCGCAACGAGGAGCAGGAGAACAAAACTACTAAAATCTAAGGAATGGGACTGTTCTGAGCGAACTTCGGTTATAAATAACCCCCGTCCTAATTGAAGTTGCTCGAAAATCTTCCACAGCCATTGAGGCGCTGAACCTGTTAAAGTAGCATCCATCACCCTCCAGTTAAACCCTTACAAATCACGAAACTTCACTCTGAAGTCTCAGATCTACTTCTTGTTCTAACTTTGTAAATTATTCTCGGTTCAAGAAGACCCGCGAAAGAACCTTTAGCTTTTAATGGCGAATTTCCTTCCGGCATTGATACTACGCTGGCGATTAAGGGGACGATTCTTAAGACGGGATGAAGATAATCCCCTTGGTAAAAGTATGGCCGTTTTTCCAATTTTTTGAACACCAACCGTTTGCATGCGCGATGTACCTAACTTACCTTCTGTTTTGAATTGAAGATTCACTTCGCCTCTGCAGTGCATCTTCTCTGATTCAGCTTATCACTTATATCTCCTTCGTGTCAGAACACGCTGTTTTTTCATTTTTTTATTCGCCCCAACCTCTCACCGCTCTCACTTCTAGAACCACCCGCCAGCGCTCATTGTTAAAAAAGATGACAATGTTATATCTTACCATGTTTTTGTGCCGGCTTTCCTCAATTGCCGCGAAATAAAATATGGCCCTCGAGGTTTCTTTCCGCGTTTCCTCTCATTCCTGAGAAATTGCCGTAACTATGTCTTTATTATTTTTTTTTTTTTGTTTTCCGCTCGGTCGACGCCTTTTTGCTTCTGACTAAGTCCCAACGATTCACGACCCTTGGATGGCCAGGGTGGGATGAGCGCTACGACCGTCCCTGCCCTCATCCCTTAACCCCAGCAAATCATCGCCATAGAATATTCTCAATCCGTCACCTGCCACAAGCCGGGTACATATTGAGGTTTAAAAAGTGCACCCCCCGTCTTTCTTCGTACATTTTTTACACTCAAACTCGATCAGGGGCCTAAAATACGGGGAAGGAAAATGTTGGTGAGTAATTATGCGCATAATTCATCAAGTGGGAGGGCTTGAAGCTGAAGGACAAACTCGGAGTAAAAACTTCTAGGAATCATCTCCATGATAAGTCGGTAATCCATGACTCAAGTTCAATTATTCCATGCACCGGGTACCTCATGTGTCATGCTTAGCTTCAACTTTCAATTGATTTTTCGCGCCTCTGGACATCCGTTAATTTTATTGGCTATAGTAGAACTCTTCAAGTAGATTTTTCTTTTCTTTTTAAAGAAAACATTGTTTAAAGAAGTAAAAACACTTCTGACAAGATTTAAGGGTTAGGATCCGTGTTTTTTCCTTAAACTATTCATGGCGTAGATACTTGGGTTTTCTCTTATGACTCTCTGAAAAAGCATTATGAATTTGAACATGGGAACTTAGGTAATTTGGTCTAGCTGTCAATTTTCCAATGGAATCCCATCCAGCTCTTGTGTAGCCAGGTTCCAAGGACACTTTTTATTCACAACCTCAGATTCCGACTGAAACGAATCTTTGTTCGCGTTTAAATAAGTATTCCTGCGTGCTTATTATTCGTAACAGTGGTTCATCACGTTGGTACCTGAAAATTAATCCGAGAAACGCCTAATCCCTCGCATTTCTCTCCGTGATGGTTTCCATTGAAGCTCGTTCGTTAGGAACCCCTATGAGGTCCTCGGGTCCCCCATGGTTTTCCAAGAAAAAAACACAACAGATTTAGGGTTGTTAGAGTAGGTTTTTAAAAGCGAAACTTCAAAAGGGGGTACGGATAACTCGTTGGATGGAAAAAGGTCCACGGAATGACCGAGCTGTTTACGGCGCACTAAAGCCGGCTTACCGCAACTCGTAATGTGCTCCGCCACGATGATCCTAAACACCAACCAGAAAGACTGCCGAGAATAAAACAGTGTTTTGAATTAATGTAAAAAGAGGTCTCCTTTTATATTCTCATCTGCATATTATTGTGGCTGCTCAAGTCTCTTTCTCCCTCTGTCTCGATTTAATGATTCGTCTCACCATACACAGTCACACCTAGTTCACGACACCAGGAAATTGATGAATGTTCATTTATCTAGGTTGTGGACAGTCGTTTCACAGTTATAATTAATGGTTTCGTATTTAAAAACGCTGCAAATTCTATCACACGGGTTGGTTATTCCTCGGACCAGGCGCATGGAGGCTCATTTCTTCAACATGGGGAAAATGGGGGAAACAGTGGGTGTGGCGGGTCCCGGACCCATTCCAATCGATTCAGGGTCCAAAATTTAATGGAAAATGATGCCCCACAGCCTTGGTACTAGAAATATAAAAAACACATATTCAAAATGGGTAATAGATAACCATTTTGACCCATAACCTCTTTCAGCGGGCGCCAATCGTTCCCGGGCCCATTTAATTGGATTCAGCGTCCAAAACTCAGTGGAAAATGATACCCCACACTCCTAGATCACCAAATATCTCGAAAATCCATTGTTTGAAACACATTTTGACCCCCCAAATTTGGTCCGATCGGGCTGAGAAGTTTCGAAGACCAACTAGAGCCGGAAACGGGTCGCTGACCAAAATTTCAGATTTGTAGAAATTTTTCTACGGACATTTGCTAATTTTTGGGCCGAACCGGAAAGATTGACTTTTTGCATGAAAACATAGGTTGATTATTCAAGGACCAAAAAATGAATTCAATTTGGTACTCTGATTACCCGGATTTGATCTACTATTAGCCAACCCCACTGTCCATGCCAATAAGAATCTAGAATTTCATCAAAGGGATAACGCGAGCAATCGTGTACTTACTGAGGAGTCATCGGGTCTGAGGTCTCATGAATTTGGGATTTATGTGCTTTGTATTGCGGCAGAGAAGTGATTTTGAGTTTCAGGTCGAATTCGTTGCACGGCCCATTTTAAAACTTTTTAAACACTCTGCGACAACCGAAACCCTTCTGACCGAAGGTAATATGAGCTAGTGGAGGGCTGAATCCAACTGATAGCACTTCATAGCCCGTGGAGAGTTTTCCTCGCGGAGTGATCTACTCTCTCCTACCCTAAGGAATCTAAATGTATTGGATAGCGTTATTGCAGTGTATGCCACAGAAACAATGGTCTGCACGGATGTAGATCTCAGAAAAGAATCCAATTGTTGTCGAGAATTCCTCGATAGTTACGTTCTTACTCAATCATGTTGATCAAATTTCAAATTCTACTGAAGGCGGGACCTACTCGGTAATGAACAGTTGTGCCGAATTTCAATTTAGCCGTTCGTGTAGGACACATTTCGACTGAAGTTTCAGCTGCAGCCTTGTGTAAGCCCCCAGGCTTGCTGCCTCCAGAAGGCCAGAAGGGAGGGAGCATGCGCCAGGAAGCGCGCGCAGCTCTTGCCCAGACTTCGCATTTTGGAGAGAGGCCCAGCGCTCACTCATTGCTAAGTTGCCCAACCGGGGGTCGTGCCCCTCCAACTGGGGGGCCCAAGATGTTGGAGTCATATATTTTGTAACCCTGTCGTGCAAGAGATTTCTCACTCAGTCCATCCTGGCTTTGTCCTGTGCTCGCTCTGAAGTGAAATCTGCGACCGTGCTGAAGTCGACTGAAGCTGTAATATTGTGTTCCCCATGCAATGAGATGATTAAGGACTCATGTTAATAAGCCTCGCTGTGTACCTTCGGGACAGCGTGCCCCCTCCTGTTTTTCCTTCAACGTTGACGCCGTTTTCTGTCAGCCGGTATTGTGCACTTGCTCATTAAATTGTATTTCATGTATCATGTCTTGATTGTATTTTTATGCTCCACATGTTGTCTAATGTACTTTGTCAAATACTTTGTCTTCTATCAATTCTAGCCCAGGTTGAGCATATTCTCTTTTGCAACGAGTCTTGTTTTCAATTATAATTCAGTTTGTATCAATGTATTTTATGTCATTCTTGGTATCCCTAGTGCTCAGTCGTAAGTCTTGGACTTACATCCCGTATCCTCTCGCTAGGTCCCTTCCAAATTCTCCGAAGAAACCCGAATTAAATTATAGTAAATTCAAACACATTTTAATTCGAGAGAGGCTTACACTTGCTGCTCTTTGGCGATAAGACTGTTTCACGTTGATTTGTCAGGGACTCCTTTCGTTGTTGCTATTACTATATTCTACCGTTGCTCGGAGATTCCTAACAAGGAGTACTAAGGACTTACAAGATCTACGCTTATCCGAAAATGAGCAATCCTGCTGATTTATGCTCTCTAGAACATTGATTTAATGAATGAATCTCCTAGACATTTTTGGCTTTTGTTGTATCCTACGCTTTTCCAGAGTCTCCGAATCAACAGCGAAAAATAATTTTACCGGAATTACCTGTGAATCACTCACTCACGTCTAGAATTTCGCGCTGATAGGTATCCAATTACCGTCCTTATTGACCTACCAAACTACCAAGCAGTTATCGAAACTTAGAAAAGTGACTCAGATTGGATTAATCAGGTAATTCTGGGGCATGAGATCCGATCATTCCGATTGAGTGACACCCCGAGCCGTGAAGCACACATGTACCAAAGAAAATCAAGGTGGCAAAGTTGTTGGGTTAGATTTATTCGGCACGTGAGCTGTTATTATACAGCTCAGGTTGCTGTCTGATCTCAAAGAATAAGAATATCGCGTATTGGTTAGCCGCTCACGAACTGGGACTTCTTTGACGCCTTCAATCAAAAGTGACTCGCCCGAGTTGGAACTTCGTATGAATCGGCAATGTCTTTCCCCAATTTTCGTAAGGCCTCCTTGTCATATTTACCCAAGTGTATTCACCCATTCGGCCTGCCGGATATAGTTCATGGAATCTTTTTCCTTCATTTCTATCGCGGCTCCGAGTTCGCACACGAATCCGTACCTTCCGGCAATTTCTCATTCGTTTTTATATTTGGTTGGCCCAGTTTTCCCTCGCGTTAGTCGTATCCGAGTTATTTCTGTGCCAGCAAAACGGGCGAAGGAAAATAACAACAAAATTCTCGGAAAGAGCTTGTTGACTTGTTGATGTTTTATAAATCATCTGTATCATGATACTCTCTGAGATTCCAACGGTGATTCCATTGTTTGGAGAAACCACTGGCAGATTAATACTCATATTTCATATCCTCTCCAAATTGATAAAGTGAACCCGAATTTTCTAATGATGTGTTCCAGTTCCAGATCCCAGATGAGTTTCAGATTTCGTCCGCAAAATAAAATTGTCTACCTTGTTGAAAAAACTCCAACTCGGAGGAGGCTTCAAAATAACAATTTAGTATCATGTTCGGTAATCTGATCAAGTATTGTAAAACAAAAAATGTTTCTTGCCTCTTTTATGGTTCAAGTTGAAGAGCGGATTGAATTTTACTTTCAACTCAAACTCACAGTTGGCCATTTAGATGCTTTAACAGTGTGGTTTCTGTAACGTCCAGTTTTGTAGGCTACCTGAGTCGTTCAATGTGGAATGAACGCTAGCGAAGGACTCGAATTTTGTCGATTAGTATTCGAAAGAATCCCAACAATATCTTTGACCTAAGATAGTATAGAATTGTTGGACACATTATGAACTAAGCCTACACCATGTAAAAGGGAACAAGCGGAGGAGGAACAGTAGTATCAGGGGTAGGAGGGATATTTGGAGTTGTTGAGCCGACGGCGAATGTCTGGCACTTGGTGGCTGGACATTTGGTATCTTTGAGTCAGCAACTTGATGATGGACTTTGGGACTTCTTTGGTGATGACCAAACATCACTGCTGTGGCGACCTTAATTACGTCGGTAATCTACATTCCATCCGAGAAAGGTGAAAACGAAGAGGGCCGTCCGCACACCGCCGACCAGAGATACCGCTACGATAACATTACGATTTCGATTACGAATGAGATACACGACTACAACCGCATTTTACATTTTCTCATTAATTTTACGTTTTACGGAGCTGTTCAATTTATTTTCATTTAATACAAGTTTACTCACAGAAGTGATCGTTCGCCCTTTCAAGAACCTAACAATCACTATCACATTGGCACGTTACATGTTTTTTTTTTTTTTTTTCTTCGAAAATTCAAACATTTCAAACGATTTATCGAATATCAATAATACTTTGGATGCGTTCTATCAATGAGCAGATGACTAATTGGAATACAAACTGGTCCTCAAGTGGCTGGACTTCTTCGTCCTGAATATACAATAAATTCAAGAGGCCGCCGGTAAAGTTTCTCTTCGTTGAATGACGCTTGGTCGAAACATCGACGGCGCCTGGTAGTGAGCCCAGTCACATTTATAGATCTGAGAAGACAAGGGCAATTAAGAAGGTGCTCTAAGAACCCAATCCAGAGCGGATTTATTCCCCAAGGTGACAAAATATTTCTCTTCGAGCGGAAAGAATATGAGGTTGTCTCAAGCTTTACAAACATCGACGCAGGATGGCTTTCGGATAAAATAGGACGGACGCGACTCTCAAAGAAATGTGTAGCGTTATAACAGTGGATTTGCTCGTTCCGTCGTGTTGTGAATAAATCCACCCATATTTACGTGCTCCAGGTCTTGGAGCTTTACACGGATCGGTTCCGGTTGACCGGAGACAATGTAGGATTTGAAGACGTGACTACGCTCTATGCCGTATGAATAGAAATGAAAGGGCTATTACGGTGGTGCGTTAAGTACATTTGGGTCAACGATCGGAGCGTGGCAACAACCACCGTATTTTAAGTATTCGGCCACATGTGCCATTCAAAATAAGTAAACAAATATAAAGAACGAGATACAATTTTTACTTTTTTTTTTTTTTTTTTTTTTTTTTTTTTTAAGCACAGAATGTGTTTTAGCCATGGACCTACAAGCCAAAAACGCTGCAAATTCTTACACACGGGTTGGTTATTCCTCGGACCAGGCGCATGGAGACTCATTTCTTCAACATGGAGAAAATGGAAACAGTGGGTGTAGCAGGTCCCAGACCCATTCCAATCGATTGAGGGTCCACAATTTAGTGGAAAATGATACCCCACACGCCTAGGTCACAGAAATCTCGAAAACACACATTCGAAATGGGTAGATAGGCACCCATAGCCTCATCCAGAGGGCACCAATCGTTCCTGGGCTTACCTTAATGATATTATCATGGTAATCAGCTACAAACGTCGCTTATGAAGTATACAGGGAGAGACGAATCAACTTGACAGTACATATCATCTTGTTTGGGTTTGATCTATTATGAATAATAAACGTACATATTCTTTCTCAAGCCGGGCGACTCGACATATACCTGCTGAAACCCCGATAAGGGAGTATCCGAGCCTCATGTGCAAACTGCATACTGCAACCAGGAACGAGATGATATTGTTCGCAATAATCTGTTGTAATGAATCAGTAATCCGTCTGATCAAATGGTGTGTATATTCTCTTAATAAGTAGAAGACACGTGACTCGTGATATTCTCCTACGTAGCGATTTTGAATTTAAATGTTTCAAACCATGAACTGCCCATGAGCGGCTGTCCGAAGAATTTATATTCCGGTTATTACGTAAATGGTCTGTATTGATTTTCACCCTCGATATATTCTTCATCAGGCCACCCATTTGGTTAACGCGGATGATTCGAAGGTCATCATTCCCTCAAACAAGGGAGCGAAACACGTTCCGGGGCGGTGCCTCCTTGCAGCTTCAAAGCCGTCGGTCGGGTCTAGGAGTCCCTAGAGAGCCGAGGAAGGGATAGGATTAATTATATGGGACTGCCTAAGTGGGTCTCAGAACTTAATGTGATTGACAGCCAGTTTACTATCGGGGTTTGACCACAAGATCAAACGATGCTCCCCTCAAGGTTCTTAAAGACCTCTCACGTCCTTCTAGGCTATTTACCTAACCAACCGACGATAAGCAAGCGTCTAACCTGTTTAGCCGTTTTTTAAATCGCTTTTCTATTTCGTTGAAGTTCACAGTACTATTCAAACTTCAAAGGTGGGATGAAAGGTGTGAGCTGACGCGAAGATACACCATTCTCACACTCTAAACGATTGCCCAAATAAGAGTTTCTATTGGTAAAAAAAACTTTCAATTTGTTGTTTCAGGTGATTTTTGCCTTCCTCGTTTTTCTTTCGATATTCTGCCTGTTTGATGTTACCACTGCTTCCGTCTTATTGACGAAATACGTTTCCGACGAACTTTTTACTGACCAAGTAAAACGGTACAACCACCTAGCGCACCTTTCCTCAGTGGGTTGAAATTCTCGAAAATTCTCGACGTAATTATGAAAAGATTTGCCCTCTTTTGGATACAAAAATATCATTTTTTACGAATTTGATTCCAGATCATGTAGGAAAATAATATTGAATTTCAAAATATTAAAAGGAACGCAGGGTGAACGAGGGGTCCTTCGGTCTTCCTTGTGGTTACTCCTGCAATGTCAATGCCAAATCTAAATGCAGTTCAGGTAATCCTAACTTCAATTACTTTGTTCCAGGTATGTCCCCGTTTTGCTACTACAGTGGCTCCTGCTAAGTGAGTGTTTGTCGTTAACCTAACTCATTGTTCTGCGTTACAAAGGGAATGATGTATGAAGATTCCATGTATGCAATATTTTTCCTAAGCCTCCATGATAATTTCCAAGCCCTTTTCGCAATTGGAATTTCTCTGGGTTTTTTGTCAAACGAGGCTACTTAATTTTGCCAGAGTTTTTACCGAGATAACGCAATTTCCCTACGTACCATGGCTTTCGTATTTCCCAGATTTGCGCGGCGAAACAAAACAACCCTGGGCATGTAAGTAATGGCCGTGAAAGAGAATATTTGAGGCAGTGGACTGTGAGAATGGAGCGGGCGGGTGCGATACATCAGGTCCTTCTATAAATGAGGCCACTTTACTCCCTTAACATTAGGGACCCAAACCCGAGCCCTCTGACGGATACAGATACATTTGGTTATTCCATATATGTCTCATAGAAACGGGCCTCTCTTCCGTGAAATATGCTCCCTTGCTCCTCGTTTCGTGCCCCATTTTCTTAAAGGAGTCCGTGCTCACGTACTGAGTAGAGGTTTTTCCCTCTCGAGGCTTCTGTTGCATAGCGTATAATAATGTTGGAAGATTGGCCGCATTTACGGCAGTCCTCCTTCATTCATCCGACGCCCCAATATGGCTTCCTCGAACCATGCCTGACTCGCCTGCCTGTAGTCTCTCATCTTTTTCTTCAAAAACGAAAAATGATGTCGGCTAGTAGCGATTCTCTTACAAAAGAAGCTATGGAAGAACTCTAGCTAAAGATTTTCACACAATCCCGTTTGAAAAAGGTGCCTTCCTTTTTAGTGAATCGGGTAGAATGATATCAAACTTGGGAAGCAAAAGAAGAAAACATGCTTTATTTGTACACACGACTGCTGCTATCTTTTAATAATGATACATGTAATAATCCCGGTTTAAAAGACCGTCTGATGAGTTCACCTTTTGTAACTTTTTGAAAAATGAACACATCAACAACAGAAAAATTATTGATAGGTAAACATGATATAAAATACAACAGTCACAAACAGGGGAGAAACTATTCATAAACCGAGATTTAATATATATGATGTCTCAATAGGAGTAATAAATTACTCTGTATATAAAAAAATCTGCAAATTCTTACACACGGGTTGGTTATTCCTCGAATGGGGGAAACAGTGGGTGTGGCGGGTCCCAGACCCATTCCAATCGATTCAGGGTCCAAAATTTAGTGGAATATGATACCCCACACGCCTAGGCACCAGAAATCCTGACACATACAAAATGGGTGGATACATACCCATTTTGACCCATAACTTCTTCCGGTGGTTGCCAATCGTTCTGGGACACACATCATTGAATTCAGCGTCCAAAATTTAGTGGAAAATGATACCCCACACGCCTAGGCACCAGAAATCCTGACACATACAAAATGGGTGGATACATACCCATTTTGACCCATAACTTCTTCCGGTGGTTGCCAATCGTTCTGGGACCCATTTTATTGGATTCAGCGTCCAAACTTTAGTGGAAAACCATACCCCACACGCCTAGGTAGCAGAAATCCCGAAAACACATATTCAAAATGGGTAATAAATACCCAATTTGACCCATAACTTCTTCCAGTGGATGCCAATCGTTCTGGGACCCGTTTCATTGGATTCAGCGTCCAAAATTTAGTGGAAAATGACACCCTACTCGCCTAGATCGCCCAAAATCTCGAAAATCCATTTTTCAAAAAACACATTTTGACCCCTATTCCCCCCCCCCCCCCCCATTTGGTCTGATCGGGCTGAAAAGTTTCGAGGACCCGTCTCGGCCGGGAACAGACCCCTGACCCAAATTTCAGATTTTTAGAAAATTTTCTACTACCAAAAACGGCGCGGACGATGGACTCTAATCATTAGAGCCGCATTCAATCATGAATTTACTTCTCAACTCCCATGCAACTGCACAATACTGAACCAGACCGATACTCACTCCCCTAATCAACCTCAGATAATCCTCCCAACCAAAAACGGACCTACCCAAATACTTCCTCACTTCACATAGTGCACTACAATTTACCACAAAATGAAACGCATTTTCTACATCCCACTACTACATGAATCACTCTTTTGGTTTTCAGCGTCATATGGTCGAAATTTTAAGGCCAAAAGGTCACATCTCACATTAGACCGAGATCGAAAATTACCCACCTGATCCAAGCGTATCGTGCCACCTTCCGATCGCAGGGAGACATATTGAGGGTAGTTTGGGGAAGTAATGGATTTTTGTGAAAACTCGTGGTTCGTAGCTGCAGAGATATTTCAAATTTATGATTTTGATAATATGACCCCCAGTTCATCGATTTGATTTAGAGTTCTCAATAAACTAAAAGATACTTTCGCTCTGGATTGTGTAATTTACTACGTTTGGGTATATTTTGGTCAATGATTCCGTCAAGGGTGTTACTGTAAAATACATAATTGTTCCTCTTCGATAATTGAGTGGTCAGTGGAGATCAGCAATGAAAATTCAGCGATGATCCAACTTGATTCAATCTGCACGTCTACTCAAACAGGGAAAATCAGAATACGTGCTGACAATACCTAACAGGTTCATCAGTTAACGCCGTAAGGGACTCTCTAAGCGAGCGGGGAATTCAAGGAATAAGCAAGACACCAGGTTAGCACGTAACGAGAAACGCCTCTTGGTTCCACACCTTTCTATCCCCAATGGCCCAGATCTGACAACGGCTGGCGACAGATAAAGGGAGAGCAAGAAATAAAGGTCATCAGGAGTTTTCCTGTTCACGATCCCCGGCTCCTCTTCTTCTCAGTCGTCTTATTAGATTCTTCACAATGAGTCTCTAGGCTTGAAGGGCGTATCTCTTGGTTCTCTTCAGTATTTCCCAAAGGAGCATCTCCGGTTATAATGAAGTCCTAATAAGAATGAATGTCACTCCTTTATAGAATTGTCTGATTAGTAGCTTATCGCCGAAGGAAATGAAATCCGGCTAATAAGGCGGCTCCATCTTTTCAATATCAGAAGATATTAGAATTGGAAAGGAAAGAGGAAATTGTGCCAACCCTGTCGTCGAAGAATGACATTGTCTGCATTCCAGCGAGAGGAGATGGGATTCACTCTACCCACTATCCTTCTCACGGTTACAAGATTAAGGTCGCTCTACACAAGCTTCAACAAGATATGAGCCTACTTTATCAACAAGTGTGTAAAACCAGTGTATCCCCTGGAACAACGGACGTTTTCTGACATAAAGACAAACTTAATCAAACTTGAGACAACTGTTTACTTATGTCGTTATAGACGTACATGACTACTACTTAGCTCTAATAAATTTTATTCGAGGGAAAAAGGATACTCAAGGACTATGTACAGTCAAAATAACCTTTTTTCCCAATTCGGAATTCGGGTATTGTTATCTAACGATGAAATATTCTGATGCTGTGTCGTGCATGAGCCCAAACCAAAATCTAGACACTTTCCAGAAACGTCCAGAAAATAATTTTGGGGTGAATCGGAGAGATTGACTTTTTTCATGTGTTTGGCCCCAGGCCTCCCTATAAGATTGAAAGATGCCAAGGAGCAGCCAGTTCAAATTACCCGCCGTTTGGGTCGACCAGGGTAGGACCATTTTGCTCGCGGTAGTTGACCCGACATCAGTGCTCGCTCATTCTGCGAACTAAGGGGTAACCTTCCGTTCAAGGGAAACCTTTCACTTGCAGTTCGCTTCTTCAATGTATTCGTATTGCTGTGTTCATAAATTCTGTTTCCGTTTGCATCCGATTGATCAGTTATTAAAAGTTCAATTAACTGTTACAAGTTCTTGAGTTCAAACCCACGGTCTCAAATTCTGTGGTGCTGAAAATAACCAACCAAAAGTGGTATGAACCACTCAATCAATTAGTGAAAAATAACCGAATAACAACAATAATAATCGAACAAAAAATAGAATACACGTACGAAGCATGTCTTTAACAGTTTTTTGAGCTCAATTGTTAAAACAACCTTTCCAGTAGAAAGAAAGAAAATTTTTTTTTGCTAGAAATTCATTTTTACATAGTGATTTACCAGTGGACTCATAATGTATGTACAAAAATTGACCATTTGCAGGCATTGTATATCATTAGCAATAGAAATTGAGCGATCGGATAGAAAATATAATCATGTACAAATGATTAGTAGGACAAGGCCCCAACCGCTTTCATTTGATAAAAGAGCATACTGTTTGAATCGAAATTACTAGGTATATGAAAACATCCGCGATCAACGTTGATCCTCAAAAGGAAAATATTAGTGGATTTTCAATCAAATCAAAGTACTAAGTAAAGATTCAAACTTCTTTTGGATTAGTAAAAGGCGATTAACTTCCTTTTATAGCATAATTCTCAGAGAGTTCAATTTAATGATATTTATACTTCACAGCGCTCTCTTAAGGACGAGGAGAAGAGGATTATGGGTTTACTCCCCAGTCAGACCCAAAAAGGACGTGATTTCATCGTAACCGTATTATTATTCCATTTTGACTTTACGTACGACAACAAAAAGAAGAGGCTGATTGAAAAAATTTACTCTCAAGAAAGAGAGAAGAACGAATAGAAGGGCGTAAATGCGGCGATAAAGAAAAAAGAGCGATAGGAACGTTGCTCAGAGGTCTGGAGGCTGAGGAATGCCGAATCCAAGCGTTTTTGCTAGAAGAACCGTGATAAATTGCAGAGGCGGCAAAGGAGGCATCTTCGGAAGAGGTCTCCATTCAGATAATTCAAGGCTCATTCATTTAGTGGTGGAAAATGAAAGTCCGTTTCTCCGCTCTAAAACCCCTTCTCTACGCAAGGTCCTAAGCTCGGGCTCTAAATGCTCGCCTCTTCCTTCTCTCTTGATAAGGCGAAAGCACACAGTATTGAAACGATAATTCTCAACTCGCCATTGTACGCTTTTACTTGTAATCTCAGGATCCCAAAGGGTCCTTTTCGCTGTACGTTTGCGATACCGACCATCGAGGAGGGAAATAGGTGAGACATAAAGCACTTATGTGGCCGCCGCTAATTAGCATGTTCTTTGGGGTGATATCGATCGAACTCCCTTTCAAGATAAGAGAAAAGCCTCCTATTCACCGTGGTGGTAATGAAGCCCATGACGAGATGAAACGAAATGACTCGAAGGGAGGAGAGTCGTGAAGAGTGGACATGGAAAATTCAGTCAGAAGTGCGGAATATTAATTATAAATATAAAACCTCAATTTGACGGGCATCTTGCAGTCTCCTGGAGTGATGATTCCCGTATATAATAGATTAAGCCCTTTGACCAATTATACAATATCAACAAATTTTTGAATTAATGATTACAACACTGCGTATTTCTTCTACAATAGCAGCGCTCACCGTCCACTTTCCCCACTTGAACTCCCTGATTTCCATGAAAAAAACTCTCCTGAAACCAAAGTTTGCTATTTCCAGTTTTTGGGCTCGGAATCAATTTTACAAAATCGGCCAATAATGGTGCCTTTAACTCCTCTGGAGCTCAGTTGCAAAAAGGGGACGGATCGACGGATTTTTTGAAAAGCCAGTGAAGACGTCGAGTGGTAGATTTTATGTTCTAGAAGAAAAAATACTGCTCACAAAGGGTGAGAATATCCATTAATGGAAGGCCAGTTGCTATAATGAACTTGGGTTTGCTGGTGAAACAAATCGGATACCGAAACCTTTTACAACACCAACCGATAAAACCTTGATATTCTCCGTGATAACACCGGCTCAAATCAAAGGAACAGTTGCGATCTGTCTGGATTGTAGGATGAAACTTGAATATGAAATTTGATGAGAATTTGAATAAGCGTTTACTTGAGAGGGACGGTGTGTGAGTTTAGTTGTGCAGGTCGCCATTTCGGTTCAGTGGTCTTCCTCTTCATGACGTCACGGCAGGAACACGGGATCCTGCACCCGAGGATCGTCAAGGGGACCAACAAAGGTCTCCGCAGAATTTGAAGTATTTGAGATTTTTAGAATAAATGTACTAGATAGTAGTGGTATGAAAATAGGAGCTTTCGCGAAATGAACCAGTTTACGAAGAAAGGAGAGGCGTAATCACATAAGAGTGAGCTTCATGTCGAATCATTCAATGGATTTCAAAATTAGGTTCACTACTTGCTGGCTCCGGTAGGTGGTTGGTAATTTTGATTAGGCATTGGAAAAAGGATGAGGTGTTCAACTAGGTAGATTGTCAATCCCAACCCACTGTGAATTCGTCAAGAGGACTAAGTGTACATTTGCTCGTTATTAATTGGGAGAGAAGATCTTTTGTGAAACTCAATCGGTCATTTATAAATCTAAGTCTAGGGAAATCTGGTACGTTATTTCAGTCCTCACACCAACGGTCACCCGAGATGAAAAATCGATTCGCGACGGCGTGAGCAGCTTTTTTGGCGAGCTAAGAGGTCGGATTAACCGCTGAATTAGCGGCGCATTACTGCCCCACGGGTGGTCAGGTCAATTTGTCTCGTGTCCAAACTAAAAGTGAGTCGTCTTCAACAGCAATTCCTCCCTTTCAACGGTCGTCTCCTCTTTATTTCACTGGCACTCTTCGCGTTCTCCATTCGTCCTCCTTGCCCTCTTTACCCTGCTCGTTCCACCACTTATTCGCCCTTGTCCACTCTTCAAGTTCCCATTATGAATCACCGTCCCCGATTTTAAGTGGGCGAAAAAAGAGAGACCCCGTTTAGTCTGCCAACTTCCGAGCGATTTCTCAGGGAGCAGGGTCGCATAATTTTTCGGGGTTTTACCCTTAAAACGTTGACTTTTTTTCGCTCCCAAGTTCCCATCAATCCTCCGACAATCTTCCAACCGTGCTGTCAACATTGACGATTTCGAATGACTGAATTCACCTTATAACGGACGAATCGTGCCAATTCATGCGGAGCACATGGTGACCTATTCGCGTTCGAATACCTGAATATCCATCGTTCTTTCAAATGTCGAGGGCGTTCCCTGACTAAACACTGGCCCAGTGCCCTCTAATATTGTATATTTACCGAAGAAAAAGAATCTTCGATTATCTGCGTCTTCAAACAAGGGACTCAAACAGGAATCAATATTCACCGATTTCCACAACATCCAGGTGGTTGGTTCGAGCCTGCCCCGCGCCGCATCCTTCGCAGGTTCTTCTTCTCTTCCCAACTTTTTACCTCATTTGGTCTTGTGAATAATCTCTTTTTCCGTTTCCTGCCCGTTTTCACGAAAAATGTCATCTGAGATAATTATTTCCTCCGTATTTCCCGAAACTCTTTTGAATATTGCTGTTCAAGAAATCGCATTTTAATCCTACAAAATCAAATTTCAAGTTATGATTAAATTTTTAAATTGCAACTCACGTGGATTGTGATCTTGATGGAAATTGCTGAGTTCATCAGCAACCGATTCTTCGTCCGTATCACATCAACGGAGGCTTGTTGTATCAGGTTGTTGTATCATTTTTATATCAAACAACCTAACGGCGGCAAATTTAAATGTTGCCAGAATGCGCATGTGCACTAGGGATGGGAATTGATAATCGATTTTTATCACAAATCGATTTCTTTGGCCGATTGTCGATTTTTTTGCAACCGATTTTCAAACCCCGATTTTTGTCGATTATCGATTTTACACTAAATTAATATCGATTTTTCCAGTCCCATCAGGTTTTTTTTCTATCGCAAGAAAATATAGTTAACAATCAATGTCAGCTGACGTCATACAACATGCCCTATTTTGGAGTCAACCCCTTATTTGGGTTTATAAAAATACTAAAAAATTATAACGTTAAGTCGGTTTGAAATTCCAAGAAGGCAAGGAGCCTGGACATACCTAAATGTTGTCGACAACACCACCACCCACTGCAACTGCGCACAATGGCATACCGCTACAACCAAACCAAGGAGTAGGGAAGGGTATCGGATTGAAAAACATCGATGTTTACTTTTCGATGTTTTTTCAACTTCAAACGTGTAAAAAAAATGTGTAAAAAAAAAATCGTATGAAAAACATCGAAGCTTTTAACAAGAATTGTTACGATTTTACGAGGTGATAGTAAGCACTTGAGTAAGTGCAAGTACATAGGCAACTTTTTTGGTTGTCTACTCCTTGGAATCTGAGTGGGATTCAGATACCTAGGTACCTACCTAATAGACATAGGCATAGAGGAACACCCCATTTCTGACGGTTGCCACCCTTCTGGATCCCAGATGTAAAGCGCTTTACTTCGTCAATCCCGCAACCGCGACAAAAGTCATCAATGAAGTGATTTTGAAATCGATCTTGAAGGTCCGATATCCCATCCCTAATGTGCACGATATGACTCTGGACTACATGAAGGGGCACGAAATGGTAAAGTGAACTATGAACTGGTAGCGATGCCGATCTGCTCTTCCCCTTCGCAGCCAAATGTTTCTATTTTTTCCAATTTCTTCTACCAATTAACGTCATCTGCCCAACTGTGCGTCACGAAGAGAGTAAATTCTCTAATTAGTATGCTATCTCCTATCAACACATCATCTATTAACAGATACCTCGGCCTTCTAAATCGCTTTGAAGCGATATGATGCGCGTGTAACGGGCAGTAGAGAGACGCTTGACGTCCTTCCACTCAAGATGTTGGAACTTGAGACAACCTCTCGACCTAGTTCAATGTCACATACTTCGCTTATTCCGACCCGATGAACATGAATGTTAACGTTCTCGCCGGTTATTGTGATACCAGGGCTTGAGCTTCTGAACAACTTACTCAGATATAGTTACATCTCGGGGCGTCCCGAGGCTCAAGACATGAATAATGTATCCGACGAATAAGTTTCACTCAGCTTCTCGAAGTCAACTGTTGACATGAGAGGCTGCATCGGTACCGCGGTATTCCAATTACTTGGCTCGCGAAGAGCAAATTCAAACGGAATTATTTGTATAAACGTCATACCTACCTCTCTTTGCGTCGGTTATATGGTGAGGCGTTGAACATATAATACGCCCGTCTTAATCGACTGGCTTTCTCCCTCAATTGAGTCTTTTTCTAGATTTGAGTTATTTTCATCCAAAGACAAAACAACCCTTTCAAATTGAAACATTATTGGGAGTACCCTAGGGAAGTTGCAAATGCGGTAGTTGTGACACTAATGCAAAATATGCGTCCAAAACACGTTTAGATTCACCACACTGCATCCAATTGACGAAATTACTTTGTCAGCTACAAATGTATGAAGGTTCATTCGGTTCTGTTGATTTCCAACCGTGTATTCCAGGTTATTTTCGTTTATGTGTCATCCAGTCCTTCTGGCTAATCAAAATACAATCTCTCAATGTTTCCGTTAGGACCGAGTGTTTGGAAGAACTAGAAAAATGTTGGCTTCCACGGCGAGCGGTTTATTAGATTTCAATCATAGCCACCCTTGAGGCACCTCACCATTTACAAGAATTTTTTCGAACGGTACCTGGGACTTTGACTATCTGATTAGATTATCCTGTCCTTTAGACTCAGTTATTTGAACTACGCTAAAGTTGTAATTAACAGTCAAATTATTACTCGTCCCTTCGAGAAATGAAAGTATCGAGCCTGTTTACGAAAGGCATCCAATCTCCCGATGACTTCTGTTGTCAAGACTTCCCCTAAGCAGTTTTCCATGCCCCAGAGAAAATGGAGGCGAGCTGAAAATCAAAACTGTACACTTTTACCGTGGAAAATTGCAGGCTTGAATGGGACAATGTGAAAAGTGCTTACCTCGCAGACTGGGAGAAATGGTTAGGGGAGGAAAACTTGTGACAGATGACATATTTCTAATGCAAGTCATTCTTAAGAAGATGGCACTGCGGGAACATTTTTAGGACGATGAGGGGCGTAGTGGGATCTTTTTAATCTTCCCCTTCTTCGTCTTTCCCGTTTTCTTCTATCTGGGGTTGAGACAGCCCCTCTACAAAGCTACGCGGGCTCTGAATACAACCGAGGGATGCTTGGCTACGGTAGTCAGTTTATTCACGCCTAAAATATGGCGGGTTGTCAAGTATTTTTCAAGTCCATTTCGCTCTTTTCACCAAGAGAGGTACCTACGGATCAGCTTCAAAAAATAATGGAATCAGATGAGCGAATGTTTATAGCCGTATAGTATCCGCACTGCCATAGCGGGTGAACTCATTTTCCAAAAATATTCTACACTCCTTACTATGGTTAGGCTTCATCATCTTGGATAGCACTTCAAACGAAATTATGGATAATTATGAGTCAATAAATTGATGCCAGGTTTTTCAGTCACTAAACCGCTCCGAACAACCGTTCCAACATAGGAGTAACAGGTTGTTATTGCCATCGACCCGATTCCGGGGAAATTTGGATCATATCAGTTGAATTTTTGTTAGGGTTGTCAATCGGAACGTTATTGGCCGAAGCCATGGAAAAGCCATTGCGTACATAATTATTTTTAAAAAATAGTCAACTTGAACTTGGGCTGATCATTACAACGTGGTTCTCAGAATATTCATCCGGGGCGATGTCACATTGCTGTGGACATCTGTAAGTGAATCAGAAAGCAACTTGGCGCTCCTGCTGTTGTAGTAGATAACTCAGTGAGCAATGATCTACCTGTGTTTTTATGCTCAAGGTCATTGGGGTCGACCTTCCCCAATCGGCCTCAACATTTTTGTCTGGATGTTTCATGATATCTAGAACAAAAACTGAAAAGGTATCCGTCCACGCCGCTCTGGTATTTTCTAAAAATCTGAAATTTTGGTCAGGGACCGTTTTTGGCTCTAATAGGTCCTCAAAGCGTATCAGCCCGATCGGACCAAAAGGGAAAGGGTGTGGGCCAAATTTTTTTTTTTTTTTTTTTTTTTAAATAGATTTTTGACGTTTTTGGCAGTTAGAGGTATTATTTTCCACTAATTTTGGACGCTTAATCGATTGAATTCAATCCAAACACTCCATACTCTTTCCAATTGCTTTTCATGTTCCTGGTCCGAGGAATAACCAACCCCTGAGAATAAATTGCAGCGTTTTATTAAATTGTGAAAACACTTTCATGAAAAAATAAAAAGTCGTGTTGTAAATGTCGCAAATTAATCTCAGGACACCTACTTTTGGGACCATAAGGCCTAATTCTAGGCAAGAGCTCTCTTGGCAAAATAACTCTTTTAGGGAAACAAACGACACCACCCTACCTCCATTCAAAACGTCGTGCCTTTAAGCATATTAAAACATTGACTCGTCCGCATTTGGAAATGTATTCAATAATACAGTAGTAACATAGTAAGTTTTTACTGTAAGCCTCAGCACATGGAACACTTGATGTCCTTTCCCTGGAAAGTAGAGCTTACGCTCGAATCGAAGAAGAAGGCACCCACATTAAATCAAACAAATTGTTAAACGATTTTCGTAAATTTTCGCGTCTCTTTGTCTACATATTAGGTACTTACGAAAAATAGCCATTCAACCAAATAACATAATTTATCCCCGTTGCCTTTTTGGTTGGTTATTCCTTGAATAATCAACCTATGTTTGCATGCAAAAGGTCAACCTCTCCGTTTGGCTCACAATTTTTTTCTGGACGTTTCAGGTGTCTAGATCAAAAAAATGTCAATGTCCGTCCGCCGTACGCCGTACGCTGTCCGCCGTCCACGCCGTTTAAGGTAGTAGACAATTTTCTAAAAATCTGAAATTTGGGTCAGGGGTCTGTTCCCGGCCTAGGACGGTCCTCCAAACTTTTCAGCCCGATCGGACTAAATTTGGGCGGGGTAGGGGTCAAAATGTGTTTTTTGAAAATGGATTTTCGAGATTTTCGGCGATCTAGGCGTGTGGGGTATCATTTTCCACTAAATTTTGGATCCTGAATCGATTGGAATGGGTCTGGGACCCGCCGCACCCACTGTTTCCCCATTTCCCCCATGTTGAAGAAATGAGTCTCCATGCGCCTGGTCCGAAGAATAACCAACCCCTGTGTAAGAATTTGCAGCGTTTTTTTCTTTCTTTTATTGGTTTAAAGATCCTCAAACGTGCTAACATTCTCCAGTCCTCAAAACTTCGCGATTGCGGTCCTGAATCACCTTTATCTACGATTTTTTGGTGGAGAGATACGGCCAACGAGAATATCGGGTTCCTAGTATCCGGAAGAGTGCATTCCCAAACTAACCAAATGTTATATACAGCCTAAATTAACGCACAGTGCACCTTAGTGTCTTATTCTGTCGCTGAATTAAGTATTCCGTTTAGATATTTAACGATAGAAATTCGAGTACTTGTCGTGCAACAACTTCGATTAATTAGGACTTTGTGCCGTGTAATAATCGACAGCTTTATTTGCGACCACGAAGGGGGTGCGTTTCAGACCTCCCTCGTCTGATTTAGCGTGCTTCAAAACAGAAAGGGAGATGGTTCCACAACCTCCCACCTGGTATATAAGCACAAGGCTCTCAATCACATGTGTACACATACACCACGTGCGTGCTGGTAGGCAGAAAAGCCCGACATAAAGGGCGGACTCCCGACTCCCTGCTCCATCGCTTTCATACCTAACCCTCTCGCGAAATTCGCGTTCAACCCCCTTCGTTGTTGGTAGACCTGTTTTCTTGTGTTGTACCATACCACTTCCATACCGGGTACACCGAGGCCCCCTTCCTCCCTAAAAGAGCCCTCATATTTGCATACAATGGTGGCTTGTGTTGACCCACATCTCAAATCACCAAATCAGGCTCAGGAACAGAGATGTTTGACTGCCTCTTCATTTATGAATTTCCCTGTTTTTCCCTTTTGACTTACCACAACAACGTGCGTGACGTCAAGGGCTCATTCTCTCGTACTGCTCTGTCATGGTGTCCTGACATACCTAAATTAATCAATTGAATACTGCCATGTTAGTCATACAGCCTATTCAACGTATGGGACATAGTTTAAGCTCATTAAACGTACTTGATAATTTTCTACTCTTATGTGATAAATTATTACAGTGCAAAGAAGAGAGGTGATCAAAAGTAATACCTTGCCTGACTTATCTTACTCGCATATCCTATTCTTTTTGGTCCAAAATTTCGGAAATCACTGATAGAACTGCCAAGTTCCGTGCTACCTAAACACCCAATTGTGAATACTCTCATATAATTAGCTACAAATGATGAGCAATGAGGAAGGTCCGCTGATCAACACATAGATACAGACAATCAGCCCTTGGAAGTATCCAGACATTCTTGAAATGACGGATAAGCTTAATTTCCCCCTAAGTTAGTTCACGGAATTGATTCACGCATGTGAGAAATAGTTTATCGACGGAAAGTTGGTGAGTAGCCTATTTGATTAGCTATTAGACGTGGCCGCTTCCCTTCTGACCAAATATTGTTCTACGTCGTCGTCATCGTTGAACTGAGCCCAAGCAAACTTCGAAAGTATGATTTCACTCTACAGGAAAACCGTATCGAGCTGGTAGGGATTCCACGAAGACGGGAAGTTAATGAGTGATTGACTGACATGCTTCAACCGGGTTCACGCAAAGGTTATCCCGTCCAACTGAGGCGGCCCTTTCAAGTCCACAAATAGCAACATCACGTTCATCACGGCACTCGAAGCTGCCGTCCTAATCAATTCCAACCTGGGGAACGAAAGGCTTGATCAAAACCGACGTTTTGCAAAACGTTTTGGTTGAATAATCAACCTATGTTTTCATGCAAAAAGTCAATCTCTCCGATTCGGCCCAACATTTATTTTTGGACGTTTCAAGGTGTCCAGATCAAAATTAGAAAATGTCCGTCCACGCCTATTTCGGTGGTAAAAAATTATTTTTAAAAATCTAAAATTTATGATTTCTGAAATTTCTGAAATTTGAAACCCGTTTCTGGCTCTAGTTGGTCCTCGAAACTTTTCAGCCCGATCGGATTAAATTTGGGCGAAGTAGGGGTAAACATTTGTATTTCGAAAAAGGGATTTTCGAGATTTGTGGCAATCTAGGCATGTGAGGTATCATTTTCCACTTCATTCCTTGGACGCTGAATCCAATGAAATTGGTCCCAGAACGATTGACACCCACCAGAAGAAGTAATGGGTCAAAATGGGTATCTATCAACCCATTTCAAATGCATGTTTTTGAGATTTCTGGTGCCTAGGCGTGTGGGGTATCATTTTCCACTAATTTTAGGACCCTGAATCGATTGGAATGGGTCCACGACCCGCCAGACCCACTGTTTCGCTCATTTTCCCCATGTTGAAGAAATGGGTCCCCATGCGCCTGGTCAGAATAACCAACCTTTGTAAAAGAATTTGCAGCATTTTTTATATTTTTAAGGGCTTGATGGAAAAATTGGTACGCGTTAGTCACTTTCTACGTCTGCCCACACCACAATGTTGACCATGCCTGCAAACTTTTTTCCCCGTTTTTGGACCCCTTTTCAGAGTTTTGGTTTAAAATAAACCTTCTGTAGGAAAGCGGAAACCGCACTTATCTAAATCGGCTGGACCTAACCGCAAACGACGTAATGATTGGAATTATGATATTTTCCTGTAAATGTGTCCACAGATACGATCGTGTTATAGGAGGGAACCTCAGTTAATTCTTGTAAATGCTACTGGCCAACGAAACCTCATTTGCTGTCACAGTTGTGAGAATGGGTAGATGAACTGGGCTTAGTTAGGCCTACATTGCTACTCTAGAACTTCCTTAATACATTTAGTGATAAAAATGAACTAAATCACTTAATTATAACGCTAAAGCTAAGAAAAAAAGGGCTCAATTATCGCGATTCGCCCGCAAATGTCTCTTTGGTATTAATGCGGGAGTTGTAACTGAGTTTACTCCACTGATTGAGGAGCTATGTAGTAAAGTTTTGAGTCCGTTACAACTAACCCCTCCGTTAGGAAGAAGTGATAAACACTACATCTTGGAATTGGTGATTGTTTAGGGAGTGGTTTTGGTGTATTGGGTGCACAACCTAAACCCGTTTCACCTTGTTCACATTAACCACATTTTACATACCAAAAGTTTGGTCAATTTCCGTAGATTGGGTTACGTCGGCTCTCACGCACTAGGGACTGTGATTAGCATTTTCATGGAGTTCACGTTCTGTTCACGTGATTTTGTCTCGTAGATGGTTGCAAGGTTGATCAAGCCGACCAATAATGATCAATCAGGGTCCAGATAGCGACGTATTTCTCCCCAGGCCAGGGATTACATCGGATGTAGAGATTGGACGGAAGGCTTAAAAGGATAGAAATCCATCGAGCTGAAGGGACCAGGTGTGGAGACTGTCTTCAACGAGAACGCCTCGAACCCTTCGACACTTCAATCCATCTTCATCACTGACAATTTACCCTCCTCTTGCTAATTACCCACCGAGCTCCCACTACCTCAGCTGGAGGGCACGCACAAGCCTTCATTCTCATTCTCAGAGGTTCCCTAACGACGAAGCTGCCGGTTTGGTTATTTATGAGTTACGATGATTATGCTTTACTTCCCGAGTGCGTTTTGATCACCCAAAATTGTTCTTATAACCCAGTTAGAACTCTCAGCTTTTTAATGTTCGTTTTGGTGTAAAGATGAAAGATGCGATTTTTGCTTGTAGTCGATCCTCACTGTCACCGGGTAAATTGCAGAAATGCCTCCTCCCACATCGATTCACCCTATTCAGTTCAAGAATGAAACGAAACCACACTCGTGACCATGATTTGAGGTGGTTTCGAAAAGTTAGAAGTAGGTACGACTCGTGGTGATATTACCACATAGGTATGATGAAGAACAGAAAGATTGTGAGCCTAACATACATTGAAATGCTTGTTCGAAAACTTGTATGCGCTGAGTCGGCCTTTTTTGTTTTCGATTTCGTCTCCAGAAAAGTGTTGAGAAGGCGTTGGGCTCCTTCAAGAAGAAATAAGTAGGTCACGCCCGAGTCGAGAAACCACTCAAAGTCGGCTTTGGCGAGGAAAATGAAAAAGAAATGAAAGAAGAAGAAAAAAAGACCAGAAGGCGAAAGAAGTGTGTAATTAATAAACCCTTTAGGGATGTTGCATGGGGGTAGAGGGAGGACCTCTTCAACAGTGGCGCGCACCACTTTGGAGGGTAACCCCTTGACTGAGCTTTCCTCCACGTCTCTCTATGCTATGCTCTTTTCCTTGGCCTCGACGGAACAACTGGCCAAGTGGGAAAGGAGGGAGGGGATCCCAAAGGGTTTTTGTAGTATTTTTTCTCTTTTTCCCCTTCTTCGACGCTCCCAACTAGCCGGCCTGAGGCGCTAATCAACGGTGGTTTGCCGGAGGAGTGGTTCATTAGGTGGCTCTCGCCGAAGGGGATGGGACTGCTTGAGCGGTATTAAACACCTCGGAGCCTTTTGTATTAGAATGGTCTTTAGTTCTTCGATGGAAACGTTTCGTTGTTCTAAAACTAGATTGCTGCATGGATGCTTTGAGGTCGACTTTCATTATCTCCCAATCTCCTTCGTTGGAAAAGAGTAGGCGGTCAAAGGCAGTGAGGATGCGCGGCAGAGACAGTGCCTTTGATCGGAACTCAGTAAGGATTGAGTTGTATTCTGTCATTGTGCACTACTCACGCCGCTTCAAAAAAATCCTAGAAGAAAGACTCCGACAACTTTTCGTTAGCGGTTACTTATTCGTAATTATATCTAGCTCGTGAAGAAAATCGTGGCCTGAAGATCCCCAAACTCCGGAAGAAAACCATAAGCAAGCGAACCCCTATCGGTTCACTATTTTAATAATCCTCGATAATCTCAATAACCCATTTTGACCAACAATTGTTTGCTTTGTGTGGCGATCGGGATGATAATTGATTGAAACAAACTTAGGTAAATTATTTTGGCTGTATGAAGTTGTTTGTTATACTTATCATTCCTCCGAACGAAACTTGACGAAAATCAGTGAATATCTCTTGTTGGAAATACCACCTTAGATGTTATTATATTCGTGTTATCTTCTAATCTAATCTGATTTGAAACGATTTTCCAATTGGTCGGACATCGTTGTATTATTTACACGCTCCGCATTGTGGGTAATTTTATCTGTGGAACATTCGAATTGATTTGTAACAACGTATTTTGAATCCAAGTATGTAATTCTGACTTTCCTCGTGTTTTCAACCAAAAGGTCAATTGATTAAATTACTTCAATCGATAGCAAGAACAGGATTTTTATGCAACCGACCCTGTGAGAAATAGGATAACTTTTGGGAGGAATCTTAACTTTTCCGGATGACAGGGAAACGAATAATACGTCCTTAGAGACAAAGGGTTAATACTTGTAGCTGGGACAATGACTTGGAAGATAAAAACTTCCAAACGTTCCTGCTTACATCATCGTCAAGAACACATTCTGTATTAGATGGGGAATGTCGTTGAGATGTTCGTGAGCCAAGATAGCGAGGTGATGGTGAGGGGGGAGGGGGATGAGAAGCCCAAAAAGTTTTCCCCATGAAGAGCCCAAACTCCCAAAAACCCCTTCTTCAGTCCCCCTCCGTCCCTCTAAACCTGAAACAACGTGAGAAACCTCTTCTGTCAATGTGGACCCCTTCCTTTATGGTTGGAAAAGAGGAGAAAGTGGTTCCCAGAGAAGGTGAAGGATGCGAACTTAGTCGGTAAAAGGACGTGTGTAAAAGATTGAAGAGGGAAGAGGGAGGATGACCGAAACGCCGAAAGGAAATGGAAGTTTTCTTGCTGATGGATTGAAGAAGCCCATACACCTGATATCTATCTATCTATACCCCACCCTCATCTCCTCCACCTACACATCCCTCCACTACCATCCCTTTACCATTGCCCTGTAATTGACTGATCACTCTCATCTCTTGGAGCGTCCATTGTCTTCTCGTCCACTCGCCCTCCAAGAACCGAAAGAAGCCGTAGATTCGCAACATTAATCGATTCACTTCTCCCTCAGAGACGCAATTGTCGGTAGACGTTCTCTTCAGGGATCGAAATTGCGAGAAAACAAAAACAAGCGACTGGTTAGGTATTTTCGGTACAAAGAAAGTAATTATTCCAGAAGTCTTCTTTGGGAAACTTGTAACAAAATCGTTTGCAGTTTAGTTAGGTCCACTTTGCTACTCTAGAACTTACTCAATACATTTGAGTGATAGAAATAAACTAAATCACTTAATTATACCGCTAAAGCTAAGAAAGAAGGGCTCAATTATCGCGATGTTAATTAACGCCTGCAAATGTTTTTCTGGTTTTAATGCGGGATTTGCCACTGATTGACGAGCTTTGTAGTAAAGTTTTGAGTCCACTACTACTACTTCACTCATTCACTTCGTGACTACTTGAAATCAGTCACATGCAGGTGATTGTTTGGGGATATTGGGTTTAGGTGATTGTTTAGGGTTTCGGTATATTAGGTGCACCACCTATATCCGTATCTGTTTGTTCACTTCAACATCATTATACTTACAAAATTTACGCTGAATCGTAGGCTGGAGAGGACTATTTTTGGATCTAGAGGGGTATTTTAAGAATGGATGTTTTGGCAAAAAATGTTTGTCTACTTCTTTCACTTCTGATTACCTTTTCTGGAGACCACAGAGATACGCTTTCCTGCAAGGGCATTGTCCATCAAGGTAAGAAACCATTGTGGAGTCATTATTATCGTTTAAGAATACGTAGGTGAGAAAGAGTTTGACCGCCAGTCTTAGCCTCTCCAATATTCCAAAATTCTATCCTATAGGTGGTCACGGGTGCTTTTATATCTTTCTGGATATCAAGAGGGACCGCCGGCGTCTAAGGAACTCGGATATTAGGAGGTTAAGAAGACCCAAGGAACATCATCTATCATCGTTCCCTGAAATATTTAACTCGATGATGCCGGTTGCGGGGAGAAGATCCATCAATCATTGCGTCCTCAAATATTTCATTCCGTGATGCAGGTCTCTTTCTGAAACGTAGTCCCATCGGAATTCACCGGAAAACTGCCCATCTCTTGAAAATGTGTTTTCCATACAAAAGTTCGGATAAGAAAAAAAAGCGAGAGCCATTCAGCAGTGTTCGGCCTTCTTAGGAATCGTCTGAAGGAACGAAGAAACGTAAAGCGTGATAGATACAGTATCATAAGATATTACTCTTTCAATATCTTCCTTGGTTGTTCCACTTGAAGAAAACGTCTCAGCATTGGTGTTGCCCTTGGTAATTTGTCTTCATTTCTCGTCCTTTTTTTCTTCGTTCTCCATTTCTCGTGCCTTTCTTCATTCTCATGCGCGTGTCACCAGATTTTCGTGCTTTTCAGTTCATTGGACCTCTGCTTGCGCATCATCAACTTGCACTTATCAGTTTAATAATAAGAACCAAAAAGTGTGTTTGACGAAAGAAGTAGTATCCCTGTCATGACTGGAGCTGAAAACGTCGGAGTTCAAACCTATTAGCACGAGACTTATTATTAATTGTGATAGATTAATAAACCATGTGATCGAGTTTTATTCTGAATTTATAACAAATAATTTCAACAAATAATATCGTGCAAATATAACAAGATAGATTGGTACGATTCAACTGACAATTAACTTCATTGTTCACCTGATTTTGCTGCCCATGCCTTAGGATGAACTTAAAAATTGCCCCTAAAATTCAAGGATATTGCAGGATATCTAGATTTAAAACCGACAAAAGAATTTTTGTTATTTTTACTGAATTTGTCCAAGTACTTGAGTTGGATTACTCGGTCAATCTTACTATAATCTTTACCATTGAGCGTTATAAACGAGAAGTTGTTGGTACTTGACTTCTCAGTTTGTATTTCTCTCATGGAAAACGTTTCTGATGAATTTATTAGAACGGAAACAACCCAAATCTTCACAAGTGGAACATTTCCTGGAAGTAAGAGGGAAACTGCTTTTTAGACGCCGCGGAAAATCGGGTGTTGTGCAGCTGAGCCTGCCTTATTTTCTTCCGTCGCCACCGAAGTGAACTGAGATGCTTTGCCGAGTCTAGAGGAAAGTGCGGTCTCTCGTTGTTCCTAATTTATTTATTAGTCAAATACATAAATTTACAGACTTTATTGGTTGGCTGACTATTCACGGGGTACGAACGGTGGAAGGATTGTTGTACTGAGTGCTGAAAAATGAAAGATTCAGTTAAATGGCCATAATGAACGGACAATTCACTAACTGCACACATAACACACATAAAACACACACATTAAATTTGTGTTTGTGCACTAGTTAATTGTCCGTTTATTATGGCCATTTAACTGAACCTTTAGTTTTTCAGCACACAGTAAAACAATCCTTTTGGTTGGTTATTCCTTGAAAGAAAATTTTCTAAAATTTTTAAAATTTGAGTCAGGGGTCCGTTTCCGGCTTTAGTAGGTCCTCGAAACGTTTCAGCCCGATTGTACCAAATTTGGACGGAGTAGGGGTCAAAATGTGTATTTTGAAAAATGGATTTTCGAGATTTTTGGCAATCTAGAAGTGTAGAGTATCATTTTCCACTAAATTTTGGACGCTGAATCCAATAAGACGAGTCCCGAAACGATTGGCGCCCTCTGGATGAGGTTATGGGTCAAAATGGGTACCTATCTACCCATTTCAAATGTGTGTTTTCGATATTTCTGGTACCTATGCGTGTGGGGTATCATTTTCCACTAAATTTTGGACCCTGAATTGATTGGAATGGGTCTAATAATTATGTAAAAATTATGCCGAGGATGAAGGAAAGGATCCGCCGGAAATTCCGAGAATGTTAAATCTCAAAAATATAGGATGAGATAACATGATTCCAGTTTGTTACGCATTGTTGGGTCAAGTTGTATTCTACGTGAGTTGCTCTCTGAATTATTCTTATTTATAATTATTATTGTGAAAACTGTCAAGTCGTTCGTGGTGGATAATGTCGGCTCGCAGGAGTTTAGTAATATAGACTCAAGGAAACTTAATCGCATCTGTTACTACAAGTAACTCTGAATACCCCAGCCTATCGTACAATAGATTTGGAAACAATCACCCCAAAAAAAATGTTCGTTTTCGAGACTGGGTGGAACAAGCTACAGTAAGATAATGCTTTCGGATCCATGATAACAGCATATAAGAATGACCTAATCAGGAATGAGACAAGTAATGAAATTTCAACGCAACTACTATTTTATCAACAAATAAGTTAACCAAACGGTTGGTAATTCGTAGAATAAACTACTTACTTGCCTTTTAAGTCACTCTGAGATTAATTTAGGGAGGTACCCACCTGCAGTTGTGTCTACGTACAAGTTTCATTCGCCAAGGCTGTCCCAAAGTTTCCACTCCAATTAATGAGTTGGCAAATATTGGAGTTACATCAAAAACTGTGCTTGTTTGCTTTCTATCTCCGGGTGTCCCTTTTGCGTCATAATACGAAATGTAAACTCTGCAGAAATCCCCTTCGGAACTGAGCCGAAGCTACTTTTCTCCGTTGGAGTGTATACAAAAAAGTTGGGACGGATAGGATGGCAAGGTGCTTGAGAAGAGTATGTTTGAGTGCGCGTGCTATGTACCGCCCCTCTGAAGCCAACTCTTTGTACGACAGGAGGGTGGAGCAGCAAGGACCAAGAAGTGCTCGAAAGCCTCGCTAAGTGTGGGTTACAAAGCTTTCAGCCTTCTTCTGGCCCCCACTTTCGTATCGCCCTGGTCTTTCCAACTTGGTGCGTACAATCTTCTGCCTTGATAATTTTGGCAAACAATTCCACTCGTTATTCTCTGGTTTAAGAATAATCAAGTGATCGCTCCCACACATTATTTACTCCATCAAATGATTTCTCTGCTATCTACAATCATCTACTTACTGACATGTTGGATAAAATGTAGTCAGTTACTCAATGTTTACAAGCAGGCGCAAATTCAAAAGGGGGGGGGGGGGGGGCACGGGGGTCATGACCCCTTCCCCCCAAACCAGGTAGAATTTTGAAAATTTTGAGATGAACTAAATTTTTTTAAACCAAAAATCCAACAAAATGAAGAAATTGACAGTCAGACTTTATTGTTAAGAGATTAAAAAAGTGAGAAAATTTAGTTTTTTTTTTTTTTTTTTTTTTTTAAGCGTTTGATTTTACCCTGTGACTCCCTCCGAAAAAAATTTCTAGATCCGCGCCTGTTTACAAGATTAGTTAAGTTCTTCATGTTTTTCATTCCTGTTGCAGGTACGTACGTGATATGCAATTGATTATCTACGCTCTACGGCACCACAGTGAGTATATACGAAACTGTACGATTGCCTTCCACAACTAGTCTTTGGTTTATTTCAGCCTTCTTCAAGGGCCACAGTATTAGCTGAAGGGGAGTACAGAATGCCCCGTTGGTTCACATTAATTACTACATTAATAAGGGAAGGGTAGGTAATGCTTATGGATTTTAAAAAGGATAATATGGACCAGAAGAAGGTTTTTCCTGATCCAAACAAACACAACCGTGACGTTCTAACTACGCAACCCTACAACTCTAGGACTCCATCTTCATGAAACACTATCAACATCGGTGATTTTGGTTGGTTATTCCCTGAACAATCATCAACCTATGTTTTAATGCAAAAAGTCAATCTCTCCGATTCGGCCCAAAAATTTTTTCTGGACGTTTCAAGGTGTCTACATCAAAATCAGCGAATGTCCGTCCGCCGTCCACGCCGATTTTGGTAGTAGAAAATTGTTCAAAAATCTGAAATTTTGGTCAGAGACCCGGGTCTAGTTGGTCCTTGAAACTTTTCACCCCAATCGGACCAAATTTGGGGGGGATAGGGATCAAAATGTGTTTTTCGAAGAGGATATGAATCGAAATGGGTACCTATTTACCCATTTCGAATGTGTGTTTTCGAGATTTCTGGTACCTAGGCGTGTGGGGGTATCATTTTCCATTAAACTTTAGACGCTTGATCGATTGAAATGAGTCTCCATGCGCCTGATCTTGCCAATGAATAACCAACCCCTGTGAAAGAATTTGCAGCGTTTTGTGGCAAAAGGGGAAACTAGATTCTTTGTTTGGGTACGGATCGTCATTTGATTCAATAGTGTATGCCAGAACTGATGAAAATTGTTATTTGCGGTGGCAAAACAATATTCATTGCCGATACATTAGTTTTACAAGCTTGTTTCAAGTGTATGAAGAGAAAAGAGCAAATATTAACAATCGTGAGGAAATATTAATTGGATTCAGTTCGAAATATGCTATCCATTTGGTTAGTGCTTAATTTGAATTCAGGTCGAGAAGCCCGAATGGAAAGTAATTTGGTGGAAAAACAGTTCTAGAGAGCCTCGTTGGTTGGACGAAAGGCGGAAGTGGGGGTTTGTGGAGCGAGGTATTACTGGAGAGACTCCCGATATTTTATTCATAACGTTGTGATTGGGCTGACACTTTTTCGATTAGTTTGATATCGATCGTTAGCACCGTTTTCATGATAGGCGTTTGAAGAAGTTATGAGCGGGTTCGACTGATTTACGGGGATTTCGTTGGATCTTGTTCAAGTATGCCTCCAGGTGATGAGGAGCGATGCCCACGGTGTCAGAACGGTCGAAACACAACTTGTAATGTTGTATCTACTGGATTGAAGCTTATTTCGATATCATTCCTTTGGCTATCGTTAATATTATTATAGCCTGAAACTAGTATCAATTCGTTGATCTGCTGATGTACGATTTACCTACTACGAGCTCTCAAAATTTTTGCAACAGAAACCTGTTTGGTAATTTGAGAGATGATGGGATTAATCCAGGGGTTCCTCAGTCGAAAGACGGGTGGTAGGGTTCCACCACAAAATCTATCTCGTCTGCTCAGAATGGATGGTAGGTTCACTCAGTGAAATCTGACGAAAAGCCGCAAGGATTATTGTTCTTTGCTCGTTTAATTTCGCGAGGCCTCCGTCTGAGTGTGTTCCTGCTCCAATCTGTCACAGCATCTGCGACTGTTACCAGAATGTGTCTCTGTGTCTGTCTGTGGGCGATGGTGTGAGGAGCTTCCGAGAGAGAACTTTATTGCTCGCCACCTTCTTTCCTCCTTTTCCCCCTCCCGCAAATGGCTTCCAATTTTATTGCGGCAAATGTGATAGATCGACGAGCCTCCCGGTAGACGATGCTATTTATTTCCCAGTTACCCTCCCGTCGAGGCCCTTGGAGCATCTTCCATGTTTCACTGGAACGTCTGGGGAATGCGTGAAAAGTGCTTCCTCAATTACCGTCAGCAAGTATACCAAACAACGAGATATTTTTGAAATAGAATCCACAGGGTGGATTAGGCTAATCAATTGTGGTTTTCATAGAAAAAACTAAATGATCCACTTTGGTTGGTTATTCCTTGAATAATCAACCTATGTTTTCATGATAATGGTCAACCTCTCCGATTCGGCTCAAAATTTTTTTCTGGACGTTTCATGGTGTCTGGATCAACAAAATCTGCAAATTCTTACACACGGGTTGGTTATTCCTCGAATGGGGGAAACAGTGGGTGTGGCGGGTCCCAGACCCAATCCAATCGATTCAGGGTCCAAAATTTAGTGGAATATGATACCCCACACGCCTAGGCACCAGAAATCCTGACACATACAAAATGGGTGGATACATACCCATTTTGACCCATAACTTCTTCCGGTGGGTGCCAATCGTTCTGGGACACACATCATTGAATTCAGCGTCCAAAATTTAGTGGAAAATGACACCCTACTCGCCTAGATCGCCCAAAATCTCGAAAATCCATTTTTCAAAAAACACATTTTGACCCCTACCCCTCCCAAATTTGGTCCGATCGGGCTGAAAAGTTTCGAGGACCCGTCTCGGCCAGGAACAGACCCCTGACCCAAATTTCAGATTTTTAGAAAATTTTCTACTACCAAAAACGGAAGCGGACAATGTACCGCGGACGGCGGACGGACATTGACTTTTTTGATCTAGACACCATGAAACGTCCAGAAAAAAATTTTGAGCCGAATCGGAGAGGTTGACCATTATCATGAAAACATAGGTTGATTATTCAAGGAATAACCAACCAAAAGGTCGATGTCCGCGCCATTTTTGGTAGTAGAAAAATTTCTAAAAATCTGAAATTTGGATCAGGGGTCTGTTCCCGGCCTAAAACGGTCCTCGAAACTTTTCAGCCCAATCGGACCAAATTTGGGTGAGTAGGGGTCAAAATGTGTTTTTTGAAAAATGGATTTTTCGAGATTCTGGGCGATCTAGGCGAGCGGGGTATTATTTTCCACTAAATTTTTGGACGCTGAATCGATTGGAATGGGTCTGGGACCCGCCACACCCACTGTTTCCCTCATTTGAGGAATAACCAACCCGTGTGCAAGAGTTTGCAGGGTTTTCATCTAACTCGTAGCACTTTTCTGAACGATCGTAACTTCAGCGAGCTTCCGCTATACGGGACTGAGTTACTTTTGCAAGTGTGATTAGTGTGTTGGCACGTAAGTTCCCTAGCCTGGAGTTAGTAGTCACTCAGAGATTGGGAGAAATGCCGTTCATTAAACACCCCCCCCCCCCCCCTCCCCAAGCCATGTGCAATTATTAATTTAAAATGTAAGTACGAAGTTGAAATTCTACTTTGTTCAATAGTACGAGTGACAGGTATCATGGAATCCGTGCAATACTTTGTTATTCTTCGAGTATTATCTTCTAATGTCCACCGAAGTCATGTGATAAAGAGTACCAGGTAGGGCCATTGGGAGGGTGAGGTTTTAGTGATTGGACTTCCACATAACTGGAGGAGGCCGACCCTAGTATCTAACCACGAGGCATTACACCTGGCCTCAAAAGATTTCCTCATCTAAAAAAAAAAAGTCCACACGTCAACTGTTGTGAAACGTCTTATCCCTTTTCCTAGAGCTGTTATTCTCTTTTGTACTTCAGAATCAATCTACAAACGTGGAAGTTGTGTCATGGGTGATGTGCACTCTTTTTCTTGAAGTCATAAGTGCTTCCGAACTGGACAAACCCAAGGGAGAAACGACTCGGTCACGTATCTCTGCAACTTTTAAAAGAAGAAAACGCCGCCACTCGTAAAAAAATATATATCACCTAAGTTATTCTTGACAGCAGTCGGTTAGTCGACGTAAAAGGCGAAACGTCGCTGGGGAGATGAGCCCAGGAGATGACCGCTCCCACGTCATTTGTGATCTGGGACAGGACCGAGAGGTGATCGGTGAGGTAGGTTGAACAGGACGACTAAACCTTCCCTGGGGGAACACTCGCAATGTACGTACGCACTCTATCGCCCTTTTCTCTTTGTGGCTCTTCGGGGTTTTTTCTCCGTCTGAGGAAACTCTGGTTTCTTTTCATTACGGTAAAAGCATGAAGAGACGGAGCATTGTAAACCTAACGTAGGTATAGAATTCGAACTTTCTCATTCGTGTCATCATGTCATCCGTTGCTTCTGCGAGAAGAGGAGGGAAAACGTGGTCTTCCCTATTCCACCGACGAACGCTTCTCCTTGAAAATGTCGTCCTGCGTGTTTCCGCTCTAAGATTTGCTGCACAAGGGATTTGTCTCTAGGTGACGGGCCACGTGAGGATCGAAGGGAATTTTAAAATTAATTTTCGCATTGAACATCATAACCATTACAAGAGGTTTTGATTGTTCATTTTTTGGAAATTATGCGAGAAATACGAGGCTCAGTAAGTATTGATTTTCAAGAAAAGTCCCACGTGTTCGTATTTTCTTGAAGGCTGTCAAGTTTTCCCTGAAAATGTTCAGTAAAGTACACCTCCGTCAATCCCCAAGACAACCCCCTCAACTGTGGGACGTAGGTAAAAGGGAATCATTTGAACAAACGAAAACAGTAGGTTGCTTGAACCCTGGGCTATAAGTTGTTCGAAAAATACGGATTGTCAGATTATTGTTCAGCCTGGCCTCTGTTAGAGATTTCCCGTCAGCGCTTCACATCGAGAAGAAAAGGGCCCATCAAGATTTAATTGCGCGCGGCGTTACCTCTGAGCCGCGTCAAAAACCCAGAAAAGCCTTCAAAATCTCGCATAACGAGTGGAACATTTCAAGGGGAAAAGACAACGGGCGGGTTTCACCTTTCGAGCATCAACAACAGGAAAACTGTTGGAGAGGGGAGTTTTCATCGGACGGAAAATTGAAGTTGTTCCTGGAAGGGGGCGGGGGTTGAAAGGTGAGGGGAAGGTGGCCATATTAAACCGTTGATTGCCTTCGCTCACTCCCCGTAGTCGAAATAACAAGTCGGTATTAACGCATAAAACCTGAAAACCTTATTTGCATAAATGCCTTTGCAGAGGAAACCGTAGACATAACAGTAGAACTCTGACAATTATTGGGGATTACGACTGTGAAGGTAATTGAGTAGGAGGGGGAAGAGATTCAGAAAAATATGCCCTTTCCTTATTCCTCGAGATAGCTCGTTTCCGTATTTTTCGGTCACTTGAATGAAATGCCTTTTTTCCGACGTAATTAGGGGTCCTAGTTAAGGGAAGTACGTTCCCTGAATGAATTTCATCAGTTCTGAAAGACCCAAGATAGGTGGATGGAAGAATTAAGGGTGGATACTATTTTTAGAAATTTTCTTGTCATTATAACCGTAGATAAGTTTTTTTAAAAATAATTTCTTAAGAGCTCAAAACTACTAATAAATAGTTTAACTATCTATTCTAGTTTGAATGGTGAATATCTCATTCTTTTCTACTGATGATTATACCCCCAGAACTTCGATCAGAACGGTTCCTGAGAGGAGAAACATGTTGTTAGCCATGATGATTCCTGTCTTTTGTCACACACGTACATTGTCAATCTTTTCGCCTGATCTGAAATTCCCTAATATTGTCCTTTATAATCAACTGGAACACAGGATTGAATAGCTTTGATGAAAAAATTCAAAAGTTTCCTCAAGAAAAACATGTAGAGAATTCCGAATGATAGTGACTTACCCCTTTTACATTATACGTCGTACGACGGATGGTGGCGCAAAGTGGAAGGGGTTGTTGGAGACCTGTTATTCGTGTTACATCAATAAAAATGGAGGGTGGGCCCACTCCTAGCACCTACATAGGGGTGGAAAGTGGCTGGAGGGTTTATAACACATCAGAATGATTGCGAGTTCCATATGTCTTCCGGAAGAGGAGAGCCGGAGGGCTCCCAGAGAAGACTCTAATAAGGAAATGGAGTTCTGGGATTGGGGTTTTAATTTATATCTCTTTAGACCCGTGATTCTGTGATAATGGAAATGATTGAAAAGACTGAAGAGCGCTGTTATCGAGAGGGGCCATTTCTCAACAAAGCCGTGCTCAACCCAAAAAAGGGAAAATCAATAATCATTTCAGTTCATCATTATCGCAAAGATGTCAATTCAGCGGGTGCTGTCGCGATATCTACAAGAACCACCAATCCACTCGTTGATTTGACTGATAATTGAGCAGTTTTCGTGACGTCCATTCCGAAAACGCTAAGGCTGCTGTCTGATTTGAAGACGTTTTGTAATAATCACTACTAAGAGAATAGATTCATTACCGTGATGAGTGACAGCAAAGTTCCTCGGTAAGGAATTGACGCATTCTGGAGATGACGGAAGGATTGGAATAAACAGCAAGGATGTTTCATAGATTTCGGCGTTTTTGGTTGGCTATTCCTTGATTGTTCAACCTATGTTTTCATGCAAAAAGTCAATGTTTCCGATTAGGCCCAACAATTTTTTCTGGGCGTTTCAAAGTGTCTGGATCAAAAAACTCAAATGCCCGTCCGCCGTACGCCGTCCACGCCGACTTTGGTAGTAGACAAAATTTTTTTAAAATCTGAAATTTGGGTCAGGGGTCCGTCCCCGGCTTTAGTTGATCCTCGAAACTTTTCGGCCCGATCGGACCAAATTTGGGCGGGGTAGGGGTCAAATGTGTATTTCGAAAAATGGATTTTCGAGATTTTTGGCAATCTAGGCGTGTGGGGTATCATTTTCCACTAAATTTTGGACACTGAATCTAATAAGACGAGTCCCGGAACTATTGGCGCCCTCTGGATGAGGTCATGGGTCAAAATGGGTACCTGTCTACCCATTTCGAATGTTTGTTTTCGATGTTTCTGGTACCTAGGCTTGTGGGGTATCATTTTCCACTAAATTTTGGACCCTGAATCGATTGGAATGGGTCCGGGCCCGCCACACCCGCTTCCCCCCCCCCCCCCATTTTTCCCATGTTGAAGAAATGTCTCCATGTGCCTGGTCCGAGGAATAACCAACCCGTGTGAAAGAATTTGCAGCGTTTTGTTTATTATTCACCTTAGATAACTATTTCACCAATCGGGCCGATGGCCCTTATATTTGACGTTTTGTGTTTGTTCTGTCCACCGTTCACCTCTAAAGCTTTTCTAACGTTCGTTTAGAGTTTTCCCTAAAGCTCTGTAATTTAGATCAGGGACCTTTTCAGGCTCTAGTTGGTCCCAGTTGGGCTCTGGTTGAAACGTTTCTACCTAATCGTCAGGACGAAGTAAGTAGGGTATTTTGAAAGTGGTTTCCGATATTTCTCGGGAATTAAGCGTGGGAGGTATAATTTTCCACTAACTCACGAATGCTGATTGATTGAGATCTCCTAGATCTATTAAATCATTGTGGAAAATCCTAGTTCATACATTCTGATACATCATTCACAAATCTGATGAATTTATGGTTATAATTTGAATGCGGAATGGGCGGAGGGGGTGTTTGATTTCGCTCAATATTTTCTTACTACTGTCGCAATAATAAAGGAGGAAGAAGGGACATTTTACACAATTATACATCATCCATTCATCTTCCCGTCATTTGGTGAATTAATTCCATTTGTTGTGGCCGCTTGATGCATATTCTGAACGATCCATTCTGAGAAGGAATTGATTGGAAGGGCGCAGATTTTGATCAACTCCCGTGATCATGAAAAGAGGCCCCTTCAGTTAAGTGGTTCTCAATCAGAGAGAAATGTTGATGGCGGAAAGACGAGGGAGCGCTGGTTCTCGCCCACCTTTCTCTCATCTCCGAAGTGCGGGTAATGAAACATAAACACAAACCTTTCTCCCCTACTAACCCATGCCAGGAGTTGAGCCCCAACGCGCCCATAATGTCAAAAGTCGTTTGTCTGGGAAACTTCAACCGCAATCCGTTTACTGTACCAGGTTTCGTTATGATTTATTACTTGAGCCTCGTATTAGCTTGACGGGTAAGCCTGCTTTCGTTATTCCAAGCTGATGCGCAGTAATTTTGATTCATTGTTTTGCACGGCTTCTCAAATTTGATGATAGCTTTGCTCAATCTACCGTGGGGGCTTGGCTTGGAACGCCGAATCCACTCTGAGGAGAAGCATAGTTCGCAGGCAACGCAAAAACAGCGCCCGAAGATGTAGCTTTCCTCCAGCCTACACCCGAAGATGTCTGGATATATCTGGAAACTGAAAATACAGATATACATTGGACCTCGTCGTGCGGCATGCAAATCTAATCGTACTCGTAATCGGTTATTTCCAGCAAACCCTGTCATTAGGATTCGAGCGATGCAAGTAATTGGTGTATAGAGATCCTGAGTGTTGAGCCTTCGATTTTGGTTGGTTATTCCTTGAATAATCATTCGGCCCAAAAATTTTTTCTGGGCGTTTCTAGGTGTGTATATCAAAAGTACGTCGTACGGACGGACATTTGACTTTTTTTTAATAGCCAATAAGGAAACCAAAAGTCAAATGTCCGTCCGCCGTCCACGCCGTTTTTGGTAGTAGAAAATCTAAAAATCTGAAATTTTGGTAAAGCCTCGATTACACGGGGCGAGTTTACTCGCTACTCGCCGGCTAGTTGGCTAGTAGCTAGTAAACTCGCCCCGTGTAAACCCATACTAGCCGACTTGCCGGCTACTAGCCGGCGAGTAAAAAAGCTGAAGAAAAAGTAGAAGACCGGTCAACTTTACTTGCTACTAGCCAGCGTTTGAGCGAGCTTGCTAGTAAACTAGCCGTGTGTAAAGTGATTCGCTAGTTTTAAAAGCGGCAAGTGACAAGCCAGTTGTCGTGAAAATGTCGGAGGAATTTGTTATAGCCGGTGTTGTTGTTTTGTCAAATGACTTAAAAAACGAGTTAATACGTAGGGAAAATGATTGGACGCTGATTCCAATGAAATGGGTCCCGGAACGATTGCCACCCACCAAAGGAGATTATGGACGCTGTTTTTTTTTTTTTTTTTTTTTTTTTTTTTTTTTTTTTTTTTTTTTTTTTTTTTCTTCAAATTAGTCTTTATACGCCTGGTCCATGGATTAACCAGCCCCTGTGTAAGAATTTGCTGCGTTTTTTTTCTGGATCGGTCGGTTCATCGATCGGCCAGCGTTCATCCTGAAAGAAACATCTGCCCACCTATCTCTTGCATGGATATGCGTCGATTTACTTGTTATTTGCGACCGTTGTCTTACAGATTGTTCTGATTCTATGGCCTACTATACTCTACTACTTACTATGATCATCAAGATTTTGTACGTAGAGTAGCGATCATTTGAATTTTGAAATGGAAGTACACTGTAGACTAAGCAGTTTAAAAAAGCTGCAAATTCTTACACACGGGTTGGTTATTCCTCGGACCAGGCGGAGACTCATTTCTTCAACATATGGAAAATGGGAGAACCAGTGGGTGTGGCGGGTCCCGGTCCCATTCCAATCGATTCAGCGTCCAAAATTTAGTGAAAAATGATACCCCACACGCCTAGATCACCAAAAATCTCGAAAATCCATTTTTCGAAATACACATTTTGATCCCTACCCCGCCCAAATTTGTCCGATCGGGCTGAAAAGTTTCGAGGACCGACTTAGGACGGGAACAGACCCCTGAACCAAATTTCAGATTTTTTAGAAATTTTTTTACTACCAAAAAGGCGGGAGCGGCGTACGGCGGACGGACATTTGACCCCTTGAAACGTCCAGAAATAAATTTTAGGCCGATTCGGAGAGGTTGACCTTCTGCATGAAAACATAGATTGGTGATTCCTTGAATAATCATCCAAAATTTATACACAATACGTAATTTTCTCGCCGGAATTTATCGCGTTATCTAACATGGAGCTGAGCAACGAGAAGGGATAAAAGCTTTGCAGACAGATATTCGGCGATTAAGCAAGAATGACACGAAAGCAATTTAGCTCAGGATTACCGTTGCTTTTAGTAATTATTGTACAAGCTGGATTTTCTTTTCCGTTTATCATTGGCCCGTAATTCCTCAGTTTCCCGCGTGAAAAGCCAATTACAATCTCAGCTTGATTAGGGAAGCCCTTTTGTGAAACTCTGAGCGGAAGTTGAGGTATCGATGTCTATTAATCAGGCGGATGTTAAAACGAGAGGAGTTTGGAGTGGGTGGAACGATGCCGTTAGGTTAGTGGAGCCCACGTTCATTTGTATACTACGACTGTTTAATCCGGAAGCTGGACCGAATATTAATTGAGCGGCAATCTGGGATTCGCTACCTGAAGCCTGGTCCGTGAACGGAATGGCTACAAGCAATGAAACAATCTTCCCTTCCAATCAAAATAATTCAACGGAAGGTTTGAAGAAGGGTTAGAACTCTTGCTCAAACCCAAATCAAAGCCAAATCCAAAGTGATTGGTTGTCCATCTCAATCTCCCCGTACCTGTTTTATTCAGACGCGTGCCATCCTAATAGTGATTTTGACACTCACCTTCTCTAAGACAACCCAACAAATAGTTTGTCCAACACGAGTTTAGTTAATACACCCGAGATCTCGCCGATTGCGTCAATCAATGCAATTATTTTTATTTTGTTGTTTACATTTAATTTTCAAACTAAATTAAACTGCGTATCCCGAGAACCAAATAAAAATGAAAAGTTGCGTTTGATGTGAGGTGAGCATTGAACAACCTAAACAATAACAATCGGGCAGATTGCGTAACTTTAATTTTGGTGCCGTAATTGAGCTCTGCTCTTATACACAGATTTTCGGAATTAAATTCACTCGAGCGTTTTAACCAAATGTTTTGAGCGAAGGTTGATTGATGATATCCACCATTTTTTCTCACTCCCCAATATTCTCAACAATGATTTGCAAAACAGTGTAACGTTGTTTCAAAGTACATTAACGGAAAATACGTGAAATAAAAAGTTGGTCAAGGCACCAAAAAATGAACAATACCCTTAATTCTGATTTGTTAGAACATCAATTATTCACTTTCAATAGTGAACGCGAGTCATATTTAGTTGAGTAATGATGTAAGAGTAACAAATCTCTTTCGCAAATCTTTCAATTTGATTTAAATATGTCCTATTTGGCTTCACCTGACTCCCCACTGACACCAGAATAGTTGTAGGTGCAGCGTCAGGTCCAATATTAATTGGTATTATTAGATTTTTATGTCGATGCGAGTTGCCTCAAGTATACTTCTTCTCGTAAAATAGCTATGTACTAAATGAAGTCATCAAATGATAGATCTAATGTGCAGTTGCGATGTTTCCTTCGTTCATAAAATTGTCCACTGTAAGTACCTAATAACCATCAGAACATGGTGAGTAATTTAAAATTAATTCAGATTTATTGGTATATTTGCTCGTTGTGATTGGAGATGCCGTGCCATAAGGTAATCTTCATGATACTGTTCACCAGCATTGACTGTTTTGTTTTTATACCGCGCTATGTACAGAAACTATCCTATTTGTAAATTTTTCATTGCTGAATCGGTTAGCTTGAAACTATCCCATTCCACAGAACATGTTCTACATCCTTTCTGAGGGCGATTTGCAAAAAGGATCGCAGTTTTATCCTAAACGGAGCAAGCGAAGAAAAGGCTCGGCTGTAGAAGTAGATGCGGGATGTGAGGGGGAGGCGGTTATTTATGTAGAATAATAATCGGAGCCATTCTTCATAAGGCAAACAGGCCCACCTGCAAGCCGGAGCTTTTAAATAAGACCACGACCACCTCCGTTGCTTTCGTTCTGGGCGATAATTACTTCTGCTTATTATTTCGTTTGTCCTATCTCTTAGTTTCTCCAGCTTCTCGAGTGTGAATTTTAAGTACACCTAATATATATCGTAGCCACGATGGGGGGTGAGGACTGGACGAGAGTGTAGGGACAAATCCTGTTTTATTCGTCTTTCCAAGCACAATACTCGAATCTCCTCTCCGCCAGTCTCACCAATGGTTGCTGGCACTGTTTTTCCGTTGCAGGTGTCACTAATCCTCAGTGATACCAACTTTGGAACTGCATCTTGGTTGTACAAGGTTGCTAGCGTAGGGCTGCCATCCGTCTCGATTTATCGGAACATGTCCCAATTTTCGAGGTGTCCTGGGCGTCCCATCCCAATTTTTGAAGTGTCCCGATTAATTTTTTTGCCGTCCCGATTTAAGCTAATGATGAGTTCATTGGCGTGACTCTATTTGGACTTTTGGCTCAATTCCTACATGGAGTTTAAATCATTTACGTGGATGGCTTTTAGAGATGATTGCCACTGGGATGAAGTTCAAGCTAGCATTGAATATTTGTGCGCCAATAAGGTTAATATTGATGATACCTCGTTGTTCACGGAGTGGGTGGCAATGAAAAAGTATATGGCGGAACAAATCACTAATGAGGATTTTCGGAAATTGCAGTCCCCTAAGAAGTGGGCAAGTTCCTTCAATAAGAATAAACACAGCGATCAATTTCCTCAGCTAAAAAGAATACGTGTTTGCCATCCCTTCACACAACGCTTTCGTTGAAAGAATTTTTTCTCTGGACCAAAGAAAGAAGAAGATTTTTTCTCTTTTCCCAGAAACTGTCAAGGCCCTGACCACCATCAAGACGAATCTTGACATCACCTGCTCAGAATTTTTCAACGAGAAGAAGTCCTTCGCTTAGTCGGCGGAAAAGATAAATACGTGCAATGACCTAAATACCTACTTCAAATTACGTATTTCCAGATAGTGCTTGCGTTAATATTACGTGTTATTATATAATATATTCCGTGCTTTCAAAAATATTTTATTTTGCATAGGTTTGGTATGGTCATCTTGTCCCGATTTAGTTTAGGCTGTCCCGATAAGTCCCGATTTGTAGCATAAGCTGTCCCGATTTACCTGAGAGATATGGCAGCCCTATGCTAGCGCCATGTATCCAATGTGAAGATTATAGATTGAATTATGTCAAAATAATATAATAAATTACGATTAGGTAGTTGAAATAAAATGAATTTATGACCTGTTCATAATGTTTCCATCGGTTTCTAATCTGCTCGTATACAGCTGAGTAGTATTAGGCCATGGTGTTGGTCCTGATTCGGTAATTGTTCGGCTTTTTGTCACTTATTTGGAAGTGGAGTTTGGTAGTGATTGATTAATATACAAATTTTCAGGACTAAATTGTTCTCAGAAAGCGTCATAGAAATTGAACCCGTAGGGTACTTTTGGAGAGTGTGATTAAATCCTCGTCATTGTTGATGTTCGGTGTCGTACTGCTGTAAGCCTCTCTCGAATTAAAATCTGTTATAATTTAATTCGGGTTTCTTCGGAGGTTTTGAATGGACCTAGCGAGAGGTTACACAATGTAAGTCCAAGACTTACGACTGAGCAACTAGGGATACCAAGGATGAGCATAAAATACATTGATACAAACTGAATTATAATTGAAAACAAGGACACGTTGCAAAGGAGAATATGCCTCAACCTGGGCTAGAATTGATACAAGACAAAGTAATTCGACAAAGTAAATTAGACAACATGTGGAGCATAAAATACAATTAATACATGATACATGAAATTATGATATACATGAAATACAATTTAATGAGCAAGCGCAACGATACTGGCTGACGAAAATGGCGTCGACGTTGAAGGAAAACAGGAGGGGGCATGCTGTCCCGAAGGTACACAGCAAGGCTTAATTAGCTTGAGTCCTTTATCTCATGGGGAACACAATATTACAGCTTCGGTTGACTTCAGCACGGTAGCAGAGTTCACTTCAGAGCAAGCACAGGACAAAGCCAGGATGGACTGAGTGAGTTGCACTTGCACAACAGGTTACAAAATATAAATGACTCCGACATGTTGGGCGCCTCAGCGATGAGGGGCGCCTCAGCAATGACTGCCCAGTTGGGCGCCTTGGCAACGAGTGCGTGCTGGGCCTCTCTCCAAAATGCGATGTCTGGGCAGGAGCTGCGCGCGCATCCTGGCGCATGCTCCCTCCCTTCTGGCCTTCTGGAGGCAGCAAGCCTGGGGGCTTACACTGCCAACGTCATTCAATCTCTATAATTTTGTCAAATTCTGAAATTGGGTCTAGAAAAAGCTGTTTCTCCTGGTCAATTCATAAGTGACCCAAAATTTTATTAATTCATTAATGCCCAATATTTTGCTCGACAGAGAACATTGCACTTTCATCTGTAAGTTGTCCATGAATTTCAAACTATTTTGTGATGTGACTAAACATTACTTCTTAAATGAATGTTTAAAACCTACGGAATAGAGAGTATTGTGAGTAGTGTATTTCTGATGAGAATTGCTTATTGTAGTGAATCGTAGCGCATTTCGTGCAAGTTTCGTTGGAGGCCCAAATCACAAATTATCTTGGGGTCTCCCGCGGATTTTCTCAATAGTTGATCCAACAAACATTTGTTGCATTTTGTTGCTATTTAGCCAACAATTTTCCATTTCGAAACTGATGGTAGCTGAAATGTTACCATAATATTGGGTGTTGAGTGTTGTTTCGAATTTGAATAATTCCTCCCGTTCCCTCCCAACCGCGGTTGAAGGGTTGTTTGATGTTGCAGTGGCCTGGGAATAGACTTCCTGGTCATCATCTCTATAAATGCGGGCAGTTTGAAACAACAGAAGGGATTTCTGCTTCATTTACCCTTACGCTATGGAGCCAATATGCGTTCAGAGTGTTTACTCAATCAAAGTTCAATACTCTCTGAAGTATAGTCGATTCTGGGATAGGTTGGAAGCGGAGTTATAAGTATGATAGCATAAATTTCCTTGTAAAGTTGGATGAAGAAAGGGATAGGGATAGGCAACTTGGGAGTGATGATAAGTAGGCTCTTCGTAGAAACCGTGATATTAGTAAACAGTGAGTGTATAAAATTCCCGCCAGCAAAACCTTTCAAGAGTTTATTTCTAGAGAATCTGCGATTATCGCATGTAGTTTTGCACTATCGATCCGGCATTTAATCGCTTTATTGACGATTTTCCCAGAAACCAGCAATTCTCCTCTGGCGCTGCCTTTCCTTGCTATTTACTAAATGTACTTGACAACATTATAGTGCATATCTGAGAACTATAAGAGATTCGTTACCTTTGTGTTGTGGACGTCGTCAGCCTGTTTGAAATGGGGAAAGGGTTTCATGCTTTTTGGCCCCATCTCATGATAACCTACTCTATTTGAAAGTCGAAACTCGAAAGTAACGAGTAGATACAAATATAATGTTCTCCATTTTGGTTGGTTATTCCTTGAATAATCAACCTATGTATTCATGATAATGGTCAACCTCTGCGATTTGGATCAAAATTTTTTTTCTGAACGTTTCATGGTGTCTGGATCAAAAAAGGTCAATGTCCGTCAGCCGTATGCCGTCTATTGTCCGCGCCGTTTTTGGTAGTAGAAAATTTTCTAAAAATCTGAAATTTGGGTCAGGGTTCTGTTCCCGGCCTAGAACGGTCCTCGAAACTTTTCAGCCCGATCGGACCAAATTTGTGCGGGGTAGGGGTCAAAATGTGTTTTTTGAAAAATGGATTTCCCACCGTTTCCCCCATTCGAGGAATAACCAACCCGTGTGTAATAATTTGCAGGGTTTTTGTATGAGAACGTATAATGACAGTTAATCTCTGAAATACCCATTCATTTGTTTGTCATGACTTTAGTGAGCCTACAGTTGGATCTGGGAAATCCAATCCTGGATACATTTTTGGAAATAGGTAGACTAGTTCTGAAACACGAGAATGACAAAATAATGACGGTGGAAGGGCATATGCTGACCCTTTCAGTTCATTCGTTCTCCGACAGAAGCGTAACGTGAGAACGGAAGAATGACGAGGGATTCGCCAGCACTTGCTTTTTTACAGTCGTGTAACCCGAAGTTCAAATTAAAGTGATCTTGTTGTCACCCGCCTTCTCGTAAGAGCGAATGAACATTATAATTGTGCAGCGGGCATTTTTGTGCTCTGAGCCTAGAAGCGGTTTCACCGCCTCGTGAATTTTCTCCGTCATATATTTCAGCTTGACTCCCATCGCACGTCGGCCCTCATTTTTGCTGCGGAAGGGCCCATGCTGAGGGAGAGACAGGCCGTCCCCAGAGGAGGCTTCATCTGCAAAAGTGACTTCGTGACGTTTTAATCCAGAAAACCCTCCTTCCATTTTCGGCGTCAACCTTTCGACTCGTTGTTTCATTCCCAACGTTTCTACTCTCTTCCCCCAAATTAATAAAAACTCCACTCTCTAACGAAGGGTGGGGGGTGGATCGGTTGATATCAGTTCCCGTCAGATAGCTCTCTCATTACTTCTCCAGCAGCAGCTGGAAGAGCGTTGATTAATGGTTGTAGTAATTAAAGAGAAGATTCTACGTAACTTCAAAACTGGGGTTCCCTCGGTTATCATCATTGATGGTTTTCGGCCTTCCCAAGTTGAAATCAGTCCATAAATAACGCTCATTTTTCAGTCATTCGGTCGTAGAAATTCGGTCCCAAATGTGCCCCACTTTTCGACTCATTCAGTGGCCGACACCACTTCTTTGGACAGCCTTTGCCATGCTCAATAATTCGTTGGAATGACGTAATTCTTCCCTGAATGCTTCTGCAGCCCTCCGCGTTGATTCGATCCGACTCTTGGTTTTGTGAAATCCTTCGTAAAGATATCGTTAAGCTTATTATAATGGTATACTAAAGTCTCTCCTTCGAGATTGTTCCTCTTCTCAAATTGTACATTTACTCAGAGTAGATGGGCACAAGTATATCCTCCTCACCACTCTTCAAAATTACCTCGAACAATGAAGACTAATCGTCTCTCGAGGGATCGGAAACCAACAAAATCATATCGAACAAAGGCATGAGGGGTTCTTGGTTCGGGCAATCACAATAGGACGTTAGAATAATTTTCTGTGAATGTGAGCATAATGGGGTGTTTATTCCGCTCTTACTTACATCTCTCTGTAGATAAGAACTTGATTCATGCGGATAAATCATTTCACTTTTCCATCTACTGTGTTAGAATGTAGGAGGCAGATGAAGGGAAGCTTCATTAGGAATTTTATCATTAAATTGTTGAATTACTTGTGACAAAAGGTTCTTCTTTAAAGACTAATTACGAATCGTGAGGTGCAGCAGGATATGAACGCTCTTCGCGACTACCTGGAGTCGTTGTATGATTTCACAATTTAAAATTAATAATTGTTCGCTATGTTGCGATCCCAAGTATGCAGCAGGTTGGTTATTCCTCGAAAAAATCAACATAATCGCGCCCAACGTCATGGAGGATCGACTATCTCCGATTTCGTTCCATTTTCTTTCACATTTCATGATGTTAAATGTCTAGAATGAAAATGGGCGTCAGCAGTCCCCGCCGTTTTTTGCAGTAGAAAATTTTTGTCAGGGAACCGTTTCCGGCTCTAGTTGGTCCTTAAAAATTTTGCAGCCCGATTGAACCAAATTGGGGGAAAGGGAGGAGTCAAAACGTCATTTTTGAAAAATGGATTTTCGATTTCGGTGATCTAGACGTGTGGGGTATCATTTCCCACTGAATATTGGGCGCTGAATCGATTAGAATGAGTCTGAGACACAACTCTCTCACTGTTTTTCCCTACTTTCGCCCATGCTTTTGATCCAAGGATTAACATTGCCCTGCGTAAGAATTTCCAGTGTTTTCAAGGGGAATCCACTATGCCATAGTGTCCAAAATGATAAATATATTAAACCAAAAATTCCAGATGCCTTGGAAAGGATGTTCGCGAATATTTTTCCTAATATTTTTCCAAAATGCAGTAAACACAATCCCCCTTTAGGGTCCTTTTTAGGGTTTTTCTGAACCAAATTTTGAGTTAAATAGATTTGATGTCATTTCTCTTGAATAATTCCTTCAATATTGTTCGATTCTATACGTTCAAAAAGATGATGTATACTAAAATTCGGCTATCCTGCACTTTCATTGACCACCTTGAAAGATAATGTGTGTGGTGGGCACAAGGATTGAATGTAAGGAATCGACAGCGTTCATCACCTTCACTACCATCACTACCTTTCATCAGCCCTCACTGTCATGCTTCGTGGGGAAGTTCGATGGAAGATCCTTTTCCTTCCAGGGGAAAGGTGGACCAATGAAAGACTCCCCGGCAAGTAATGAATAACGTCACTGCGACATTTAAAAGAAGGCCATAAAATTTATTCGAACGGAAATTGATGTTATTTCACAGATTCCGTTCATTCCTTTGTGATAGAAGCCGAGGGTGAGTCTGCAGACAATGGCGAACGCGGCAATACGTCAGGAGTGACTTGCAGCCGTAATGATACTTTTCTTAGATTCTCCCGCCTCTTGCCCTCTTCTGTCGAGCTCTCTTTCTACGCAGGAAAGTGATTAATCCCATAGGAAAGGGATTGGGCGGAGGTGGCTCTGGCTCTCCTTATGTTGAAGCACCTGGATTGATGATCGTTAGACACAATAAGGAAGAAAAATCTCCCGCTTTTAGCCAAAGAGGGAGAAAGGGAATACCGTCTTTTCTCTTGCTCTTTCGCTCTGGTTCCAGGGTCGTTCATTGGCCCTCATTAGCGGGCTTCACTACTTCAAGAAGGGCGTCTGAGGTGGAGGGAATTTCAAAGAGTGACTTGAGCTCTCGCAGTTATGAAGCAGAGCTTGCCTAGGGCTCGACTGAGACTTTTCAAGCTTACATGAGTGATTGAGACCCATCAAGATCCTCATGATCTAAGTAAATTAGAAGGCCTTGAATTATTTTCCACGGAATTTACCGACCGTTGTTCATAGGCAAACAATCAAATCTTAAATTAAATTTAACAAGTCTTCAAATTATTCGTGTTGTTGATTGATTTGAGGTCACTTAACAGCCCCAGTTTTCCCAACGTTCGGTAGACCTTGAATACGCCATCTTCAACTAGCGAGGACAGCAATGAACCATTGAGGAACACATTTCTTTCAATTTTCAAATATCACAAATAGCAAAACAGTCACCTCAGTCAAAAAAGTGTAATTACTGAGAAACAGTCGAATCTACCTGATAAATTTTCTACCCTTGGAAAGCTCGTATTGTAGCCGAACATGCCATTCCTCCAATCAGGCTCAAGAAGCCATGGACCTCTCGCAATTATTGATTCAGCACCAACATTCCTGGACTGTACTTTCCTTTCTCAAAATAGCCTTACAGTGTTGATATTTTGCTTTCATTCATTACATGTGCATTGGAAACAACTTACATGGCTGTAGGAAGTGAGCTACAGGTGCTTGTATCATCATGCACATCAGACATTTCTGTCAAACACTGAATAGCCCACGTCTATCATTGAATGCTCTAGTTTGGTGCGTTCTTCTTTTTATCCGGGCAGTTTTTGGCTTAATCTCCATTCAGGTCTGGAAAGTAGGATGTGGTCAGCCTCCAGCAGTTTCGCCGACTGGATGGTGGGTACTTACAACTCACATCCAATGCCCGCACGCTATCCGAGGATTATCTTACCCCTTGCCATTTCCTCCCCGACCCGCACTCGCAGTCCTCAATCATTCATTTCTTTTCAATTTGAAATCCTACAGCCTTTCCAGAGGAAAGCCCCTCCCCTTCATTCAGCCCTCGACAGAAGGAGATTTTCAGCCGTAGGGCTTCATCGAATCCAAAGGCTAATTATCGAGTTTTTGAAAGATCCCCATTCAGTCAAACAAATCGTTTGTCTTCGTCACAACTTTTGAATATCATTCATGTCAGCCCTCTGCTATTGTTCCTTCAGGCTTTTGATCTGATGATGAAGTAGGATTTTACGAAAGTGGCTTCTCAATGTCCACGATCTTCAATCTCAACCCTCCTCACGATTACATGAATAAGGTTAGGATTATTGATTAGATATTATCCTGATGTCGAAAAATTAGTATGAATTATCCACTTTTTCTACTCTATCAAATAATTGAATAAACTAACAATATCGATACCATGTGCCATCAAGCCGCATCAATGATTAACCTCCCCATCAAGCATATTAGAAATGCGCTCGCCTATCTTGATTAGTGCTTATTAAATTAATATGCTGATTTATTACTATTTCTTATTTTTAATGGTGTTCCTTACTTCTTACGTTTGTGGCGAATAGCTACCTAGTTCACTGTTCTTGATATTTCCTAAGGCCTCCTATATATTTGGCCTCCTATAATTGGCGGTAGTCGAATATCCTAAGCAATCTTTTCTTTGTGAGAAATTATTATTATTATTATTACCTCTGAAGCTATTTGTTCATTTTTATTATATTTATCGTCGATTTTGGTTGGTTATTCCTTGAATAATAATAAATTTGTTTTCATGCAAAAGGTCAATCTCTCCGATTCACCCCAACAATTTTTTTCTGGGCGTTTCAAGGTGTCTAGATCAAAAAAGTAAAATATCCGTCTGCTGTACGCAGTCCACGCCGACTTCAGTAGTAGAAAATTTTCTAAAAATCTGAAATTTGGGTCAGAGGTCCGTTCCCGGCTTTAGTTGGAATGCTTTGTGGAATGAATACTGGGAGATGGAACCGTCCAGCTTTGCGCATCCCATAGAATCGTCGTAAATACGCGAGTGGGTAGATGCAATTACGTAAAAATCATCGTAGGAAAACATCATATTACAATAGCTCCAACTTTAACAATCACTCAGGGAAGCTCCGAATGCTTATTGAAGCCAACTTTAATCGAAATGGTTTCTGCTCGTTCTTCGTGGAAGGAGTTATGAGCAATCTAACCATCTAAATGGAGTGTTTGAAGACAGAAAAGCTGGTAAGAACGATAGCTGTTTCCGTCTTCCTTTCAAGTTTGCCCATTCCAACCTTCCTGTTGAGGTTCTTCAGCTTCCTATCTTTACTCAGCCTTTCTCGTGAAAGTTTCAAGTGACCATCTCAAACCTCCATCACTCAACGCTGCCCGGCAAGGTTTGCTTTGTACGATCCAAACCTTCGCTTCTCATACGGTAAAAAAGAATCGTTCTCTCCCAAGTCGTGTTTGTATTGGTTTCGCCCAACATATTTCAAGTAGGTACCTTAAATATCGAAACGACGGAAGACGATTGATTTGCCCATATTCGTTCCTATTTTGGTTGGTTATTCCTTGAATAATCAACCTATGTTTTCATGCAACAAGTAAATCTCTCCACAAAAAAAAAAAAAAAAAAAAAAAAAAAAAAAAAAAAAAAAAAAAAAAAAAAAAAAAAAAGTCTACCGTTACGCAGTCTACGCCGACTTTGGTAGAAGAAAATTTTGAGATGTTTGGAGGTGTGTGTGATGTACTATTATCCACTAATTTTTCAAATTATATTCAAGTGCATACTCGGGAGACCTTGAAGAAACGATTTCCTTCCTACACATGGGAGATCAGCCTATTTTTGAATAATTTTCAATGTTTAAATTGGTTATTCCTTGAATAATCAACCTGTTTTTGTTTTTTTTTTTTTTTATTTTCTTATCCTGATCGAATCGTCTTGTAACAGGATTAGCGTTGACTAAGTTACTAAGAACATTGTGAAGAAGATTAATGTTCTTAAACGGTTTTAAATCGGAAAAAGAAAAGATGCGTGCCATTTCAGAATCGTATAGAATTACATTGGTAAAGGAATAAGCTTCGGTTGCGTGTTATGAATACCGGTCACAATTGGAACTGATGGATTCATTCATGTTTCACCTAGTTCGTTAAAAAAGTGCTTAGTGAACAGAAAATTAAACCTTTTGTCGTCGAAATAGGTTTCTGAGATACTTGTGGTGAAGAACAATGTCGGCTCGGTAACGAGAAAAATGAAAATGCATGAAAGGACGGGAAATGAAAAAGCGATCCCAATCCCCGTCAGTCTATCCCCTCTGAGGAAACCCGTAGGGAGTTGAAGAGACTCCCAATAATTTTATTCCACGTAAGCCCCTTGCTCTTCAAGACTGAAACGATTTCCCACACAATAAGGACTAATCGAGTTGCGTATCTGAAGGCCTTGTAAATGACTCATCTATATCATGCAGCTCCAACGTAAAAGGGTTAACGGTTCTAAGCAGATTCCTTCGGCGCCTGCTCATTTGCTTCGTTGATAGGTTTGCCAGCGCCTAGGGGTTGGATGATGGCACAGATGCTTCGCTCCATCAACTGATTTTAGAACCAATTACCCTCTTGCCCCTCCATCCTCGGCCTTCGTGACCATATTCTCAGCTCGCCTTCCTTTCAGCTTCGTCCCCGCAATGAATTTCCTATTTTCGCTCTTTTATGCTATCATTGTTCTCGGCCTTACATAAAGTATCCCCGAGAAAAGGTGCTTATCTGCTCGGCGTAGCCCATTTCGAGGACTTCTGAATCTTCACAATTGGAAATTAGCCGTAATTCGTTAAGAGCCGGCAGACCGTGGATGACTTAGGGAATTTTATCTATATCTGAATTGTCTATGTAAAATGCCCCCAGTCAGAAGGCAAGCCATTTTGCTTAACATCCTTTTCAGCTCTAGAACTGATATGAGGTGCCATGCAGTATACTAAAGCATGCTCTTCAATTGGTTCTTGAATTGATGATTACGCTCTCAGGATTACGTTTCCACGATGAAGATTGCACCCTGGAACCCAAAAACAAGTGAGACCCAAATAAGATTCGCCGATTACGAAGCTCTTGTTGAATTAAGTCAACTATTTTGGCTGGCTACATTTGCATCAGCGATTCTGAAGCTTAAAGCCTTACGACCAATTTGATGTTCAAGTTTGTAAAAGATAACCTTGTAAATGTCAGAAATTTATTGTGTCCTATATTGTATGATATTGAATTTCGTAGGAGTTGAGGCACTGTCCAGGGGCCTATTCCTAGAAACTCTTCACTCCACGCTTTGCGACTCTTCATATCACACTCTTCACATTGAAAATTACGAAGAGTAGGAGAACTTCCTGTTCCTAGAAACCTTTCACTCCAACTCTCTTATTCTACTCGAAATGTAGAGTGAGTTGTTGTGTGTCTATTTTATTGTAACCTTCCTCGCGCTTAGGATACCTAAACGAGCAAAACTCAAGACTTCTACCACCACACTGCAATGGCGCTTCATGTTTTGATGACAAACGGATAGTATGCCCAACGCGCTATTATTATTTATTTCTTGTCTGAGGATTCAGACGATGTTTTCCCAGGTGTAATGTTACACGATGTTATAGTACTCGTACGCCCAGAGAAAGTGTTAATTTCAACGAAAGGGACCCAACAAGAGTCAAGAAAAGAAGTAGGTGGTATAGGAAGTTGTCAAAAAAAAAAGCAGATTTGTTATTTGAAAGGTAAGTGAATAAAAGATTTCACTCTTTCCTATCTCCTAATGCCTTACTGGTACGTGTCCCTTTAATTGAACTAATGATACCTTGCGAAGGCTGAAAAGTTTTGAGGATCAAGTCAGATCCATAGCCAAAGCAGATCCCTGATGAAATTTTTGTCATTATTTTTTGTAAAAACATATTGTTACTAGCAACAAAAACAAATCCTTATTGCCAATCTAAAGATTTAGCATTATCCTCCTCTTCTAAAAAAATCCATCCGAAATAATATTTTAAGTAGAAATTATCTCCTAATTGGAGAGTACTCTATTATTTGGCAAAGTCATTGGATAATCTCAAAAAAAAAAAAATGAATGAATCTTCATTCGAAACCCACAGTATTGACTCTTCATATAAGTGTGAAGAGTTTCTTGGAACAGAACCCGATTAGAACACCAAAAACTCAGCAAACATTGACTCTTCATTTCACTCTACATATTCATACCGCTCTGCACTTTCTAGGAACGAAAAGTATTGTAGAGTGGGGACTGAGGAGTGAAGAGTTTCTAGGAATATGCCCAAGGAGTTGTCAGGGTGATTAGCTATGAAACCATGATTGATTGGATATACTTTAGGCGGTATATTATCCTCATTTTCTACCGACCGCACCAACCACTCAATATTTAAATCAAAAATAGGTTGCCTACATCAAATATATGTTCAAATTTAATAAACTAGTGGGAGCTCTGTCTACTAGGACTTCAACCGCGTAATTTTAAATGTGCTAACATGACCTATTCTTATAAACACTGCATCATGAAAATTTTCTCGTATGTTATAAGGTGCTTGTATATTGTAATCAATTTTACACCTACTGCGTACGTTTGTGATACGGGAATCGTAAAATCTCCAATATTGAGAGTTTTAGAATGATTTTATAATTGGGACGCCCTGATAATCCTAATTAGCGTCTTAAGAACATCATTTTTGTACTTGATTGGAACATTATTTCAAATAATAGAGTTCGTGACGCGAATAGCTCTCTTTTTTCGCTATTGCTAGCCTGCCATCGGCGGTTATCTTGATTTATGCGTTACTCCCTCATCGCTGTGTCCATCAAGTAGGAAAGCTTGCGCATCTGTCTCTCGCTCGCGTTAGACTGGCACGAATTTGCAGCATATAATGTGCCCTGAGATTGAATATTCATCAGTTTGCGACGTCAAGGAGGCCAATGAGTCCCCAGACAAACCTCAGCGATTACTCGGCACTGGCTTAGATTCCAACGAGGAATTAATTTACGACTGTCAACGTTCTCCTTCCCTCCGTTGGGAATTACAAATACTATTATCGCAGTTATATCGATTGGCGTCGTCAATTACACCGCTCGTTAGCGGCTCATTCAGCGGTTGGTGGTTGACCTTTTGCTCTCTATTCCCAGGCGAGTTATCGATGCCTCTTCTATCTTTAGCATATTCACACCGAACAATGTATACGCCGAAAACATAACCAATATGTAACCTCACCTATTAGTAGGTATGCACACAGAAAGGGACGTGTTTCATTCTAGTTTTGGGATACCTTCAATTTCTTTCTTCAGACAAATGGTGTCTCTCCTGTGATAAAAGACAGTATTAGCTATTCTTCGATCTCACCCTTTATCAAATGGTGAATAGGATAGAATGGGTTCAAGGTTATTTTGATTATAGCGTAAATCACTTAAGAACGTGACTGGAAGCAGTAGGCAGCTTTTCCTTCCTTTTTCGTTCTGTCGCTAAGAAGAAATTGGAGGCCCGTTAGCGTGCCAATGGCACGTTATACGTCTCCCTCTGCCGCAAAGTCGCAATCAGTCTCCTGGTTAAATCATCCTCGTTGGAAAATACACAAACATCTGTCGTGCGTCCTTTCGGGACAAATCCCTTGTCCAAAAATCTTAAAAAACTTGCGTTGGAGACATTTTGGTTGGTTATTCCTTCGGTTGGTTCAAGGAATAACCAACCAAAAAGTCGAATGTCCGTACACCGTATGCGTATATACGCCGTATATTTTTGGTAGTAAAGTTTTTTATAAAGCTGGAATTTTGGTCAGGGGTCCGTTACCGGCTCTAGTTGGTCCTCAAAACTTTTCAGCCCGATCAGACCAAATTTGGTCGGGGTAGGGGTCAAAATGTGTATTTCGAAAAATGAATTTTCTAGATTTTTGGCGATCTAGGCGTGTGTGGTATCATTTTTTACTAAATGTTGGACGCTGAATCCAATAAATTGGGTCCCAGAACGATTGGCACCCACCGGAAGAAGTTATGGGTCATAAGGTATCTATCCACCCATTTCGAATGTGTGTTTTCGAGATTTCTAGTACCTAGTCGTGTGGGGTATCATTTTCCACTAAACTTTGGACGCTGAAACGATTGGAATGGGTCCCCAACCCACCACACCCTTTGTTTCCCCTATTTGCCCCATGTTGAAGAAACGAGTCTCCTTGCGCCTGGTCCGAGGAATAACCAACCCCTGTGTATGAATTTGCAGCGTTTTATCAGCTAATTTCCCCCCTGTGCACTTAGTACGCGTAAAGAATTGAATCTTGTAAGGCATGTTTTTGAAGCCTAGTTGCTCAAATGTACGGTGACAGCCATTTAAAAATGCCACAGTGGTTTGAACTAAGTAGACTAGTGAGCGTGCTGATTTGTGTTGGTAACAACCGAGAAAGTGTGGGTTTTCCTCTGAACCTGAATTAAGGTCCAGATTCACCCTTTCCTTCATCGTCGAGAGTCATTCTGAAGAGTATTTTATTTACGTGACGAAGCCAAGTGAGTATCATGTGACGGACGGGAAACAACCAACTTCAATATTTCAGAATTCTCAGGGAAAATGGTACGTTTCTACCGGGTAGGTATGCGGTTGAACTGGGATAATTATGACCTCCTTTTCTGTTATTCTACCGCTTCAGGACGAGAAAATTTGGCAGATTTTTTTCATCAACCGATGACAATCATTTACTCTTAGTACTTACTTTTTCATCCTACATAAGTACGAGAGAAGTAAATTTGTAAATTAATTTTACAGCTGAAAGCATGGTTTTTTTTAATTAATATGGGAAAATGTTTACAATTTTTACGATTTTTGGCAATTTAGGCGTGTGGGATATTATTTACCACTAAATTTTGGACGCTGAATCCACCGAAACGAGTCCTGGACCAATGGGCACCACCTGGAAGAGGGTTTGGATCAAATGGGTACCTATTTTGACCTATTTTCAAAGCGGGTTTCGAGATTTTCGTGTACCTGAGCGCGTGGGATATAATTGTCCACTAAATTTTGGACGCTAAACTGATTGAAATGAGTCCAGGGGTCACTCCACACTCCAGGTTTTCCCCTAAATCATTCTCCAAGGAGTAACCAACCCTTGTGAAAGAATTTTTATGGGTATAACTCGCAATAATGGTTTAACCTAACTTGTCCTGTTAGTTTACCTTGTACAAATCTTCACTTTGGTTGTCGGCTACAATCAGTTAGAAATGTTGATGACCCACGGACGGGCTCCTTTTCCCACCTAAATATCTTCCCCGAATAACTCTATTCCGCTTCGTAGAATTATCCCGCCCCCGTGCGCGTAGAGGAGGAATCAGAATTAATTTAATCTTGCCTGATCACCAACTACCGACTTAGGGGATGACTAATGGATCAACAGTCAACTCAAGTTGAGCTCAAGTTTGAGTCACCGCGTCATAAATTATTCCCCAAGTCGAACGTCTCGCTGTGGGACGTACCATCGTTCAAACGTGGTGTGACACGTTCGGTCAAACTGGTCGAATTCTGGGTGAAAACGGCTTCAGAGAGGCCATCAATCCAATGAAACTTCATACTCAAACTTTTGTTCCTTCGAGTGAGGTGAAGCAATATTTCGCCGTGGTTTCACTTCTATCAACATGTTAACCTCCTGGCAACCCACGTACCAGGACTTCGTCCTTTTAGACTTCATTCTTTTGATTTCACGTTAGCTAATAATACCAAATATCAAGTATAAACTATAAATCTAACTATAAATATTTATCATTATGCTTATTATTCTCGTTCGCATTCACTAATGTTATTCGTATCGGCTGAAAAACTCCCCAAACTTGAAGCTGGTGTGTTGAATCAAAATTTGAAATGCCTCCGAAATTATGGTAGTTGAGAATATCTTTTAGCATGAAGATGTTCCTTCATTATTGTCCCATATTATTTATTATCAGTTGGCAACACTGGTCATTACAGCTGTTTGATGTGAGACTACAAATACAAGTCAGTTCAGGTTTATGCGTAAAGGCTACGTTTACTCTCTTTTACCATTATCCAATTTTATTTCATTCATCATTAGTTTATTACAATTATGAAGTCTACAGAAAGTCTACAAAGTCATTCTCAGTGATGAGTACATCGTAAAAGTTAGCTTTTATGGAAATACGAGTATGTTGAGCTCATCGTACATACGTGGGTGCCTATTTCTCTACAAAGAAAGGAATTTCAAGTTGCATTTGGAATGTAACGATGCACAGATGGTAGTTATGTGCATGTAAATACTATACCACTAGATACATGATAATTGTGACCCTAAGGATGTGCGCATTTCCAGTAAGTAGTTTCTTTGGAGCCGAGGCTCTCGCCAACGGCCATAACATGCTGAATAACCGGTTTTCGTCCAATCACCGAAGATGAGCAGCATCGGGCGTTGTTATTACTTGGATGGATGACCGCTTGGGAGCACCACTGGTTCGCTTTTGGTTGGTTAATCAACCTATTGGTTGGTGCTCTAACCTATTGTATCTGCACCACACCTTTTTCTGGACGTTTCAAGGTCAAAATAAGCAAATGTCCGTCCGCCGTCCGCTGTCCATCCCACTTTGGTAGTAGACAATTTTCTAAAAAACTGAAATTTGGGGCAGGGGTCCATTCCCGGCTATAGTTGGTCCTCGAAACTTTTCAGCCCGATCGGACCAAATTTAGGGGGAGTTGGGGTCGAAAATATGTATTTCGAATGATGGATTTTCGAGATATTCGGTGATCTAGGCGTGTGAAGGGGGGGGGGGGCATCGTTTTCGACTAAATTTAAGACTGAATCCAATGAGACGGGTCCCGGAACGATTGGAGCCCACTGGAAGAGGTTATAGGTCAAAATGGGTATCTATTCACCTGTTTCGAATGTGTGTTTTTGAGATTTCTGCTACCTAGGCTCGTGTGGTATCGTTTTTCACTAATTCTAGGACGCTGAATCGATTGCAAGAAGTTTCCAATCACCTGGTCCAAGGAATGAAACCAACCCCTGTGAATGAATTAGTAGCTTTTTCTTTTTAATCAATCGATAGTTAGCTAGATATGCTCTGAAAAATGTTGTCGACGCAGTTGAACAGCAATAAATTTAGCATCGAATGACCCTTCTCAACTTTCCACGTTAATCAATTTATTAGGCCACAATCTAAGGTAAAAAAAACAAAATACAAAAAAAAACATGATAACATATTTTTGTTATGGAAATCGCAAAACATGACTTTTAGACTCCCATAGTTAGAATATTGTTTATTGACTTGAATATAGTAATTTACAAAATTTTAACAATATCAACAATATACAATTGACCTGAGAGTTGAGTTACATTAGCTCAATAGTTAATGTGGCATGAATAATAATTTAAAATTTATAATACATAGTACATTCCATTATTTATAATACAGCACACTTCGTCTTTTCATCTTCTTCTTTATTTATTTATTTATTTTATTATATATTTTTTTTTTTTTACTCCAGCAGTGTTGAGCCGTGAAGTTCGGTTACAAATTTCCGTTTTAGGGTTTTGCGAGGAATTTGGGACTGTCCCCCCTTAATCAAGGAGTTCTGATGCACTCTCATCGTCCAGGCTAACTGAGCAGAGTGCCGTTGAATTATTTCACTGACGAGTTCCACTTGGAGGTCATTATGGAGGGTTTCATTACTGACGTACCAAGGTGCGTCAGTTATGATTTTTAATACTCGGTTTTGAAATATTTGAATATAATTCAAGTTGCTCTTGGCGCTCGCTCGCCATATTTGACAACCATAGGTCCAAATAGGTCTTATCAGTTGTATGTACATTAATTTTTTTGTGCTTAGAGCAACTTGCTTACTCTTGAGCAGGGTATAGAGTTCTCTGAGTCCCGTTCTCAGTTTACCTATAAGAAATTTGATGTGCTCCAACAGTGTAAGCCTTTTATCGAGTATTAACCCCAAATACTTTACGGTACATTGCTCGGGTATTGGCTCATTGTTCAATTGAAATTGCCTGTGTGCTCTTTTGCGTTTTAAGGAGAAAGTGACAAACGAAGGTTTGGCAGGATATTTTTTGTATTCGTGTCGTTTATCCAAGCTGACACCTTATCAAGAGCACGCTGAGGCGCTGTTCGCAGGGTATATGGACCCCCTGTCAACATAATTGCAGTATCATCTGCAAATTGGGCAACCAAGCAATTGTCGCCAGATGGAAAATTGTGAGTGTACAGCAGGTAAAAATAGGGCCCCATGATTCGTAAAATTCAGAAGTAGAATGAATATCGGTATTTATTCTACGTCCGAAACTCTTTGAGAAGGTTGGGAAACTAATAGCTGAGCCCGGGCATTCAGACGGTATTCTGCCAGAAAAGCACGACGAGACCCTTTCGCCATAATTTTACTTCATCAGGGGGCGGAGTTCGTGGAGTAAAGCTAGGTCGTGACCGGTCGGGGGCGGGGGAGGACGCTTTGGTCTCTTTTAATCCCCTTGTCCCATAGCCATGAATATTAAAACGTATTCATCTCCATAGGTATTTATGGCCCTACCATGCTAAACAGGTCCACCCTCACCCATCCTCCGCCGTTGCGACTACGGACGATTTCCTACTCCCCTTTTCCACGCTCGAGTCCCTCTATCTCTCTCTCGTTTCCCGCCTTATTTTACATTGTAGTCTCATGGGTGTTAGTACAGCACTTAGCTTTGCCCCGATATCACTCCCACTTGGCACGCTTCGTTAACAGCCTTAAGCAATTTGCTTCCTAAACTCACCGTTGAATATTTAGGCGTCTCGGAAAGATTTCAGGGTTGGTACGTATTTCCTGCACCAAATCAGGATTTCCCTTGTGAGCCAAGAATGTCTGCTAAGTAGCAACCTAAAACTGACTCCCTCTTGGATAAAATTATGAAGAGACCGGCTTCGTCTTCTCTTCCTCTCAAGTCCTCCTCTTCCTCTAATACAATTCTACCAATATCAAAGCGTTTTAAGGGGTCCAGCATTTTCCAAGTCTGATCCAAAAACATGATTTGCGCTAGGAAAGCGTTAAATATTTGACCACTCAGAGCAGCTCAATTGCTCCCTGCACCTACCTAGCGGGAAGAGGATCAACTACTGAACCAGTCAAATCCTTACTTCGTTGAGGTATGATCTACCTGTCTTGATAGAAGAAAAACCTCAAGAAAATATTGAAGAAATATTACTCTCACATAAACAACAAGCAATACTAATTTAAAATGTGATATCAAAATAATGAAGTTCACCTTGCAGTTGTCAACACTGTAAGGCCATCTTGTTTTTCTCCCTTCTGATGTTTGGCGTCGTTCTGTTGTGGTTGTGAACTCGTTGAGAACCAAGAATATAGATTGTGCAAGTGACAAAGTGTTGTTCAATATTATCGGTGAAACCCAAGAATAGGGACCATTGTCACTGATAAGTGCAAGTATCGATAGTACGCTCTGTCGATATATACGCGAAATATTATATCCCTGTCCGCCATATTTGTTTTTATAAAAACGAGAGAAAATACTAAATTGAAATAAACTTAAAAATAAATAAATGAATAATAAAAATAAAATAAAATAAAAATAAATAATAAAATAAAATTATTGGAACAATGTTACTTAAGTAATAACAAAATGAAAGGCATTCAAATTGTATCGATAGTCACCGTATGCGCGATATCATTGCTATCAGTTGATAACGTGACAGTGGTCCCTATACTTTAGTTTAGCCCAATTATCAAATCCAGTATTATCCATATTCATAGATCAAAATCTAAATAAGAAGTGGTTTGCTGTGCATGAAATTCAGAGAAGAAACACTGATAATTTGGCGGGAAGTGATACAGATTCAAAATGTGTGCGAAATGTTCTTCAGAATAAGGGATCGTGAGACGATTTAAAATTTATATGAAAACTATCATTTACTGTGATGATATCGTCACAGTGATTCACACTATAGTAAATACTGAGCATTTTCATCTTCCAGTGGTCAGGGAAAGTAGCAGGTTCATTCTTCGATGAGCTGAAGGAGTGGCAGTATAGCAATTGTTATGATGAACACGCACAGGGTAAATCCCAAGAATAGGGACCGTTGTCACTGATAAGTGCAAGTATCGATAGTACGCTCTGTCGAGCGCACTATCGATATACGCGAAATATTATATCCCTGTCCGCCATATTTGTTTTTATAAAAACGAGAGAAAATACTAAATTGAAATAAACTTAAAAATAAATAATAAAAATAAAATAAAATAAAAATAAATAATAAAAATAAAATAAAATAAAAATAAAAATAAAATAAAAATAAATAATAAAATAAAATTATTGGAACAATGTTACGTAAGTAATAACAAAATGAAAAGCATTCAAATTGTATCGATAGTATCGATAGTCACCGTATGCGCGATATCATTGCTATCAGTTGATAACGGGACAGCGGTCCCTATACTTTGGTTTAGCCGAAAAGTGGACACCATACCTACCTACACCCTCACCCTCTTCCAAATAACACTGCAGCAATCATTGTGAGTCAACCACTATGACTGACAGCACAAATCACGGATCAAGGCCTTTTTTTCAACTAATGCGCTTTTTGCTGGAGAACGTTCCTCAAAACATACTGAAAATATTTTTGTCACGTATACTTGAAACTTGTGCCGCAAGGGAAAATATATTTACATATTATTATGATAATACAACGTTTAATTAGGTTTTTAACAATTGTTGAAGAATAAGGGTCGCTCCAAGTTCATGTAGATGAGGTTATTAGTATTGCAGCTGGAACGTGCTCAATGAGATAAACTTGAGCTTGCCTTCTTTATGCTAAGAGCTGAGGCGCTCTTCATTTTCGCTTTACATCTCGTAAAAATATATAGGGGTTATTTGGGAAGAGTTGGAAAATAATTTAAAAGAATCCTCTCAAGTTGTCTTTGTTTTTATTACGGAAGAAAATAAACTGCGCGTGTGCACGGTCTCTTCTCATCTGTTTAATTTAACGTGTGGGTGTTATCGTTTTCCTGTATACTCTACCGTATCAGCACGGGTAATTTTCTTTTTTCTACATTATTTCAACAGAGAACCCCCCCCCCCCCCCCATGAGCTAATATGTTGTTGAAAGTAAGGTTATGAGACCGTGTGACCCTTCGGCATCAGCAATACCAACGACGAGTTCTACAAACAGGGAAGGCCTTATTTTGGCAGTTTTTTCATTCCTCTTGAATAAAATTTGACTTATCAAACATATTGGTTGGTTATTCCTTGAATAATCAAAATTTTTTCTGGGCGTTTCAAAGTGTCTATATCAAAAGAGCTGTACGCCGTCCGCCATCCACACCGATTTTGGTAATAGAAAATTTTCTAAAAATCTGAAATTTGAGTCAGGGGTCCGTTCCCGGCTCTAGTTGGTACTCGGAACTTTTTCAGCCCGATCGTACCAAATTTGGGCGGAGTAGGGGTAAAGATGTGTATGTCAAAAACGGATTTTCGAGATTTTCGGTGATCCAGGCGTGTGGGGTATTATTTTCCATTAAATTATGAACGCTGAATCGATTGGAATGGGTTGGGGACCCACCACAACCACTGTTTCCCCCATTTTCCCCCAAGAAATCAGTCTCCATGCGCCATAATCAACCAGTGTGAATGAATTTGCAGCGTTTTTTATTGGTTCATTGGCGATTTTGGATGATGCATTTCTATCTACTATACGAGAAACGTTCGTTTCGACTCAAGTCTCTCTGTTTTGTGATGACTCAATTTTCGTGCACCTGGCAAGGGTTATCACGTGTTGAGATATCACCACCATAGCTTCTTACCACATGTGGAACGACCTTGCAGGTCAAATCATATCAGATGCCTGTTGAGAGGCTCTCAATTTTTTTACTGCGGTCAACATGTTTTGATGAACAACAAGTGATATTTCTCGAAAAAGGATGTTGACGCACTGTGGTGTATCGTTAGTTTTGCCTTATCAGGCAAAACGTCCGCTTATGGAGATGTTTTAGAATGTTTTGTTTTCCTAAATTTCGTCAGTTACGGTTACTCCTTGAATAATCGACCTGTTTTCAAGCAAAAATTCAATCTCTCTGATTCAGCCCAAAAATTTTTTCCTGGCGTTTCAAAGTGACTAGATCAAAAAAGTTAAATGTCCTTCCGCCGTCATTGGTAGTCGAAAATTTTCTAAAAATCTGAAATTTGGGTCAGGGGTCCGTTCCCGGCTCTTGTTGGTTCTTGGCTAAAATGTGTATTTCAAAACAAAAAATCTGCAAATTCTTACACACGGGTAGGTTATTCCTCGAATGGGGAAACAGTGAGTGTGGCGGGTCCCAGACCCATTCCAATCGATTCAGGGTCCAAAATTTAGTGGAATATGATACCTCACACGCCTAGGTAGCAGAAATCCCGAAAACACATAATCAAAAATTGGGTAACAAATACCCAATTTGACCCATTACTTCTTCCAGTGGGTGCCAATTGTTCTGGGACCCATTTTATTGGATTCAGCGTCCAACATTTAGTGGAAAATGATACCCCACACGCCTAGGTAGCAGAAATCCCGAAAACACATAATCAAATTAAGTAATAAATACCCAATTTGACCCATTACTTCTTCCAGTGGGTGCCAATTGTTCTGGGACCCATTTTATTGGATTCAGAGTCCAAAATTTAGTGGAAAATGACACCCCTCTCGCCTAAATCACCCAAAATCTCGAAAATCCATTTTTCAAAAAACACATTTTGACCCCTACCCCCTCCAAATTTGGTCCGATCGGGCTGAAAAGTTTCGAGGACCCATCTCGGCTGGGAACAGACCCCTGACCCAAATTTCAGATTTTTAGAAAATTTTCTACTACCAAAAACGGCGCCGACGATGGACGGCGTACGGCGGCGGTCGGCGTACGGCGTACGGACATTGACCTTTTTTGATCAAGACATCATGAAACGTCCAGAAAAAAATTTTGAGCCAAATCGGAGAGGTTGACCATTATCATGAAAACATAGGTTGATTATTCAAGGAATAACCAACCAAAATGGATTTTCGAGATTTTTGGCGATCTAGGCGTGTGGGGTATCATTTTCCACTAAATTTTGGACGCTGAATCCAATGAAATGGGTCCCAGAACGATTGGCACCCACCGGAGGAAGTTATGGGTCAAAATGGGTATCTATCTACCCATTTTGAATATGTGTTTTAGAGATTTCTGGCACCTAGGCGTGTGGGGTATCATTTTCCACTAAATTTTGGATCCTGAATCGATTGGAACAGGTCCGGGACCCACCACACCCACTATTTACCCCTTTTTCCCCATGTTGAAGAAATGAGTCTCCTTGCGCCTGGTTGGAGGAATAACCAACCCCTGTGGAAGAATTTGCAGCGTTTTTATTTTGTTTTGTTTTCCGAAATATACGGATTCGTTTTATAATCAACACTCCACCGTTCCCACCGGTTTTAAAATCAATGGTGGTATTGTGGTGGTGAAGGAATGAGTCTAATATTCTCTTCAGCCACAACAGCCCACGGGAAAAAAGATCACAAAAGTGATTTTACCCTGCAAGATCAAACAAAAAGGGAATCGGACGGTGATTTCAATCTCCATAACTCAAAGCATGAATACATTTTATCAAATGAACGTAAAAAAAGGAAGGAAGCGGTTAGATTGACAATGGCTTGTAGATCAATGCTAATGTCGGCACTTGTTGAGTTATTCGTCTCTAAAGCTGATCTCACTTAGGCTTCAGCTTTTCCCAAGATCGTTTTTCTGCTTTCCCGCCTCCTCGCGCTAATAGCCCACTCAGCACTTTTAACCTCGTGTTCAATATCGGATACGGTAGTTGTTCCATTATGTAAAGGGTTCATCGATTGACTTGGATTTTGTTTTTCTTCCCTTCGAATAACGAGAGTAAAGCTTGTTCTTTAAACATCTTTCGGATCCAAGGTAAAGACAAAATTAGCATTTATTCATGCAAGGTGCCGAGGGATGGTTTACGCTCGTTCGTTCTGATCGCGTTTTGATCTGATTTGAAAGTCAGAAGTTGGCAGAAAGTGAGAGAAAGAAATATTGATCGACGAAGAATGTTTTCGAGGTGATTTATGCATTTCATTAAAACGAGGTTATCAAATCTCTATCGTGTTTCATATATTTTTACATGAGCGCAGTGAGTTTATCGTCTTGTAAATCATGAAAAGATGGCTCTTAGCGAAGTTTACCTTTATCTGATATAACAATAAAGGCACAAGGACATGCCTCAGTCTCCATCATTCTCCTGATGCTCTAATCCAGAAAACGGTTCAAACTTTTGTTGGTGCTAGATTTCAGTTTTGTTGACCATAAAGCATTTCACTGTCATCGCTGGTGACTCGAAACGCAAAAGGAGAGTACCAGATGATGAAGTGCTCACCCAAAGAACGAATAATATGAAATGGAATGAATTTACTCTTCGGCCCAAAATGTATATGAAAGCCTGGGGCCTATTCCTAGAAACTCTTCACTCCATGCTTTGCGACTCTTCATCTCATACTCTTCACATTGAAATTACGAAGAGTTGGAGAACTTCCTGTTCCTAGAAACCTTTCACTCCAACTTTCTTGTTCTACTCGAAATGTAGAGTGAATTGTTGTTGTGTATCTATTTTGTTGTAACCTTCCTCACGCTTAGGACACCTAAACGAGAAAAACTCAAGACTTCTACCGCATATATATTTTAAGTATAAATTATCTCCTAAATGATACTTGGAGAGTACTCAACTATTTGGCAAAGTCATTGGATAATACTCTACAAAAAAATTAACGAATCTTAATTTGAAACCCACAGTATTGGCTCTTCATACGACTGAAGAGTTTCTTGGAACAGAACCCGAGTAGAACACCAAAAACTTTGCAAACCTTCACTCTTCATTTCTACATCTTCATAATGCTCTGCACTTTCTAGGAACGAAAAGTTTTCGTAGAGTGGGGAGTTCGCACATTCAGACTGGAGAGTGAGGAGTGAAGAGTTTCTAGGATATGCCCCTGGTTTTCATAATTTTGACGTGACGGTTTATTAAAACAAACGTTTCTCACGGATAATATTTAGCCCGCTGTTAAAAGATTCTACTGATGTATAAAGCGTCCTGGATAACTAGCCCTACCTGTGGAATTCGTATTGCACATTTTTACAGTTCGGCTTAGAATGTTTTCTCTCCATACTGTCGTGAGAGGTGTCCGACGAGGAAAATGAATTCGATTTTAGCCGGTCTGTGAGAACGAGCACAGTTTTAGTGGCTGTGGTCACGTTAAAATCCACTCCAAAGCTACAATCGCAAGAGAAAAGCTACTAGATGTTGAATTGGAAGGAGGGCGTTGTAACGAAGTTGCAATTAGGTAGGTAGTCCCCGAAACTCAGTTAAGTAAATGAACTGCAAATGGGAGTGGACGTTTCAAAATGGAAGGACAATAGGAAAAATAAACCTCGAGGATCCTGTTACAACCGGGCACTAATTAGTGTTGGTGGCGAAAGGGGGCTTGAGCTTGTGTTTCAAACCCCTCGCTTCGTCTTGTTGGGACTATCGGATGCGAAACATCGGGGTGGAGCTGTGGAATGGCCAGTGAAGGGTCAAAAAACACACGGTATAACGATTTTTTTTTTTCTGATGACTAGCGAGTTGGAGCGGAATACTACGGGAACAACGGAATTCGAGATGAAGGTCCAGCCAATGAAGAAATAGAGCAATTTACAATTAGGTAACGGCAGAACGCAAATCGGGAAGCTTTGGAATATTGATTGAGTTCATTGTTTGATCACAACATTACATGAAAAGATACCTCGCTCAGTGGATTTACAATCGCGTTACTGACTCGTTCTGTGATACTTGTTTTTTTTTTTTGTTTTTTTCTTTGCAAGAAATTATGGCCTAGGTAATCCCTCGTTGCTGCGCTTCAAATAAGTTTCGTCAGTTAGCATGTATTCCCGATACATTAGGATACCAAGATTGTATGGCTGTTGGGCCCGAAAGCAGGGACTTCACATCATACATGGGTTTTACAGGTGCCAGAAGTAGAAGTAGGAGCCAGCACGACGCCATGTTGGTTAAAACAGATGTACGTAACCAGTATGTTATCACTGAGTGCCACAAGAAGAAGAGAACAACCACAACAGTTTCATCCCGTGGAAACTGAGGAAAACCTCAGAGGCGGCCGGAGCCGGACGGAGCATCCACACAACGCGCGAGGCCTTCGAGGAAAACTGTGTAGTTGTAGTGGCCGGAACCCCGGCCTCAGGCGGCCTTTCCAAAAATTGGAAAGGCCTGGCGGCCTTTCCAAAAATTGGAAAGGCCTGGCGGCCTGTGCAGTCCGCCGCAACTGAAGGCCTCGACCCGTCCACATGGTCCGTCGGCCGGAAAGTTTGGCCTCAACGGGGAATCCTCTCCGGAATCCTCAACGTGTGTACCCGGCCAGGTTACACAGGGTCGTCCAGAAAGTAGATGACGTTTTCGTCTGTGTCCGCTAGGGGCGGGGCTAGCGCGGCCATCTTGGGCCGGGTACACACGTTGAGGATTCCGGAGAGGATTCCAAAGAGGGATTCCTCTGAGAAAAACCTCTGAGGCGGCCGGAGCCGGACGGAGCATCCACACATACGGGAAAACCAGGAGGCTTCAGCCAGAGGGTTCGGCACGCGAGAGGCCTTTCGAGGAAAACTGTGAAAAAAATTAACGAGGAGCTACGACCACTGTGACGATACTCGAGTGATACCTACAACCGATCACCTCATACACGTGAATGAAGGGGTTCAATTCTGGGAACCGCAACCCCGGCCTCAGGTAGCAGGTAGCCAGGCCTTTCCAAAAATTGGAAAGGCCTGGCGGCCTGTTCGGTCCGCCTCAACTGAAGGCCTCGACCCGTCCACACGGTCCGTCGGCCAAAGAGGAATGAGGCCTTGGGGTGAGAGTGTTGTGCAGCAAAGTCGGCATCTAGCCGTGCTAGTGAGAGGTTTGTGCTGTGCTCCAGATACTGTGATGGTTTAAAATGTCTGCATTAATTGAAAATCCTGCGAGGTGCGTGCAGTAATAAGGTTTCTGACTGCAAAAAACTGTAAACCGATAGAAATGAAAAGAGGCACTACAATAAACTCCCAAAGGTATTGCCAAACTCTCCAAAAACTCAGAAGAGCAATTCAAAACAAGCTCAGAGGAATGTTGAGCTTTGAGATCTTGCTGATTCACAACAACGCCCAGCCCCACACGGCAAATGTCACTCGTCAAGTTCTTGAATCTTTTAAGTGGGAGTTGTTTCCTCATCCGCCATACAGTCTTGACCTGGCACCAAGCGACTTCCACATATTCCCAGCAATGAAGAAGTGGCTGGCTATGCAGCGTCTTGATGACGACGCACAGCTGCAAGAAGAGGTAGCAAAGTGGTTGATGGCACAGGCGGCCGAATTTTTCGACGAAGGAAGTTCCAAGCTCGAACATCGCTTCGATAAATGCCTTAATTTGAATAGTGGCTATGTAGAAAAGTAGTATTCGAGTGTGGCTTTCATCTGTATTGTTGCGAGATTGCACCTGCGCCCGTCAAATGGGCTGCCGGCGTCGCAGGGTCAATGATCTGTGGAGGGCTGAGGGTCACTTTTGAGGAATTGTGCGTCCTATTGAATTGGCTGGAACCTTCCCATTCGCTTGAGACAACACGTCGAGTTCCCAGAACCAGGGAAGGTTCAAGGTTCGAGAAGGTACTCGACCAAGAGGCAGCCAGTATAAAGGGACCCAGGAACGCCGCGCAGTGCAGTTCAATTTGGAGTCCGAATACAGAGGCTTTGTGTATAAATCGTGCCGTGCCGTGTGATAAATAGTGTGACAACTGCGTTACAACCGTGAATTGTGATTGCGTCATTGTGTAAGTGCGCGAATGTGAACAAAGTATTCATGTGAACGATTGTAATCAATTATTTACGAAGAATATAAATCGTTACAGTATATAATAAAATTTGTTTCCTATACTTTGATTATTTTTTTATTCCAAAACGTAATCTACTGTCTGGATAGCCCTCGTATTTCATGTATGTTTCCATAACTGAGGCCGAGGTTGAACGAAAGTACACATAAAAGTTGTTCATCTACGCTGACAGAATCAGGTCAGAAATGAGTGAAAAATAATCCTTGAGTGGGATTCGCAGTCCGACAGCGAATGTAAGCGTATGTAGCGTGAATGTAAACCCAACAGATTATTGGGATTATTAGTGGGTACTATTACATTGCACAACCTACAGGTCATATTCTAGTTCACAAAATGCATAAATTATAAGAAGGGTAGGTCTAAATCTCAGCAAGGATAACCTACCAGCTATTAGCTCCAAAATTTGACCGTCGGTGGGAAATGGGTTTTACAATTTCAAATTTTCTTCTGGGGCATGTGACAAAATTGTTCTTTTAGATTGAGCTGGGATCATGAAATTTTGTCACAGATCCTTTGTGTCTCCATTTTTGATGACTTCTCTTGGATGAAATGTGTAGACATGAGAGTATGTTGAAGGAGAAGGAGTTCATCTTCATTACAATGTTATGATTTTCGAATGGGCTTCCTACGAACCCACCAAATCACGTATTGCACCCTACAATTATCTCCTTATCGTATTCCCTACAAAATACAGCCCGCTAACTCGTTTTTCTCTCTTTTTCAGTGCTTAAAGATGAATTCAGGCAGGAGCCACAAAATTTGAGGGTCGCTCAAGGTGAAACAGCGTTGCTGGAATGCGGCCCACCCCGTGGCCACCCCGAGCCTACGGTCATTTGGAAAAGGAATGGGCACGTCATTGATTTCGAATCACACAAAAGGTAGTTAACATCCGAAAATATTGACAAATTAAATTATTTTTTAATAGGAATCCATTACGTAAGTTATGTGTTCGAGACAATTTTTTTTTTAAATTATTATTATGATAACTTTATAGTAATTTTATATCACATTCCAGTTCTGCGGAGGCATAGTATAATAGAGGGGTTACCCCCTGGTGTCACATGTTACGGTGGTAGTATCCATTGATAGTCCCCCTGATTTTTACATAATCAATGATAATAGCTTAAATAGCATTGTGAATAGAAAACGAGTCCGACAAACATTCGAAAATAACATATTGATTAAGGTTTTAATTTTCATAGGAATAATTATAGTTACTAGGAACAAGATGAGTTGACAAATACATTGAACGAGAGTTTTATCTAAAAATAATTATTATAGTTAATAGGAACTGAAGGGATAAACAAATAGAAGTGAATAAACAAATATTAATAAATAAGTATGAACGAAAAAAATAAGTTGAATGTGTAAATAGTAAATATGCATGCAATTTAGTTTTGTGTGACTAGATTTTAAGGATTTAGAAGGTCTGGGGGTCGTTTTCGCTTCAGTCGTCTTAGATGCCTTGGTGGTGGAGGATTGCTGGACAGCTGCTGCAGGAGGACGTTGCGATGGGTTGACATAGATTCATGTAGTTGTTGGTAGTTGGATTTCACAATATCTTTGACTTCTGGGATGGCTAAGTCTTTATGGAGATTGCTGTTTCTCATGTACCACGGGGCCCCCGTTATGACTCTGTGTGCTCTGTTCTGGAAAGTTTGTACCTGTTTAACCTGAGAATCAGATGCTGCCTCCACATTTGAGATCCATATAACCAAATGGGGCGTATCACGGTTAGGTATATTAGCCTTTTTTTCTTCAATGGTAATGGACAATCACAAACAATTATTGTAATAATAAAAAAAAATTAAATAAAAAATGAACAAACCTTATGTGTTGCATTTGGCGGTTAGTTGGACGTAAGGCCTTAGGACCCAAAAGGAAATTATGTATGACATTTCAGTCTGGCCGGGCGATTCAACGCCTTTATTGGCCCGAACCTTCCTGCCAGAAACGCTCTGTTGTTGCCCAACGGTTGTCAGCACGAATAATCGTAATTACTGATAATTGTTCCTCATTCATGTTCCTATTCATCCATTTTTTACGTTATATTTTTCAAAAGTTGGTATCGTTCTGATCAATTGGGTTCACAATCAATGTAAAAGGTTTTTTTTCCTATAGTACGACTAAGTATGGACAACAACTGACTGAGTCGGATTGCAGACCCTTCGCTTACGTATTTACGGTGGAATACACTCATTATATCTGACTATGACGTCAGAGACACGATTTCCCTCATGAGCTAGATCTGCATAAGGCATAACATACAATGGAAGCATCTTCTGCAATTGCGGAAAGATTTGCAGCGTTTTCCTGCAATAGGACTCGATGAAATGAATGGATGATGTCGTCTAATGAATAGGTCATTGTTCACTCTTCAGAATGCGGCTTGTTGACGGTGCGAACCTGGCGATTCAGGACGTTCGTCAAAGCGACGATGGAAAATACCAGTGCGTGGCGAAAAATACTGTCGGCGTCAGGGAATCGGCCGTCGCTCTTCTCAGGGTTCACGGTAAATTTGCTTTCCTAACACTAATATATCGCGGTTTTTAATTTGTTGATTCTTCCATGGAATTGTTTTTATTAGGGAACTTATTGATAGTCGTGCATGAATCGAACTTGTGTTCCCTAACGCTCGATATTCTTTGGAACGGTGAAAAGCCAGAAAACAAATGACCAAGGAGTACATTGAGATAAGCTCTACTCGAGCTAGAAACGATATAAGGGATTGTCCAAGCAGTGGGAAAGGGATGGAAGGGGTATGATTCAGTGCCTAGTGACAGCAGAGACTGATTTGAGTCACTTTTATCCGATGGATATCGTTGTCTGAAATGAGATGAGAAGTACAAAATTAGAGAGTATGTACTTGAAAAGACTCCTTTCTTTACAAATCATTAAATCGAGTATCCCACGTTGTGGGTGTCAATAGAGTATGAAGTATTTGAGGCCGTTTTTGAGAATTGTTCGTATTGGTGTCACCTATTTATTTCAGGCCATGGAGGGGAGAAGAGAGAAAGTAAGTTGCTGTAATCGGCTATAGGATCAAACCTAGGTGGCGGTACTCCACATCACGAGGGAGATACACCTCCATTTTCCAGGCAGAAATTCTGGCAATCAATGCATGTGCCCTGGAGAGTCTGAGGAGAGGGCATACTAATGCACACCTCCCATTCTCTCTGACAGCCAGGCGTCAATTAAAGCACTCACAGCACCCAACATCTCATCTAAGGTGGTGAAGGACTGTGAACAGACTCTATGTACACTAGCAGCCCGCAATACAGTGTCCCATGAGTGGGTGGGAGCATTGGGGAATTAAGGGCAACGAAAAAGCCGATGAGCTTGTCAGAAGGGGCCCCAAAACACCATTCGTGAGCCCAGAGCCGGCTTTAGGTTTGCCCAAAAGCTCCTTCAGAGCTGCCATCAAGGAGTGGACGTACAGGAAACACACCGACAGCTGGCGGAATATTGAGGGACATGTCCACAGTAAGAGTATGGTGGCAAAACCCCATCAATCACTCACCATGGACCTACTCAGACCTAATCTATGTTTGGCCTACTAACTGGCTTCGCTCCTCTGCGTTTTCATCTGAACCGCATAGGGGTGACACAACCAACAACTCTATACAGACTCAGTGAGGAAGCAGACGAAACTACTACTCACATAATCATTGAGTCCCCAGCACCCACATCCCGCAGATACACCCTCTTTGGGACACAAACCCCAATGAAAACCATACCCTGCAAAAAGTTAGTCCACAACCTAACAAATCAGGGGACTAGGGCTGTAGGTGGACTAAAAGAATGGGACACCACCTAAGAGAAGCACAATAAGCCACCAAGCTTCCTTGGGGCCCTCAATAACCCTCCTCTTGGTGTCTGTTACCATCTACCATCTGTTGTAATCGGCTCAAAAAGTATTTATTCTAAATAGCAAATCATCGATTGCAGTGAAACCGTACATAGTGAAGGGGCCTGAAGACGCAGTGAGCCTTGTCGGAGGTTCGGTGACGTTCGAGTGCGTCGTCCAAGGAGACCCGGTGCCTGACGTCATGTGGAAAAGAACAGCAGGAGGTGGTCCAATGCCAGTGGCGAGAGCTCGAACTCTGGACAACAAGAGCTTGAAGTTGGAGGCAGTCATCACTGAAGACGAAGGAGAATACAGCTGCGAAGCTGACAACGGCGTGGGCACAGTTTCTGCCTCGGCCACTCTCACCGTTCACTGTGAGTATCAACGTCCAAAATAGCTTACAACGTTTAAACAGGGCACTCGTATTGACTTACACGCTCAATATTCGTCCCCTCAGCCCCGCCAGTCATCATGGTGAAACCTCAAGACCAACTCGTTGAAGTATTGGACGATGCCGTCTTCACTTGCGGAGTGGAAGGCAATCCTAGACCCTCGATTTTTTGGTCAGTCGAAGGCAACAGAACGCTGTTGTATCCTGGAGAAATCATGGGTCGTTACCACGCCTCAATGACTCCTGATGGGCAGGCTGTCCTGACCATTCAGGTACGTGTCTGAATATATTTCCAAACCGCGAATCTCTTACATTTCAGAAGCCGACCACTCTCCAGCAAACGAATAACTATTTTCTTGCCTTTCCAGGACGTATCAAGAAACGACTCTGGCGTCGTCGCCATTTGCTCAGCAGTGAATCAAGCGGGATCTGACACTTGGAGAGCTCGTTTGTCCGTCACTTCCCCTGAAGAAAACCCTCCTCCGGTGATTCTGTTGGGTAAATGAGAACCATTTCTTTCACACTTCAAACTTCCTATTGGTATTGAGCTAGTCGTCGAACCAATTTGAGCACTTTTTCACCATAAAAAAGATGATTTTCCTAAATAAATTGACCTTTTTGTTGAGCATATCAACACTTTTACTGTGAATGGACGACCTGTAAGAGAATAATTGAAGAGGAACTCTTCATCTTGGACACGAAAAGGAGCGCAAAAAGAAACGCTGAACGCTGACGTCACAGAATTTTCTTAAACTTCTTTTTAATCAACTACTTTGACCGGTTTACATGCATCCTTGCATATTTTTTATTTTATTTTATTTTTCTTCAACAGTGGGTTATCTTATTAGGTATCTGCTTTTTTGTGAATTATGCAAAATCATTTACAAAAAAACGTTTCATAAATGTAATGTTATCCGCAGAAACATTTAAGGATGAGAATTTGAACATTTGAGGCTGTGGAACAGAACACGATTTGAATTTATTTACTACTAAGTGTATTTATTTACAAACAAAAATGTATCCAACTCTGTTCGAGATAATGGTTCACGTCGGATAATGGTCGAATGGTTGACGTCATCAACAATTTTGTCTCTTTAGGTCCTGCGAATCAAACTCTTCCGTTGAAATCAGTTGCCGCCATGAATTGTCGAGCTTCTGGAGTGCCACAGCCGGTGATTACATGGTACAAGGACGGTTCACCAGTGCTAGCTTCTTATCGGATCAATATTAGCGAAGCTGGAACGCTGCAGATCAATGGTTAGTTGAATTTGAGCCGCTTGCGATCGATTATTTGATTTTATTGCGAGACTCTGCTCAACGTAATCAATCCACGCATTTAATTGTCTGTGGTTTCGACGGTTTTTGTAGATCTCGTGAAAACTGACAGTGGCGAATACACCTGCGTTGCCTCGTCCAGAAGTGGAAAAGCCACTTGGAGCGCACATTTGCGGCTCGAGTCGCCCACAAACCCGAACATAGCTTTTTATCGTGCGCCTGAAGCCAGCACGTTCCCAGGACCTCCGACTCGTCCTGTGGTCGTCAACAGGACGCACAACAGCATCACCATTTCTTGGGCCAGGAACAACAAAATAGGATCTTCTTCACTAGTCGGGTATCAGGTAGGCTGTCCCATTTTCACGTGCAGCAATGGGCAATTTGCTTTCGTTTCTGCAACGATCCGTCAGTTTGAGAGTGGATGAAGTGCCGTGGGTTGGCGAGCTTTCATCCACATACAACCTTTTGGTGGGGATTAGTATGGTCATTTCAATCCTCTCAGTTAGGCTTCAAGTTGAGTACAAAATTGACGACGTAGAGAGCGTTATTTGTACCTGTCACTTATGGATTTATATAAAATTTAATGAGTTTCAGGTTTTGATCCGTGAGAGTTAAAATAAAATAACCCAGTGTACTCATTGCTTTTGGTGGAAATAGACTATCGTTAGATACCTCCGTTTTGGTTGGTTATTCCTTGAATAATCAACCTATGTTTTCATGCAAAAAGTCTATCTTTCTGATTCGGCCCAACAATTTTTTCTGGACGTTTCAAGGAGATTAGATCAAAATTAGCTAGTGTCCGTACGCCGTCCACGCATACCTTAAAAGTAGAAAATTTCCTAAAAATCTTAAATTTGGGTCAATGGTCCGTTTCCGGCTCTAGTTGGTCCTTAAAAATTTTCAGCCCGATCGGACCAATTTAAGCGGAATAGGGTCAAAATGTGTATTTTGAAAAATAGATATTCGAGATTTTTGGCGATCTAGGCGTGTGGAGTATCATTTGCCACTAAATTTTGGACGCTGAATCCAATGAAATGGGCCCTGAAACGGTTGGTGCCCTCTAGATGAGGTAATGGGTCAAAATGGGTACCTATCTACCCATTTCGAATATGTGCATTCAAGAATTCTGGTACCTTGGCGTGTGGGGTATGTTTTTCCATCAAATTTTGGACCCTGAATTGGAATAGGTCCGGGTCCCGCAACACACCCACTGTTTCCCCCATTTTCCCCATGTTGTAGAAATGAGTCTCCATGCGTCTGGTTCGAGGAACAACCAACCAAAATTAGCAAATGTCCGTCCACCGTCCACGCCGATTATGGTAGTAAAAATTTTTCTGCAAACCTGAAATTTGGGCCGGGGACCCGTTCTCGGCTCTAGTTTGTCCTCAAAAATTGTCAGCCCGATCGGACGAAATTTAGGGAGGTTAAGGGTCAAAATATGTTATTTGAAAAATGAATTTTCAAGATTTTTGGCGTGTGGGGGGTCATTTTCCAAAAATATTGGACGCTGAATCAATTGAAATGAGTCTCCATGCTCCTGGTCCGAGGAACAACTCGTGAATGAATTTGCAGCGTTCTTTATTTTCATGAGGGTTAGTTATGCTGTCACATTGATGAATAAGTTGGCTACAAAGGGTTTCACAGCCATGAAGTAATGCTTTGGTTTATTATCCTTAGTACTTGATAGATCCATTCACACCCTTGTAGTCATACCAAAATAAGAAACGCTCCCTGAGCCCTCGTTTTCGTTGGTTTTTTCTTGAATAATCGACCTATGTTTTCATACCAGAATTCAATCTCTCAGATTGGGCCCAAAATTCAACAATTTGCGTTTCAAGATGTTTAGATCAAAAACGTCGTCGACACCGTTTTGGTAGTAGAAAATTTCCAAAAACTTCAAATTCTGTTCAGGGACCTCTTTCTGGATTCAGTCCTAGACACTCACTGTTGCTCTTAGGAAAAATAAAGCATTGTGGTTGAATTTGCAGCGTTTTTACATTTCAGTAGTATTTAGATTCAAAACCCGAAATGAAGGTCCACCCTCCGAGCAGAAGAAGAACCGAAAAACCTCAAACTTTGCCTTATGAACTCCATTAAAATCCTAGTTGTGCCAAAACGCTGAGTGATGATGGATGAGAGCCGGTGTTATGAAAATGAATTTTTGCGATTTCGGGGTCTCAGGCGTGCTGGGTTTCATTTTCGGATACGTTTTGGAGTTCAGGACTGATTCTCACACGTCAAGAGGATTGATTCGTAACCAGTGTCTTGACTCTTCGATGTTGATAAATTTACCTCGCGTCTTTTAAAAACGCTGCAAATTCTTTCACACGGGTTGGTTATTCCTCGGACCAGGCGCATGGGGACTCATTTCTTCAACATGGGGAAAATGGAGGAAACAGTGGATGTGGTGGGTCCCGGACCCATTCCAATCGATTAAGGGTCCAAAATTTAGTGGAAAATGATACCCCACACGCCTAGTACCAGAAATCTCGAAAACACACATTCAAAATGAGTAAATATGTACCCGTTTTGACCCATATCCTCTTCCGGAGCGTGTCAATCGTTCCGGGACCCATTTCATTGAATTCAGCGTCCAAAATTTAGTGGAAAAAAATACCCCAGACGCCTAGACCGCCAAAAATTTCAAAAATCCATTTTTCGGAATACATATTTTGACCCCATGGAATAACCAACCAAAAGCGTTCTCACATTTTCGGGTTTGTCACTCTGTATGTGTTATGCATTAGTACGAGGATTTTGATTGGTAATTCTACTCGCAATTATTTCTGAAATGCTGTGCTAAGCGTGTACAAAATATTCGATAAAAGTTTAAACTGCATTTTGACAGCTGGAGATGTTCACCCGACTCCCACCTCCGGAAGGGTCGACGGCGCCGCCCGCGACTCCCGGGTGGTCGATCGCCGTACGCCGTGTGCCCGGACCCGCCTACACGATCACGAACCTCCGCCCGGGTGCCACTTACGTGTTTCTCGTTCGTGCCGAAAACTCGCACGGCCTCTCTCCGCCCTCGCCGCGCTCCGAACCCGTGTCACTGGCTCCGCCACAGGACCGTGAAGACGTCGACGAGGACCCGGAAATGAAGGAGGCTCGGGCAGCCCTGCTCACGGGCCACGTCGTCGAGCTCGCCCACATACAACCACTCAGTTCCACGTCCATCAAAATCGTCTGGAAGGTTCGATCCTCATCGAGAATTCTATTTACTTGGATAAACGTCTCAATTTACCTCTGTTCATTTACAGAAAGACAACATTTTTTCATTCAAAACAGGTCAAATTGTCTTATCAGCGCTTCTTCTCTCTAAGCAATCTCTCGAAAACCTTTTAGCCTAAAAACAACACAACCCTACAAAAAAAAAAGTCAAAGTCCATGAAAGCAACCTGTGGGGTTTTATGTTTTTCGGGTCGCTGATTTCAAATCTATTGCCAGTTTTTTCAGATCAGATCGCTTTCAAGGTCATTTGAAGGTCAAATGTAGAAAATATTGCTTAAAAAATCTGAAAAAATTCAGACGTAGGTTTTTTAGAATGCTGAATCCGAATCCGGTGTCGGTTGACCTCCATGAGGTCAAGGTCAAGGTCATTTGAAGGTCAAACCAACAAAATAACCTCAAAAAAAAATTGTAAAAATTTGACCTTCAAATGACCTTATATGACCTTCAGATAACCAGACATGATTGAACCAACCCTGGATTTGGATTCAGCAACCCTTGAAACACATACATAAATTTTTACAACTTTTTTTTTAGGTTATTTTTTTGGTTTGACCTTCAAATGACCTTGACCTCATGAAGGTCAACTGACACCAGATTTGGATTCAGCGTTCTAAAACACCTATGTCTAAATTTTTTCAGATTTTTTAAGCGATATTTTTTTTTAGCTATATTTTCTCCATTTGACCTCCAAATGACCTTGAAAGCGATCTGATCTGAAAAAACTGGCAAAAGATTTGAAATCAGCGACCCAAAAAACATAAAACCCCACAGGTCGCTTTCATGGACTTTGACTTTTTTTTTTTTTTTTTTTTTTTTTTTTTTTTTTTTTTTTTGTGGTGTTGTGCAATTTATTATTGTTGTTGGTTGTGCTCACATGAATGTCAACTCACCAATGGTCAATGCACAAATTTAGTGGAGGTCATTTCAATAATTAGCCTAAAAACAATTTGTCATTGTTGTTGGTTGTGCTCACATGAATTCCATGATGAATTGTTTTTAGGATAGTTATTGATATTGTTGCGAGTTTACACCTGCACCAGTCTCCTGGGCAACCAGCATTACAAGGTCAATGACACGTGGAGGGCTAAGGGTCACTCTCAAACACTCATGCATCCTATCAAATTGGCTGGAACCATCTTGTTTGCTCGAGACAACAGGTAGAGTTCCCAGAACCAGGGAAGACTCGAGAAGGTTCTTGGCCAAGGGAGCAAGCATAAAAAGGGACTGAGGAAGAGTGCAGTTCAGTTCGGAGTCCAAATATAGATGCTTCCCTGTGCCCTGTTATAAATTGAAAATGAAAAATGAAATGAAAATAGATTTATTTCCGTAAATCACAAACAATTAACAAACAATACACTATGTTGGAAATTTTCCCCCAACCTATAGATAAATCCGTGCTGGATGGGGGGAATTAGTGCAACAACACCGCGGTACAACCATGTATTGTGCCTTGTGAATGTGTAAGTGTGTCAATGAGGACAGTGTATTTGAGTGAACAATTGTAATAAATTATTTACGAAGAACATAAATTGCTACAAAATTTGGTGTGTTGACCCTGACAATTGTCATTGACTAGCTACCTTTAATAGTTGACTGCTGACCTGATAACGAGTATGTATGGCCATTTAGGGTGAAACAAGATTGGGTTGCTCAACCTGAGGATGCCGGCAAAATGTTGAATTATAGTGTGAAGAAGACAATCTGCCGACCTTTTCAAAAACCCATCCCCCTCACCCCCTAAAAAATGGAAGGGCAAACCAAACCGACTAAAATTCATATTTGTTCTTTCCATTAAAGAATTTAATACTTATAAGTGCTCCTGACAGTGATGAAGAGCCGTAAATGACATCTGGGACAAAAATGGCGTCCAAATGTCTATTGTTTCCATTTTTACCGTTTATAAGTACGGTTTTTGTTCATTGTTGTTGGCGAAATTAAATTGTTTTGGTGGTTTTCAAACCCCTAGGACTCGAACCTACCGGAATTTAACGTTGCCTACACTAATTAACGAAAAGTATATTTAAAAAATTGTGTATTAGTCCCTCAAAACTCAGAACTGCATCATTAAAATGCATATTAGTGTTCTTATCTGCAGTGAGACGACTTTTCAGTAGCTTCGAAGCTTGAATGAGAAAACGTAGAAATGTGAATCTCGTCAAATTGTGAGTCAGAACTTTAGCGGCAATTTGAAGCGTTCAGTTAACTGCATTCTTACTGAGTAAATTCTACTGTTTTAAGGTGAACATCCCCTATTTGAAGGCAGTTTTCACATGACAAACTACAGCCCCCTCTTTCTAACCTCTTCGGCTCGTCCTCTCCTTTCCTATGTATTAAACAGATTTTTTTTTCAAAATTCATGAACGTTACTTATTGTGGCTTCAGATTTTGAACGGCGAGTACGTTGATGGTTTCTACATTTACTCTCGAGGGTTGGACGCCCCTTCGAGGATGACCAACATGCTGACGATGCTGCATGATGGCGAGGCTCCTGGCTTCATCGTCACAGGACTAGCCAAATTCACTCGTTACCAATTCTTTTTGGTGCCATTTTTCAAAACACTCGACGGACGGCCATCCAACTCAAGGACTGCTCGAACTCTTGAAGATGGTGAGCGATTTTATTATTTCGCTATCCACTGTAAAGGTTACCTGTAATGTATTTCAATTACAGCCAGAATCAGTTTTTACAGGCCGACATTCTCCTCGAATCATTTTTAATTCAATTTAATTTAATAGGGTTGGTTATTTCTTGTGTCGCCGTAAAGCGGTGTAGAATCATATTTTACTCGCGAGTATTTCTTGATAAATCAAATTCCTACCACCTAGTGAAATTATGAATAGGAGATCAGCTATTCACGCCATTCCCAATGGTGAGAAATCAACTGGGAAAATGGGAGGACATCTACCACTTTCATTTGGCACCTTGAATATGATTATTCATTGGCCCATTATGGCCAATATACTCCTAATCGGTCCGGGACTCATCTCAATGGATTCAGCTTTCAAAATTTAGTGGAAAATATACCCCGCATGCCTAATTTCTCAAGAAAACCCCGAAAATTGTGTTCTAAAAAACCCACTCATACCCATACCCTCCCTGAATTTGGTCCGGCAGGAACGTTTTGAGGACCAAACATTCACCACATGCATATTAATGACGTTCAAAACGATGAATTTCGAAAAATGACACACCACCTTCTCAGTATTTTCAATGTTGCTATAAGTAGTTCCTGAATTGTTCAGTGTGTCTTATTTTTGGTTGGTTATTCCTTTAATGAATAATCAACCTATGTTTTCATGCAAAAAGTCGATCTAATCCGATTCAGCCCAAAATTGTTTTCTGGACGTTACAAAGTGTCCAGATCAGAATTAACAAATATGTCCGTCCGCCGTCCACGCCAATTTTGATAGTAGAAAATTTTCTAAAAATCTAAAATTTTGGTGAGGGGGCCGTTTTTGGCTATAGTTGGTTCTCGAAACTTTTCTGACTAAATTCGGTGGGGGGAGGGTTGGTGTCTAACTGTATAATTCAAAAAAATGAATTGGAATAAAATCTGATTTTTGAGATTTTCGGCAAACTAGGCATGTGGGGTATCATTTTCCACTAAATTTTGGACTTTCCGATTGGAATTCATTGAGATCCCCGGACGATTGGTGCCCACCAAAAGAGATTATGGGTCTAAATGGGTTTATTTTTTATAATTTATTCACCCATTTCGAATGTGTGTTTTCGAGATTCATCGTAGCTAGGCTTGGACGCTGAATCCAATTAAACGAATCCCGGAACGATTGGCGCCCTCTGGATGAGGTTATGGGTCAAAATGGGTACATATCTACCCATTTCGAATGTCTGTTTTTGAGATTTCTGGTACCTAGGCGTGTGGGGTATCATTTTCCTCTAAATTTTAGACCCTGAATCGATTGGAATGGGTCCGGGACCCGCCAGACCCACTGTTTCCCCCATTTTCCCCATGAAGAAATGAATCTCCATGCGCCTGGTCCTAGGAATAACCAACCCGTGTGTAAGAATTTGCTGCGTTTTATCGTTGAAATTATCAATCGGACTAATTTAATTTCATCCATCGACCTCCAATTGACCCGGAATATTAACTAGAATTAAATATACCTTTTGACCGCGCTCTTCCATGAGGAATAATCCGAATCGTTTGTGCACCTGAACATAAATTGACCCTTTCACGGATGATTGCAGTGCCCTCGGAATCGCCGACGGGTCTGGAAGCGGTTTTGCTGAATAGCAGCGCAGTTTACCTCAAATGGAAACCTCCCCCTCAACCAGCGCACAATGGCATATTACGCACGTATCAGGTAAGCTCTATTGATTGTACAATAATAATATGATTCAATCGGGTTTCACAATTATGTTCTAGATTACAAAATGACATCCCAATCGAGTTTACCAACCTACCTCATCTTCCTACAGCTTTAGATGTCGATTAGGTCGACTACAACATTAAACTATAGGCAATTTGATGGCTTCAATGCTTTTATCATTAAAAAAAATTATATTCATTAATTTTATTATAATCGCATAGTAACTTTCAAACAAATGGTGGGTTGTAAGTTTTGGTTGGTTATATCAACCATGTTTTCATGCCAAAAGTCAATCTCTCCAATTCAAAATTAGCAAATGTCCGCCGTCCACGCCGATTTTGGTAGTAGATAATTTTCTAAAAATCTGACATTTTGGCCAGGGACTCGTTTCCGGCTTTAGTTGGTCCTCGAAACTTGTCTGCCCGATCGGACCAAATTTTGGTGGGGTAGGGGTCAAAATGGGTGTTTTTAAAAATGAATTTTTGAGATTTTTGGCAATCTAGGCGTGTGGGGTATTATTTTCCACTAAATTTTGGACCCTAAATCGTTCGGAATGGGTCCTGGACCATCCACACCCACTGTTTCCCCCATTTTCTCCATGTTGAGGAAATGAGTCTCCATGCGCAAGGTTTTAAATTTGATTTTGAACACCGAAGAACAGGACAATCAGAAAGAAGCCAATAGTTTTGGGCAAATATGATTTTTGGCCAAGACAGTGGGAAAGATTGTTGAATAGTTTGATGTTTTATCCAGCAGGCACTCGTATTTCCCATCAATCCCAGCTCCCAGTATCCCAAATGATTTCTCCGACCTGTCGAAACGTGAGGATTGGTTTGGTAATCCGAGTGACGACCAGGGTTTAATCCTGGACAGAGCAACTTAATTGTTTGTCTTGATCCCCATATTTGTCCTCTTCACTTAAGGGGGTGAGGCAATAAAATGCCATTAGCAAAATCGTCAGATCAATTTACGATCTTCTTTGGAGGATAGCTGAGGACGTCCGCGACGCCTGACAGGTAGTCGGACGAAAATCCAAGGTGAAAATCCTTGCTGTACTTAGCTGTCATGTCTCATGTTGCTCGTAGGTGATTGTTCGAGGAGGTGACCCAGCCAATGGGACGCTGCTGAGTAACGTGACTGTTAACGCTGGCACTCCTTCGCTGCTGCTGACGAACCTGTCATCGGGGGTTGTCTACACGGTGGAAGTCGCTGCAGCCACCAGAGCCGGAGTCGGTCCTTACACAAATCCTGCTATTTTGCGGTTGGATCCTGCGTCGCGGCAAATATACAAAGACCAACATCACAGGTTCGTAAAAGTCGATACTCGCTGGCGACAAGAACTCTTTTGAAAACGTCTCACTCACTGTACATTTCCCTGCAGGCAACCCATAGGGCAGAAGCCTGGTCTAGGCCCAGGACCGAACGACTTCTTGACTGAGACTTGGTTCATGGCTTTGTTGGGAAGCATGGTGGCCGTTATGCTTCTCCTCTTCACTGCTATGATGCTCGTCCGCCGCCGTCAGCTTCTCACCAAAAAATCATCTCTTCCAGGTAGATTCACGTTCCTTTTGATGTCTTCCTAAACCCCACTTACGTAGAAACCGAGGAATAATGATAATTATAATCCAAAATCGAACGCTCAAATGTTAACTTTTTGTGTTCGTAGAATTTGAGGCTTTATAACTTTTTTTCGGATCTTTAGGAATCAAATTTGAGCGTCCTGATTAGTGAATTGGTTACAGTTTTCACATAAAGTTGAACAATATTGGCTTTACTATGATCGATTGTGGTCATAGAAAATTTCCCGTTCAATATTGAGAGATTATTCGACGCGAAATTTCTTGAGCGTTAGTTTGTATTGAGATATAAGCAAAAATCTGAGGTCACATCTAAAATTTAGAGACTTTCTGCGGTTTTAAAGCTGAATCACTGTTGGAAGCAAATTCCAGTTCTACATTAAGCGACCCGAACAATATTTCCATCAGTCAAAATTGTACAACCTCATTTCGGTTATGGGAAAACTGCTGAAAACTACAATTAAAATAATATTGTGCCGTAATGGTAATAATGCAGCACTAAGCTCAAATGATAACTTGGATTTGTTGCTGTTTGATGAACTCGATGGTTTAAAATTTTGTTCGAAGTCTATTTTGAGCTGAATGGATATTTAGAAATCAAATTGATGTGTCATACATAATCTGCATTGTTTGCAGTTTTTACAAAAAGTTGAAAAATATCGATTTTTGGTTGGTTATTCCTTGAATAATCAACCTATGTTTTCATGCAAAAAGTCAATCTCTCCGATTCGGCTCAAAAAAATTTTTTCTGGGCGTTTTAAGTTGTCTAGATCAAAAAACAAAATGTCCGTCCGCCGTACGCCGTATGCCGTCCGTTTTTGGTAGTAGAAAATTTTCTAAAAATCTAAAATTTGGGTCAGGGGTCTGTTCCCGGCCTAGGACGGTCCTCAAAACTTTTCAGACCGATTTGACCAAATTTGGGCGGGGTAGGGGTCAAAATGTGTATTTTGAAAAATGTATTTTCGAGATTTTGGGCGATCTAGGCGAGTGGGGTATTATTTTCCACTAAATCTTGGACGCTGATTTCTTAGTTTGAGTGGCATTATGGATTATCGTGTTTTGGAGATTATTCAGTAACGTTGCCCTCGTTTCCGCTAACAAACATGAGGCCACGTCCAAAATTTTGGTATTTGTTAGTGGTTTTCAATTTGGGAGCGAATTATAGATCTGAGCCAAACAGCACTTTAATTGGTCGAAATTGTACCAAGTACTTATTTCATTTTTGCTAAGAGGTAGGTAACGGCTGTAAATTGATAAGAGAATACTACTGTGACGTCATAAATCAATGATTTCCTTCAATAGACTCCAGATCGAACGGCGGCATCCTCGCTACTCCGCTCAGCCTCAAAGCGGCCGTCGGCCTCCCTCACCCCATGTCCGCCGCTTTGGTCCCTCACCCGCACGACTCCACCCTTTGGATCGAGCCCGGCCGCGGGCCCGTGTGGGCCAGCGAGGCGAACCGGATGGCGGATCTTCTCGAGCCGGCGGACTACGCTGAAGTCGACCCCGTCACCCAGAACTTCGGAAAGTCCGACGGCTCCGTCAGTCCCGCTCCGTACGCCACCACCACTTTAGTTCCGAAGTACAGCGGGGGGAGTACCGCCTCTACTCGGCAGCTCCTCCACTCCTCCAACAGCCGGATTCCTCAAGTGAGCCACCCTTCAAATTCGACCTCCTACAATTTTCCAATAACAAATTTTCAATTTATTTTGGTTCGTTCGACCTGCTATTCCTCTCGTCAAACTCACCAATTCACATTCTATGCTATGCTGATCGTAAATAATTTCTTAAAAAAACTTCTTCTAACCCGGTAACGACCATCACTTTCAATCCGTTCAAATAAACGCACTAACCACTAGTTGTCGTATTTGCGTTGTCGTTGACCTAACTCATTAATATTATAGGGCTGGGTACAAATTTGTCCGCAAACGGATAAAAACGACGATCCTCCGTACTCTCCGCAGACACCGCTGTACAGCTCGAACATTTATTCTGACACCTATTTCAACGACTACCCTTCCCAAAAAGGTAAACCAGAGTTGTATTTTTATTTATTTATTTTTTGTGGTGGTTGCATGTTGAATTGGACAACATTACTGTGTTTACTCATTTTGTGATACTCACTTCCTCGCGAATTGACTTAAATAAGAGATAATCTGGTAAGAGTAATGCTCACGTTTACGTATAAATGTCTGCCCTGGTCACGTTACTGGAAGGTTTCGACGAAACGTTGTGAAAGTTATCTTTTCTAACGTTTCACTCATACGTAAGTTATACATCACTCAAGTTTTCGATATAGTTTTCATTGCAACTTCTCAAGAACGTCATGTAATGAATCTGAATCTTTCTGCGAAGTATTTCTGATAAGTTAAAAGATGAGGTCTAAGAAACGTTAAAATGAATATAATGCAACACTCTTATAAATCTTTCCGTAAAGTATGTATATTCATTTCAATCGTTAACAAATGTATCTGTAACATGAAAAGCATTCCTGAGTAACATTTCAGTAGGTTACAAATTTAGTATTCTTTCATATACCATCAAGACAGGAGAGCAGATTTTCGAGGTAATGGCAAAAGAACGAAACATTTAGCTTCAATAGTTCTGTGCAGTATAACTTATATTTAAGGATGATAAAAAACTGTGTAAGCATTTATAAAACAAGAATAACTGTTGTTTCGCTCTACATGTAATACACAACCTATTATTTATTCTTATGTCAATGTTTGGGGGAAAAACATTGTTTTTGTAACCTTGAAGGGTAATCGCAGATGTTTGGGGGATTACATTGGTGCTATTCATACATCAATGCCCATCCTGGTTTTGGTTGGTTATTCCTTGAATAATCAACCTATGTTTTCATGCAAAAAATCAATCTCTCCAATTCGCCCTAAATATTTTTTCTGGACGTTTCAAAGTGTCTCGATCAAAAAAGTCAAATGTCCGTCCGCCGTCCACGCCGATTTTGGTGGTAGACAATTTTCTAAAAATCTGGGGTATCATTTTCCACTAAATTTTGGACGCTGAATCCAATGAAATGGGTCCCAGAACGATCGGCACCCACTGGAAGAAGTTATGGGTCAAATTGGGTATATATTACCCATTTTGAATATGCGTTTTCGAATATGCGATTGCGCCTGGTCCGAGGAATAACCAACCCCTGTAAAAGAATTTGCAGCGTTTTTTTTTTTTTTTTTTTTTTTTTTTTTTTTTTTTTTTTTTTTTTTTTCCCAATATATTATGGTATTGTTTTCTTTGTAATAAATCTATTTGTTATTTCATTTGATTGATTACCATGTTGAAATCGCCCTTCATGACTTGTTTATTACTGGTAACCTTTGGTTGGCAGGTGGCTACAACGTCGCCTCGAAGCCGTCGTCCATAGTGATCTCCCAGTGCGGACGGAAGGCGGTGTCGGAGCTCGGGTCCCGCCTCGACGACGGCCAACTCTGCCCGACCCTGAAGCGGCCCGCTTATCAGCGGGGACCCCCGAGAGCCGCTAGCGGCTGGCGGATGACGCCCAACCCCGTCCACACGCTCTCCACCTTCACCCCCGCCCCGACGCACCACGGCCAGTACCAACCCCTTTACCACAACTCGTCGAGGAGCGAACCTTCGTCGTGATTCTCACCTCCGTCGCCGTAGACCGTTCAATACCAAATGGGCTAAAATTATTGGTAAAGTGAATTGAATCGAATTTCGTACTTGAAACACTTTGAAGTGAACGAATATGCAATTGAGGAGGCCCGTACCAAAATGGCGCTTAATGGTAAATCGAGTATCGTCAAATTTCGCAACGCTCACCCTTGAAAACAATATTTTTTCCCACTTTCTCCACCTCTATTCATTCAAAAATAAGTTACCCCGAAGACATGTATCCTTTTTCAACTTTTTATTTATTTTATTTATTTATTTTATTTTTTTTATTTCATTTAATTTTTTTTTATTCTCAAATAAAACGTTTCTTTCCTAGATCATAAACCTACTAAAGCCTCATCGCAAAGCATGTATCTAAAATTATAGTTCCCTCCCGAAATTTATATTTGGGAAAGTTGAAAGATCTGGAAATCAGAATAGGTACGAGTGGGTCAACAGGGCGTTACCTAACTGACTCCCAAAGAATCAAAAGTGAGAGGACATGGTCTCGTGATAGACCTAACTGACTCCCGTAGGCCGTCAAACCCGACGAAAATGCTCTGATCCCAACTGACTCCTAGGAAAATGCGCATTTGTTCGGGAAGAGGGCTCTAACAACCTTATCACAAGGAGTGTTTTAAGCGCGGCGTTTGTTTGGGAAGAGGTGAGAAGCCAGCCAACTCGGTACAAGTTCCACGGAGATAATGTTAGGTCAAGGATGATGATTTCGTAAACTGTCTCGTCAGTATTGTTCGGTCAGTTGTCGAAACAATGAATCCTGAAGTTGGGGCTTGTCACACATTACAAGGAGGGTAAGAAGGCCGGCAAGTGGCTGAAGTGGACGTTCGGGCTGCCTTATTGTGATCCCGATGAAGTAGCTGATGTCTACTGTGAATGGCTGATGGACAAACCATCAAGGGAGGGAGAGAAATGTCAACTGTTTGCTGAATACCTGCACGATAATTACGTGTTGTCAAACGCTAAGTACCCTCCCGCTCTTTGGGCGTCCATGTCAGCTGAGGTAACGTTAACCACAAACGCCGTTAGAGTGGCTTTTGTACATATTTTTGCGTATTTGACGATATGTTGTTCCACATTGATAATTTTTATTGATGCACGTTCTCGTGGAGACAGTCCTAAGTCTGTGAAGTGGGAAGGAAAGTTTGTGGAAAACACCACAAACTCCTTTATACACTCAGGGAGTCAGCTAGGCTCTTTCACCAGTTTTGTTTCTCACCGGGAGTCAGTTAGAACTACCCTCCTCGAGGGGGTCAGTTGGGACTTTCAATTTTCGCTCTGTTCTGGAGTCAGTTGGGCCTTTTGATGTCCCTCGGGAGTCAGTTAGGAAACACCCGGTCAACACGCTGCCAATCAGTCTTACTTACTTACTTACTCCCTGGCGCTACAGCCCGTGTAGGGCCCTGGCCACCTCAACAACAGTCCGCCAATCAGATCGATCTTGTGCTCTGGTCCTCCATCTTCCCGCTCCTGCTCCCCGGAGGTTGTCCTCGACGTCGTCCAGCCTTTTCAAGAGCTAGATTGAACAAAATGGTTGACAAGGCATCCCCCTGTCTCAGGCCCTGATAAACCTCAAAATCACCCGAGAGCCCGCTGCCCACCTTAACTTTACATTTCGTATTGGCGAGCGTCATCCTCACAAGGCGAATCAGTTTCCGGGGGACACCCAACTCATCCATGGCCTGACAAAGTCGCGATCTTCTTATCGAGTCGCATGCCTGGCGGAAATCCACGAACAGCTGATGAATGTTTACATTGTATTTATAACATTTCTCCAAGAGTTGGCGGACAATGAAGATTTGATCTGTCGTGGACCTGCCGGCTCTGATAATCCCCCAGGACTTCCTCCGTGTAGTGATTCAGCCGCTTTGCAATTATCTTTGCCAAGATCTTATACACGGTGCAGAGAAGAGCAATGCCCCGGTAGTTGTCGCACACAGCCTTATCCCCCTTCTTATGGATCGGGCAAAGCACCGCCATATTCCACTGATCTGGCATCGCCTCGGTTTCCCACCATACTTTATCATCTCTGCAGTGATGCCATCCTCCCCTGGAGCCTTATTGTTCTTAAGACCTGCCAATCAGTCAATTCTTTTTTTTCCTGTCAACGCACATTAAAATTCCATGAAGGGACTTTTGGAGCCTTTAATTAGGCTCAAGAACAACCTTACGTTGAGACTGACTCAAGTTTAACTCTGCTGAAACAAAAGACAAAGCCTAGTTCCCAAGAATTTCGTGAAAATGCATTTCATTCAATCGAATACATTTTCACTCGAATTTTCGGAAAATGAAGATGTTCACCACATCCAGGAAATTCATTTCGATTCAATTTGCAGTATTATGAACTGACAAGTTTTCATTTTCCTCCAAAAGCTGATAAATTCAATTTTCCCCCCAAGAGGTACGTATTCCAATTAAAAGTGGCGCTGCCTGCTTACACTTTCTACTAATTATTTCCCCATTTTAGGAAAATGTTGCCACACATCTAAGACACACTAAAGGCATGGAAATATCATTGTTCCAGCATGGTAGGTACGTTTGTCATTATTTCCCAGAAGAAAACAGACGTGGATAGGTCCCCTTTTAACCGCTAGAAATCTCAAAGATAAAATACATTTATCACCACCTAGTATTGCAGACTCCACAAGTAGAGCATTCTTTGTTTTCTCCGAAATGAGCGCATTTTTTGATAAAACAAGTGATCGTCTATACAAAACTTGTTACAGTTTTAATTTTTGTATTTCTTTTGAAAGGCCCTTGTTGCGTTGGCCTCCTCAATTGAGACATTGTTGTTGTTTGTTGTATTTCGGTAACTGAATACTGAACTTGAGCGATTCAGGGAAACCACGAATATCACCGCAGAACTTTGCCCACTTATCATCTTGTATCTTCAAATAAAGAAACAATTTTGAGTTGAACACAGCAAACTATTAATTCTGTTAAGTTTCCAAGTAACTTCTAGCGCTGAATGCGTTGCTGACCTCAGACATTGACCGTCATTTTGAAAACTTTAGAATCTGCTCACTGATACTTTCGTTATTTTCTCTCAATGATCGAGCTGGCGCATGATTATCTTCCAAACTCCGGTTCACATTCTCTCAAATCTCAAACAATATCCCGATAAACCATCCGTCCAACACCACCAACACTTTCATCTTGCGCCAATTGTAATGTGTTACCGACCAAACATATCATGAAGCAATATTGGTGAAGAATTCACCTAAAAACGAGTTCTCGATTGACTGGTTTTTCTCTTTCGCTCAGGTAGGATTGAATTTCCTCCTGGATTTTCCTTGCTCACTCATTTCACAATCATTTTAAAACGTGAGTTTCTCGTATTACGATGGTTCACTTTACCAAGCCTCCTAAGACTGATTATCTAGTTCATCATTATTCAACACAACATTCGTCGTATTTTCAAAATAAATAACAAAAATGAGCCGGTGCTTCATCACTGTTGGTGCTCCGAATCCTTGGACTCGGTTCGCACTTGTATATTTCTCACATTTCAATTTGAAAAGTGTCTAAATGAATGGACAAACTAGGAAACGAAATTTTATCGTATAAATATTTACACTGTGATATTATTGTCTCAAAAAGCCAAACAGCTACGAGGACACTTTGGACTCTTTAAGAGGTACGTTTGGTAGGTTTTGCCCGCCTCTGCGCTGTTTGGTGATGGTTTTTCAATCGTGTACTCTGATAACTGGACGATGCATTCGTTTAGAGCGATAATCACTTCCTCTTGATTTACCTTTTAGCTTCTACATTTAATTTTCCATGTACATAGAGCCCATCGACCTTCGAAATGCGTTCGATAGGGCGGAATTTAATTGAATACCAGTGTAACTAGTGCCATAACCAGAGTAGGTGAGCGTAGATTAAACATAGTCGCGGAAATGCCGTCGATTTTAAAGATGTTTACGTTTCAGTGTCGAGTTGATATTATCTTCCGTGTGATCTTGAAGAATCTGACGACTTTTATCTGCTTGTGACTCGAATCAATAAAATATCGTACGACGTCGCGGAAAGAAAAGGAAATCATATCACAAACAAAGTGCACAACAATGTACAGGTCCTCAAGGACAGAATAGTCTCACCAAAGTGTTATTTATACTATTGATTTCCATTATTGTTTCGTTGATCGTTTGTGTATATAAAGTAGTTAGTGGCCTATTATGGAAGTAGACAGTCTAGGCTAACCGACGCTAGAACTTAGTGCTTAAGGTTGGAAAAAACTTGGTTCGTAATTGATTATGGAAAAATTGTACGTGCCATAAGATATAGTGTTGCATCCAGTTAGGTGTAAGTAGCGTTTACAGAATAAAAATGCATCGGTGACTAGATAGGATTTATTTGTTCGATAGAAAGGCTGAAAGCTGAAAAGGTGCCTGCGAAGAAACTGCAACATGTTAATTGGATGTAGGATTGCGTTTCAGTGATTTTTCGTGTAGAAGTTGAACTTTATTAGCCTTTTTGCTAGTGGAAGGATTTGAAAGAATCAGTTTGTTTGTTGTCTTCCGACTCTAACTCCTCATATTTCCAATTTATTGTGAATCTGTAAATTGATAATCGAGCTAGTAAGGTCAGGTGTCCCAGATCCAGATTTTTCCCCCATTTGAGTTCGATTGGTGGTTGGTAGACTGGTAATTTGATTCCTTCAGCCTGAAGCTTACGATTTTTGTGGGATGTGGTGACCAGTGTGATACTCGTGGTCGAGATTGGGAATGAGGTCATCGAAACAGTATTACAACTCCTAGCCTTCTCCAAATGTACATTCATCTTCAGAGCTGGGCAAAATTATACTCGTGATACTCGTCGTTGTCTCAGTTTCGTGTTTTATTGAGTCATGAAGGCCTGAGGATGCTGGGAGACTGAGCGAAAGCTCGGCAGTAGGATTTGAAATGTCTTTCACTACCTCTAATCCCAGAAAAACAGAGGAACCTTAAGATAGTGGCCACTTTTGGGAGCCCGTACTCTTCTCCTGGCCTGGATATGAAAATACATGAGTGATGGAGATAGCAGGTATGTGTGTGTTTATCATGGCTTCGTTTGTCTTGAAAGGGCTTCTAATTTGGTGAGCTTGGAGGGGGCCAGGGACGGAATAGAGGCAGAGCACTGTGCCAATACGAAAGGAAATCATAGGGTGATCCTTCCAGTACTAACACACCCAAAAGCAGAATAAGGACTGTTATAGAAACAGAAGAATGTGTAGGTAATTTCGTACAAATTCAACTGGAATCGTGAGCATTACGCCGCAAGAACCCAAAATCAAACAAAATGGGAAAATGTGACGGGTCCTGGACCCATTCCAAGGTCATTTCAGGGTCCAAAATTCAGTGGAAAATGATACCCCACGCGTCTAGGTTTCAAAAATCTCGTAAACACACATTCAAAATTGGTATATAGGCACTCATTTTGACCCATAACTTCTTCCAGTGAGTGCCAATCGTTCTGGGACCCATTTCATTGGATTCAGCGTCCAAAATTTAGTGGAAAATGATACCCCACACACCTAGATTGCCAAAAATATCAAAAATCCATTTATCAAAATACACATTTTGACCCCTACCCTGCCCAAATTTGGTCCGATCAGGCTGAATAGTTTCGAGAACCAACTAGAGCCAAAACGGGTCCCTGACCAAAAATTTTAGATTTTTAGAAAATTATCCACTACCATAATCGGCGTGAACGGCGTATGGTGGACGGACATTTGCTTATTTTGATCAGACACCTTGAAACTTCCAGAAAAAAATTTTGGGCCGAATCGGAAAGATTGACTTTTTGCATGAAAACATAGGTTGATTATTCAACCAAAAGTGAAAATTTTATGAAAATGGCCAACTAACATGACAGTTATAGCCAATAACTGCTAATACCTTTGAAATTCTGTCCCATGTTGAGCGTTTTCCATTTTTCTTTATTTATTATTATTATTTTTTTGATAAGAAGTGTCTACTCCGAGCCGTAATTTTCCCCTGAAACCTCCTTCAGACAAAATTCAGACTCTTTTCATGAAAAACAGAACAAGGCAAATCCTACAAAAGGCTCCTGCGTCCGCCCAAAGGTGAAAACAACGACGAGGCAACCCAACTGGGCAACATTAGATTCGTTTATTTATCGGTTATTCAAAATCAAATTGTCCTTCACGAATTGCCAACCTGTTCACGCGTGCCTTGGACAAAGAACCTGCGAGGACATGACTGGCTGTCACCATTGCACTTTGAACGGCGAAACAGTCTTGCCAACGTCTGAAAATGCCACCGCATTCACAAAACATACAATTTTGTCGTATAATATTCAGGTTTTTGAGCAAACCTATATCACTTATACAGGGCAAAACATTACTTACCGAAGCATTTTTCCAAATGAATCGAAAATTCAAAGAAATTGTAAATTTTAGTATTAAGAGTTTGTAATAACAATTGGTTTGTATAAAGTTGTGAAATAATGTACATATCATAAAAGTATTTGACTCAATGTGGCAATAAATTACATAAACCGTGTACAATTTCATGAGAATTAACTGAACATTTTCTTGAAAATTTATAATGTTTTATAAGAGACCGATATTTTAGTTACTGCGTTGTAAATATTGATTCACACAACACTATCACAAATCGATGCGTCTACAGCCCGCTTTATCGTCTGTAACCCGGTATAGTCGCTGCAGATTTGATGTAATGCCCCTCTATAATAGTATTTAAAATGATAATGTGGTACCTGTGTCAAGGAAAGTGTCCGTTTTATGGGCAAAAATACTGTCAAAGACTCACCAGAGAGTCGATGGTAAATTTTAAACGGTACAACACTCAGGATTGATGAAGTTTTGAGGTTTTTACACATCCCGTTGTCATTTTCTTCTGTTTCAAATTAATTTTCTCTACTCTTAACGAAAAGCTCTTCTTTATGTTTTCCTGTGTCACGGATTTTTACGTTGATTCTCCTCGTTTCGCTCTCAATATAATGTCTTCGTGCGTTGAACGAAATAGATTGTTTCATCCCAAGTTACCATTTCGCTTTTCCCACAATCCGATATTTTATAAGATTTTATATCCTATTGAGTTTTAATGTTTGTGATTGTAGTAATTAAAACCTCCTGGATTCATGAATAAGGCTCTCGTGTATCCTTATTTCCTTTTTCTCTTCAACTATTCGTAAAGATGAGATTGAGAGCCAATCGTAACCTGAAGAAGGACTGTTCATTTCCGTACGTGTTTGTCCTTACGACCTGTTTTGCTTCTTGACAACTATCATAAATATAGAGATGACGGGGAACTTTTTAGAGTTTGTCTGGTCTTATGAAAACTTCCGTTTCTACCCCGTTTTGATCAACTTATTGACTATCTTCTGGCCTTGAAGACAAAACAATAATCAGCTCTCAAATTCCTACCGGGTCAAGCCATACTGCACACATTACTTTAATTATTATTAAAAATTGAATGTACTCAAAAGAACACTGGTATAAAATGGTGAGAGAATCCGAGTTCGTCTCGGTCAACATCCCCTACTAAAGATCTATAAGTCTGAATACTACCCTGATATCCAAATATCCAGTAAATAATTTACAATAAAAGCCACACTTTAAAATATTTAAATCATCATAAATAGCTACAGAGTACCCAAACTTGGCCAAACTTCTTTGCTATTTGTCAATACTACTTATGAAGTGTAATATTTCATTTATTTTTTGTATGTTTAACATTTGTTTCATATATGTGTTTCATCACTAACAAACAATTTATCAAAGGCAAACGACCAAAATATACAAATTATCGCAGTTCTATAAGGGTTAATTAGATACCTACGCGTTGTAGTAGAATATTATCATTATTTTTAGTGCGAGTATACTTTATGATTGTTCAGTGACGTTTGTCTTAGGTTTAAAGATGATCACTTGATTTAAAACGTAGGAAAGGAGGTTTTCATAAGGCAATACCATTTCTGAAGAACCATAACATGCATCTCATATTTTTCAACCGCCGAATTATACTTTACAGTGCATTTACGATAAGATTTCAATTGGAACCTCACATTTTGATCAGTGGGAGTACCTTGGAAACGTTTCTAGTTTCATCTCATATTTTTCATCGTCCAACGTAAATAATTCAAATCACGGCAGTACATGTCCGGAACCAATGATAAAATGGCACAAGGCAGCGTACTTGCGCCGTACTTGTACGTCTTCTACTGCCACGACCCCTACCAGCTGAGCCACAATTCTGGCTTATTTGCCGACAACTTGGTTTACGCAGTCTGCCAAGAGGATTCGGAAATAGCCACGGCTTAGCTACAAAGACAAATTCATACTTTAGCTCAGTGGAGAATCAAAATTAATGCGAAAAAATCTTGCTCAGTAACGTACACCCGCAAACGCAAATTTAGCAAAGCTCCTCTTTACTATATTAACACTGCCATACCCAACGCACTTTCGCACAAGTATCTAGGAGTCATACTTGACCGCAGATTGACCTTCGCCGATCATGTGACCATGATCATACGCAGGCTCAAAAACCGAACGAATCAGTTAAAAAGCCTACTTAAGTATCGAAGAGCACAAGTGCGAAAAAACCAGTCGTGTACATAAAGTGCCTGTCTACCACAATGGACATACAACCAATAAAAAAAAAAAAGAGTCAGTCTTCTGATTACACAACTCCAGAGTCTCTTCATAATTGAAATCAGACCAGTCGAAGTCGTCACCACACTTGTAGGCTAAATACCTCGCAAACCTTCGCTGGATCTTCTCCAATCTATCAGAAGCGTCGATAGGAGACCACACCAAAGGGCCATACTCAATAGTGGAATGAATCAATGAGTTGAACAGAGTCACCAAGGCACAGACATCAGAGAACTCTTGTAGACATCTCTTGTAGAGCGCTTCAAAAACCCTAAAGCACGCATTGCTTTGGTGACTATGACATCTAGATGGGCAAGGAAAGTAAGTTGGTATCTGTTAGGCCCCAGGCCTCCCTATAAGATCGAAAGATGCCAAGGAACAGCCAGTTCAAATTACCCGCCATTTGGGTCGACCAGGGTAGGACCATTTTGCTCGCACTAGTTGACCCGACATCAGCGCTTGCTCGTTCTGCGAACTAATGGGGTAACCTTCCTATCTCTCACTTGCGGTTCTCTTCTTCAACGTGTTCATGTCACTGTGTTCATAAAATCTGTATCCGTTTGCATCCGTTGCATGCAGAGTTCAATTAACTGTTACAAGTTCTTGAGTTCAAACCCACGGTCTCACAGTATCGAAAATGATCCCTAAGTCTTTGAACGACGAGACTCGATTGATAGATTGCCCATCCAATATACATATAATCGAATGAAATTAAGGGAGATGTAGATCTAGAGGACGTGGCAGCGCACTTTGGGATATTCAGATACAACTCATTGAGATGGCACCAATTCTGCAGGGCATTAAGGGTCTCTTGGAGTTTCACTGAGTCCATCACCAAGCGTACTTGGTAGACAAGACGAAATATTGTCGATGAAACTATTCCTTGGTTTAGGATGACGTCTGCGCTTGAACTTATCTCTTCTGTAGGTCATGGAACGGGTTGTAAAAAGTAGAACGCTTTTTTTAATCAGTTACTTTATGAAATCTTGTAAGGAAACCATTATCTGCAATGCCTCAAGAATATAATTCATACACAGTTCAGATCCCCAGGCATCTAACGACAAGCACCAAAGATATTCCCAGGGAAATCTACGACAAGATAATGAGACGGACTTCTCACCTACTGAATCATTTAAAGTCACAGTCGTAGTTAACACGTTATTCATCCAAAATTATTCGATTGTTTTGAAATTATAGTTTAGGAACGTAATACTTGAATGTAAATAGTTGCCGAATATTGACAAAACATAGATCTATACAAAAAAATTTGTTGGACCGTATTGATCCACCAAAATAGTTACTATATCTAATTATCACATTGGAACTTACGAACTACCCTTAGCATTAGCTAAAAATTTATGTTTGATGTAACCATCATCTTAACTCATTAAGTACATTAAAATTCATTGCTTTGAAGGCATTAATGCCTTAAGGTGCCTAATCAGTCGTATTTTACTCTGCATGTATTTTCCTTCATTAGTTGTGTAACATGGTTTTACTAAAAGTAGCCTAATTGCATGTAGGTGACATTAATTGAGCGGTCATCAGACTTTTTCAGCTGAGGCAAGTATTTTTCTCGGAATACAAAATGAAAAGCGTGCAAAAAAATCTGTTCATTTAAAACCACTGAGATTCAGGATTAGGTATCATTCGACGGCAATGACCTCGACATTTTGTTGCCCGATACACGAACGTCTTCTATCCGATGTCCGTTGTTTGAGGGACGGGATTGACGACCAAGTCGAAGGAAAGACGACTAAAACCCCCAAATCCGTCTGCACTTGCCGAAAGCCTTTTTCCAACCAGCAGGGCAAGCGCGACGATGATGACGTCCTCTCGAATGGCGGACTTTGTGGATGTTGTTTGAGGGGTTGATATTGAATGGAGTTTGGCCATCGTGGCCTGACGATTCCTCGGTTTCGCTGGATCCTGCAACGACAAGATCAATCAGGTGACGTTATCGCACAGCTTATGAGCGGGAAGGGGACCAATTCCCGGGCCAGGGAGACCTCAACACTTTGGAAACTTTGAGGATCTTCGACAGAAAAAAGTGAATGGTTTGAGAGAGAATTCCACATGGCTTTTAAACAAACATTAGGCCTTGTTGGCCCACGCGATCTCCTCCATCCCCTTATAATTGCAACCAACTCTCACCTTTGATATGCTTTCACCCCTATTTAGTATCTGTTATGGATAATGGGTGATTTACTTGTACACCTTGAGGGCGCCTGGGTTGGACAGCCCCTGAGAATTTTGCTAAAACCTGAAAAACATGTTGTGATGGGGGCGCCTGGGTTGGACAGCCCCAAGGGTGCCTGGGGTGGTCAGCCCTTGAAATGTTACTCTATGTAAAATTTATGATTTATAGAAGGGGCGCCTGGGTTGTCTGGGGCGCCTGGGGTGGTCAGCCCTCTGAATGTTGTTCCATACAAAATTTGAGCATAGTAGAAGGGGCGCCTGGGTTGGACAGCCCCGAGGGTGCCTGGGGTGGTCAGCCCTCTGAATGTTAATCTGTGTAAAATTTAAGCATGGTAGAGGGGCGCCTGGGTTGGACAGCCCCGAGGGTGCCTGGGGTGGTCAGCCCTCTGAATGTTAATCTGTGTAAAATTTAAGCATTACACACAGGGCGCCTGGGTTGGACAGCCCCTGAGAACAATGAGAGAGTCCAATCATGGATTGATCAATCACAAATGAAAGTGAACAGTACCTGTTAACGTGGCCACAACGTCCTGCTATGAAAACTCGTGTTCGACTGACTCCATGGAATAAGTACTTATCCACAAGGCACCAACATTACCTATAGAGGGATTGGTGGAAGCCCTTTGCAAACCTTCCCAGTGGAGGGAGTGAAGGAGGCTCCTTACGAGTCCTCTCATCCTGTCCCCTCATTGTACTTTACAACCTTCCAAACTCGTCTGCTGCCAAAGGAGACGACAGCTCCCGTCTTTTCTGAAGAGAGGGAAGATAGTCAATAAGATCGATTCAATACTATTCCAAACGGATTAATTGAACGATAAGTTTGGGGTTCAAGGAGTCACCCAACGCTACTTGTGCCGCCGAGGGACATTCAAAAATCATTTCAATCGAGTGTGTACAATAGGATCATCTCGTATCTACTCGATATCATTGATTCTTGACCCGTAACTCCTCTAGATAACAGTCCAGGTTCACAGCTAATTTCAATTAAATCGATCGAGTTGATTTAAATTAATTTACGGGTGAGTTATTTTTAAGGTAAGTGTTTTGCATCGGACGATTAGATAACAAATCAACGCTAGTGTACCACAAGGTAGTGTACGAGGCCTACTCCTGTACTCCTGGAGCTGCGCAAATCACACATAAGGCATAATACCACCCGTACTAGACGCCAAAATAATATGGATTGAGCATGTTGGAGAGAACAAATCTGAGCTTGTTATTAAACTCAGAATAATGTAGGTACTGGTTGATGAGACGCCAACCAACAATGACCATACAGAATAAACTACTACTGTACAAACAGGTGCTCAGCCTATGTAGCGCAGATGGGGCTGACGTCTTCAGCCATCTGACTGATCATACAGAGGTTTCAGGACAGACTATTTTGCTGCGTGTGATAACAAAAATGACGCTCTTCACAGGGTGTCATCGAGGAAGCTGTCAACCTCCTGGACATCAAGGTTCTAACTCGCCGTTTAAAGCGGATAAAACCACACTCATAAGAAATGTATGTGCATGTTAATCAAAGAGTCAATAAAATCAGTTATGTACCATAAAATGTAATTAGTTAACCTCCCCTTTCCCCCAGGAGGCCTATAATATGAAGCCTGCAAGAAGGCCCAGGAAGACAGTGGAGTCCCAACTTGTCTTGTTAACTCATCTCTGATCGCATTTCTATCTGTTGTAACCCCTATAATCTATATAATATATCTATAATATTCACTTGTCTCCATTAAATCTGACCTAACTACCATAAGATAAAATATTAGCTCAACGAGTGTGAACCAATCGACGTGTTCTACTCACAAACTTTAACACCCCTAAAATACGTAAATCCAAGAATGTAAACCGCATATTGTTCTACTCCCGTGTTCAACGTTTCATCGTGTGAGGATTAAGGCAAACTTACCATCTGCAGCAGCACTACGGCGAGGCAGTAGTGACTTCAAAGCTTTCTTTGACAGGACAAACAGCTGCATAGGTTGCTCGTCGAAGTATGCGGATGGCGCACTGGCTGACAAATCGGTCGTAGCCAGCACGAGAAAGAACAAAACGAGAGCGTTTGCGATCTTCATGTTGGAGTCAAAGTGACAACGATATTGAATGGTTTGACGCGGGAGCCGCGCCATTTATCTCGAATTTTATTTTTTCCGTTTTATCTGCGCTTCGTACACACTTCGTTACTCAGGGTGCACTTCAAATTGTTTGCTCAACTGTTGTTGGGCACTTGTTGGCCTAAACCGAGAGGAAGTGTAAACAGATAGCGTTTAAAGAGTTTTCTTCCACAGGTGGGTCCCAATCTACTTTTCAATAGCACCGATCGTCTTGTACGAGATTTCGTAGTCGCCCTCACTAGGTTCTACTTCCACGTCCTTGGCACGTATTTCATCTGTCTTCTTCTTTATACATAAATAAAAATAAAAACCGCCACCAGTCAAGAAACGCATTCATTAGAGTCACCTGCAACACGAGTGGGTGCAATGAACCAATTTTTCACACCTAAGCACCTATATGATGTGATTTGTAGTGAAGTAGCCAGCAATCAAACTGATGACCAATCAATCAACCTGATTATTCGAAATCAAAATCAACTTATTTAAATTTTGAATAATATTGTCCAACTGTAGGCTAGGCCTGAATTGTTGAGCAAGAGTCACAGCTTGAGATTGAATAAAATATAAAAGATAAACTAAATACCCACATGAAGGACTCTGCTTCTTGGAAGAGTGGAATCTCCGCCTGGTTGATTGCTTGCCTGTTCTGTCGACTCCTCAATGGGTGTATTGGGAAGAGCCCATCTACTATCATCTTCATCTTTGATTCATCCAGCCAGTTGTCTCCTCTGTTGTTTCAATTTCATGGCAACAATCTTGTATCCCAGCCCCCATGGGTCGTTCTCCACTTCATCAATGATTTCCTGCCAGTTTTGAGCCTTGCTAGAGTTAACCATATTTCTCAGCACTTTCCTCGCTTCTTTGTAAGACTCCATACATTCTTCTCTTATACTGTGCAATCTCATCATTCCACCAGTAGACTGCCTGTTTATTAGGCACATATCCCCTTCGTGGCATTGCGGCCTCGCAAGCTGCGTGTAATACTGCCATAGTTGAGTGGGTCAATGTTTCTGCGGATAGATTCTGTGAGGGACTGCTTTGCATCAGCAATTCTCTATATCCTGCCTTCACGGTCCTCTCTATTATGGATGCACTCAGTTTGGAAACATTCCACCCTGATGGTTTTGGTCTCATTGAGGTTGGGCTACTTGGTGCCTGGTCTATTACTTCAAACATTATATACTGGTGGTCACTGGCAGTGTACTCCTGCATCACTTTCCATCCCTTTATTCTTGGGACCAGCCCCTCCGTTGCTAACGTAATGTCTGGTATTGTACCTCTCTGACCTACTCGTTGGAATGTGGGGGTATTTCCTTTATTTAAAATTGCCAATCCAGCCCTGGCTCCCATCTCTAGAATCATCCTACCTCTGGCATCAGTGTAGGTCATCCCCCATTCGATGGCTTTTCCATTGAAGTCCCCTGCAACTACTACACCATCACTTCTGGCAGCAATGGAGTCCTCCAGAGCCCCAAGCTTGAAATGCTGGTAGGGTCTCATTTGGCGTGAAGTAACAGCTGTAGAAGGTAATATCATCCTTAGTCACAAATACAAAGCTTGGTCCTGCTCCACGTTCTCTAAATCTGTCTCCACGTTCTCTAACTCTGTATAACCCTTGTGATTTTCTTGTTACATCAGGCTCCAAAAGGCCAAGATTCGTTGGAACTGCTCACAAATGTGTGACGGAATCCTCGAACATTATAATCTATCCTTTTGGTTGGTTATTCCTTGAATAATCGATCCATTTTTTCATACAAAAAGTCAATCTCTTCGATTCGGCCCAAAATTTTTTTCTGGGCGTATCTAGATCCAAATTGGCAAAAATGTCCGTCCAATGGCCGTCCACGCCGGCCTTGGTAGTAAAAAATTTTCTACAATCTAAAATGTGTATTTTAAAATATGGATTTTCGAGATTTTAGTGATTTAGTCGTATGGGGTATCATTTTCGACTAAATTTTGGACGCTGAATCCAATGACACGGGTCCCGGGACGATTGGCGCCCACCGGAAGAGGTTATGTGTCAAAATGGGTATCTATCTGCCTATTTCGAAGGTGGATTTTCGAGATTTCTGGTATCTAGGCGTGTGGGGTATCATTTTCCACTAAATTTTGGACGCTGAATCGATTCGAATGAGTCCCCATGCTGCTGGTCCGAGGAATAACCAAACCCTATCAAGGAATTTTCAGAGTTTTTATCATTTGTTCTTCGTCATTCATTCTTCTTCTTATCATTATTATCTATCATATTTCAAACATTATCTATCTGTATATGAAATTCTGGAAACCAAACGCCGTAAAAATGTCCAGTTGGTAATTAGCCTCATCCACCTGTTCTCTCATTTTTTTACAATTTTTAACTAGTTATTTACTGTTCAAATGATAACTCATTTGATTACTCATCAACATGTGTTGGTTTACAAAACAAGAAACAATACCGTTTTTCAGCCTTTTTAGGAGAAAGGCAAAAAGTTGGAGATCGGCAACGGGGAGGGATTCAGGTGGCAATAGGTAAGTTAAATTCCAAATTAATAAAATATTACCTTTAATTTACATTTTCAGCAATAATTAAATGATCTATTAAGTGGTCATTTGGTGCGTCAGCCACACTTTGTTGGGCGATCATTCAAAAGGCACAAGAACATGTTTAGCTCCATTTTGTTGCAATCTTTTTTTTGAGATTGTCAGTGGTTCCACTCCCACCTGTTGGGATGATGAGTGTACGACGAGTCGAGTGGAATATCCAAGGGTGACACGCCGTGGTCGCTGTTTTCGTGAATGAACATGTCTAAGAAATGCCGGTTGTCGAGCGAATGGGATCGTTGAGCTCTCATCTGAGGTTCGTAAGGGTTGTCGTACAAATCCGGGACTCGAAACGGGTACAGGAGCCTGTTCAGAGAGTTCAATTTTCCGTGGGACGTCGCCATCAGGACGTCCGGTGTAACGAGAGGACCTCTGGCATGGTGACAATGTCCCAAGTCATTGTGAACCCCGCAGAACCCTATCGTCAAAACAGAGGATAGATCATTGTTTAAAGAATGACGAACCAAAAATGTGATTACAGACAAGAATGGCTATTTCACAACATTGAATTTTCTCTACCATAGAGGGGGCTCAGCAGGAAGAAATTCCCAATTAATAAATATGAAAAACTGTTTATTTATAAAAATACTTATTCATTTCTGATCCCCCCTCAAAACAACCCCTTTAAAAATATCCATTTTCCTTTAAACTCTGCGATCTGGCTGAAACTGAGCTGAGCAGAATTAAGACCTCGATGAATTCTATTGGGAAAATGTCTGAAAAAGTCTGTTTTCGGAGTACTTTGAAGACCGTTTTTATGCCGGACAGCTGACGGACATTTTGTGTTTTGAATCTGCACAGTTTGTATCGTGAAAGGTGTACCAATTTTGGTAATTGGTTAACACGTTGGGTGCCTATGACGCACACGTGTGCGTCATCAACGGTCTGGCCAACAGTGCCCGTGACGCACAGTGTGAGTCAAATATTCTGCGTATTTCAATGAGAGTTTGCAACGAAGGGTAGGGCAGGGGGTTTTCAAGGAATGAAACGTGGTTGGGACAATCTCTGGTAAGGAGAAGTAGGGATGGTTCAAAGTTCACTAATTGTTTATAAACCAGAATTGTGTCTCAAGCCCTGCTTCAAAGCATTCCATCAAAAATTATTGTAAAAACGTTTTTCAATATTTTCACTATCTTGTAACCATGTATTTTTGAAACAATGTACAGAAATATGAATAAATGTTCAAATCAATATGACATTTAGTACTTCTATCTATTTCTAAAACGACTCACCGTGCGTCATGGGCATTGTAGAACCAGAAAAACTGAAAACCTGTCTAGCGACGCCCAAGACGCACAGTGTGAGTCAAATGTGTTGTTGAGGTTAGAAACTTGTGGGCACCTTCAATAATCCCACGATTGGGCACCCAACGTGCTAGAAAGGTTTCATGATTACAATAACCATATAAACCGAAGATTAACTATGTTTTCAAGGTCTTCTGAGCTTAGCTTGAGGTCCGAATTTAATTTACTCGCTCTTTTTGAATGCTTAAGAATTCGTCAATTCCCTAGAGAATGACTTGATCCACGCATGGAACGCCAAGAGGCAGTGGCTTTCGCAATTGAAAGTCCCAAGAAACTGATAATGGCGGTTTCTTTGCAAGTTTTCTATGATTTATTTCTTCTTCGAGACTCCTTAACCGGCACTCGCCTTCTATGAGCACTTTGCACAAGGTCCTGAGAGGAGGACTTCAACAAAAAGTGTGTTCCTGGCTTTGCCATTGATGAATTCCATCTTCTTTGTGCCACTCAACTCAACGCCAAGCATTCATTTTCCTGCCAAGATCACGTCACTACTAGCTAATAACTTTCTAGAAAATCGACTTACTGTTGAAAGGAGATTCAATTACAGCAGTAACAAATATGAAATGAATTAGAATTACTAAGACGCGAATCATTTTCCGATGCGCTCAAAAGCTACTTGTTGCATCTCACGCTACTAAGCTGAACAATATAGTTACGGTTATAGTTCATTGAGGCGGGTCTCGCCTTTTCACATTCAGACGAAAGTTTGTAAATTTTCGAGTCGGGATATCCTTGGCGTTCCAAATACTGCTGCGTTTATATTGACAATGTCACGTAATCGCTTCACTGTGACGAACGATGATTTATTTAGGTTGCGCTTCGAAAACAACTCGATCCGTTCCTCCGAAACCGAAAATGTTTTCCTCAAACGTGTCTCAGCCGTTAATGAGAGAGAAAGGTTGTGAGAAGTTTGATTACTAGGAGGGTGGGAGTGCCTCAAAACAGTAAATCCTGGACATTCAAGTAGACCAAAACTGAGCTTGAGGAATAGAAGAGCACTTATTGGACCTTTTTGACTTTAAGGATGGGAAGAGAGGAGCTGCACATTTCACTTTTACTCAGCTTGTTTTAACTTATTCTCTTGGTAACAAAAAAAAATGAAATAAAAATAAAAATCCTGCCCCGAACCAATCTCTCCCATTTGCTAAAAAATTTGTCATTATGAGCTTCAAACCAAAATTTCGGTGAATCTGGACTGCGATCCACGTTGTTTTTGGCAGTAGGAAATTTATTTTAAACCTGACATTTCGGTCAGCGACTTCTTTCAGCATACATTTGATCCTCGCAAATGTTCAAACCAAACCACCCAAATCAGAACGATAATTCGATTCATACCATGGCGGCAGACCTTGGGCGAGATAGGATTTACTTTTGGTGCTGATTGCCAGGTAGCGCTGCCTACCACATATCACCTTCTCAGGAGTGTTGCGCCTACCGCCCACTGCAATTTCTTCACATGTATACGCATGCTTGTGAGGTTAGGATCTGCCTTTTGTGTTAAATAATGTGTAAGATCATTAACAGAAATAAAAATGTATTTCTTGAACAATCAACCAACCTATGAAATCATACCAGATGTCAACCTCTCCGATTGGCCCCAAAATTTGACAGTACAAATTTCATGAAAATCCAGATAAAAAATACCATAAGTCTGTTGCCTGTACGCCAACCACTGTCCGCAGGCCACACCGTTTTGGTAATAGACAATTTTCCAATACTCTAAAATTTTGGTCAGGGACCTCTTTTTGGCTCTTGTTTGTCTTGGAAACTTGTCAACCCAATTGGCCCAAAGTTGGGGAGGGTATGGCTAAAAATGTGTTTTTGAAACTCAATTTTCAGGATTTTTTGGGAACTGGGCATGTAGGGCATCATTTACCACTAAATTTTGGACGCTGAATCCTTTGAGATAAGTCCTGGGCCAATTGGCGTCCTCCGGAGGTGGGCATGGGTCAAAATGGGTATCTATCTACCTATTTAAAAGTAAGTTTTCTAAATTTCCGAGTACGTAGGCGTGTCAGAATTTGTATGTAGGGCATCATTTACCAGTAAATCTTGGACGATGAATCGATTTGAATGAGTCTGGGACACACCACACATCTTGTAACTAATAATCAACCATTGCGGAATAATTTGCAGCGTTTCTGACTAGTAATTTTGGTTGTACAGTTCAAAACCTCATTGAGGTTAACAGATTCAGAAAGCATCAAACAAGTGAGCGCCATTTTTCAGTAAACTTTGGACACTAGAGCGATTGAGATGGGTTTTGGGATTGATATCCGGACGAAGAGGGCAATTTGTGGGTCAAGAAGGATATTTTAAAAATTGGTAAATGCTTCGTATTAAATTACTATTTTATATTACTCATTTTAAGATGGTCTCGCTCTTATGTCTACTGAGTAAATCCCTTCCTGATTTTGTAAAAAAGAGTATTTTTCTTAATAATAATGTAGGTAGGTATCTATTCTTGAAATGTTCTTCTAGATTAAACGGTACCCACTTTTGGTGTGCAACAGTCAATTCGTGACTCATCTAAATCGATTCAGCGTCCAAAATTTAATGGATTATGACACCTCAAATTCCGCTTTTCCGATTAATGTCAAAATTATGTTTTGAACGATTGAGTAGAACAGTTTTGAGAACCAAGTAAACCTGAAAGGAATCAATGACCAAAATGTCAGATAAATAGGAGAATTCTGCCTGTCGGGTATGAACGGACATCTTTTTCATCTAGACAATGTCCATGTTTTGGGTAAATCTGTGAGATTGACCTCTGGGCTGAAAATTTTAAGTTCATTATTCATGGAATAGTAAACAAAAAAAGGTTTGTCCAATTAGGTATCTACAGAGGCCGTATGTTAGGCCGATTTCTCTACCGAGCCCCATTCATGGTTTGAAGTTGTCAGAATTCCTTCAGAGCTCGGTGAATGGGGCCAACTTTCCCATTGGATCATACTTGAAGAGTCAGAATAGAACAAGTTGATCCAACGTTCCATCGAACGAGGAAAACAGAGTAACGGTAGCATAAGTAACTAACAAAATTGCCATCATTTCTATATTCACTTACCTACCCACTCATTTGTCTGTATACTTCCTTCTTCTTCCATACTTGTTTTGAAAACTCTTCATTTTTTGAAAAGCCCTTGGTTAAAGAGCTATTGAGTCCAAAGTATTAAGTTCCAAAAATATGCCTACTGGTTTGGAACGCGTCCATTGACGCCTGTGAATCGAAACTAATAGGAAGCAGAGAAGGGCCGAAATGGCAGGAAATTTCGTTAAGAAAATATAAGGTAAGGCGGCTTTTATTAGAAAAGTACAAAACTTAGGGTCTACGTACGAAAAATATACAAGTATTGTACATATTTATGGCAATCAAGCCTTAATTTCACTTCGTTTCTTTTTAAGTCCTTGATTTTGAGGTGTCAAAATCTCTTCTTTTTTGTTGTCAGCCGCCAAATCCTTTTCATCAGCCTGTTCTTTGAGACTGGCAGACTTGGTCGAGACGGTCGCTGCAGTCGTTGCGGATTTTTCCGCAAGTGCAGCCATTCTTTCGAGTTGCTTCTTCAGCTCGTTGATTTCGTCAGTTTTCTTTTGAATTTCTACCTCTTTTTCGTCGCACTGTCTCTTCCACTCTTCGTTCGACTGTGAATCCTGTTTGTCCGAGGATCTGAAACAAAATGCGTAAATGAGGTTTTTTTTAGAATTTGAATGGAGTGTCGAGTATCGAGGCAGCAATCAATCTTCACAGACTCTTCAAATCATAGGAATACTCCTCACAGCGATTAGGAGACTGTTGCACAAGATACAAAAGATACAAAAACAAGGATTTGTTTGAGCGAACGTTCTCATCTCGGATTTGATTATCCACTCTTTGGTTGAAGATATGACGGGAAAACTTGACCTCGTAGTATTGTGACTCGAGATCACGTAGGTATCAAATAAGTCGAATCACGGACCCATAATGAGAATGTGTGATTAGAACGTTAGAAAGCGGCTATCCTCATTAGAGAGAATTAAACTTTTCATCCTTAATAACTGGAATATACTCGAGTAAAATGTAACTAATATTCAAATCCGACGATTGCTGGACAGAAACAGGAAAACATTTCGGCAATCGTGCCATTGAAAGGATGACACTAATCACCAACCTAATCAAGATGAAAAGAGGATTAAACAAACCTGTATGCTTGAGGTGGAACGCCTTTGATCACAGCACGCTGCTGCTGAAGTGGCTGCTCGTTCTGACCGTCAGGACAGTCCGAAGCGGCTCTCATCAGTTGCACAGCACTTCCGTAAATCTCAGAAGGTGGAAGAACTCCCATAAATCCACTAGCGTCTCTGTTCTGAGGCATCATTCTGGCGAAAAGCTGAGGCTGTTGACGAGTCTGAAGAAGCGGCATTTGCTGGCTCTGACGGGCGAATTGCTGAGCCATCCGGATGTCAGGGTGGATCATCGGCTGCTGCTGAGCACTTCTCATTCCCGAAGATGTCAGTGGCAAGTTTTGAGCCATCCGCGACTGGGTGGCGTCATCAATCCCAAAAGGAGCGAATGGGAGCGTCCTTAATTGAGGTGGTTGAGAAGGCGGCTTGAATCTGTAATATGATACGATGATACGTTGCAATGTCACTATTTTGAAGTCAATAAAAAATAAAATAAACATTCAGATTAGGCAGGCAGAGGAACTCAAGCAAACGTGAGGTCGCCATAACTGATACAAAACATGAGCTCACCCGCGATTTTTGGGGTGAAAATTTCGTATGGTACAAATTTCAAAGCGCCTAATTTTCTTTCAGTAGATTAGAATATTATAATTGTGAAATATGTGGATTTTTTTCTATTGAACGTAAATTTGAAGGTCTGTAACTGTTCCACCTCCTGTTTCGCCTCTACAAACGATTTCACGAATTCACGAAGCAGTTTTCCAAAGCCTCAATTTCCGCGAGGATGATTTTTTGGGTAAAATTACCAGGAATTTATGCGTATTACGTTAATTTGATTTTAAAACTTCGGATTATGCAGCACAAATCATGAACTTCAGTTTATGTGACCGCCGAATCGTGTTCATTACTTGGTTAACTTATTAAATTAGTAATAAAATGGCCACTTTTCTTTGGTAGTGCAGCACCTTATGAGGAGGTCCCAAACAATTAGGTCTAGTTTTCAGTAAATTTTGGACACTACAGCGATTAAGATAGGTTTTTGGACTGATTTCCGCAAATAGAAGAGGATACTCGTGGGTCAGGAAGGGTATTTTGAAAATGGGTGAATTATTCAAAGTGTCAAATGATTCCACGATGATTTTTTATTTAGTTATTCTAGGTGGGTCTCTCTCGTCGTCTCCAGAGTAAGTCCGTAACTATTTTTGAGAAAAGTGGATCGATTTCTTAGTTTTCTAAGTGTAGCTAGATAGGTATCTATTTTTTGAAATTTTCTTCTTGATTTAACGGTACCCACTCGGTGGACAACGGTTGTTTTGTAAATCGTTCAAAATGAATTTAGTACCTATAGAATTTTCACGTTTTCGTTTTTTATCAGACTGAATAGAGAAATAAGGAAAAATATGTAGAAAAGTGCTTACTGGACATTTTGTTGATCGCAGGGTGCGAGAGATCCGGGAGGCTTCAGACCAGCTGGAGGAGGCTGGTTGGGCTGGCTTGCCCGAGCGGGCTGCAACTGGTAGACAGGGGACGCCCTGGTAGTAGTCCTGGAAAACTGCGTTCTCGGGGACCGTCCTCTGGTGAACCGGCGGCGGCTGCTCGAACCGGTAAGGCGCGCCCGCCTTCAGGCTAGCCACCGGCCCGTCGCTCGATCTGCCCGCCAAGCCCGGTTGGCCGTCCGGAGGCGGCACCATCGGGCCGCACATCGGCCCATTATGCGGCCCTTGCATCTGAATGCAGACCGTCGTCACGTGAGCCAGGTCGTGGTGGTTGTGGTGGTGCGGCCCGGGCGGGGGCGGTGGCAGCGGTTCTTCGCCGGCGGCGGCGATCCCGAGGAAGCACAGGAAAACGAAACCGGCGAACGACATTGTGACGACTGACTGTCGACGAAGAGAATTTCCAAACTTTTATCGTTTCGGTACCAGCTGATTCGACACTTTTAAATACGTCGTCCAAACAATTGCGCAAAAAAAAAAAGAAAAAAAAAAAACAATCCAGCGACCTTCGCGTGGGTACAAACCAACTCCTAAACAGAGTTCAAAACACGATAATCTTCTCCAGCCTTCGAAAAGATCAAAATCCGAATTCCTTTTCCGCCAACCTAAAAAAAGTATCGAGTATACTCGTATCTTACTATCATACTTTTTTAAAAGCTCGTTTTAGCTTCCTCCTTTCCTTAGAAGAAGTCACGGTTCAGTCACTTTCGATATAAATAAAACAAAACAAAAATATACAGCCTGGCTAGGTGACATATTTTCCGAACCGGAGTCGTTTTCCAAAATAAAATGTTCAAAATTTTACAAGTCAAATTCATAATCGTCCATTTGAACTTCCAAACGTGATCACCCTGTGTCTTTCATTGCAGATATAATCAAATCAAATATTCATTTATTGGCAACAACACAAATTTCACAACAAATCAAAAGGGAACAAAAAAGATAAAATTATATAAATTTGAAAATTTAACAAAACTCAAATAAATACCTTTGCCCACCGAAGAATAAGTTTAAAAAACTTGTGCTCTTCAGCGGAGTTCAGGAAATCAGAAACAATGCAAAGCATGAAATGGTGCCAATATGGAAGAATAAACATAACTATCTATCGAACCAAAAAATTCTAAAATAGAGAATATAAAAAGAAAAAGAAAGGAAAAATCATCCAGAAAGCCAGTGAGCTATAAGTTAGAGCTCAATATTTTCTTAAAAGAACCCAAGCTGTCAAAAAGAAAAACATTAATACCCTTTCCATACAGGAATTTAAGAGCTTTGACGTATGAATTCCTTCTGTAGAATTCAGTATTAGCTCTTGGCAAAATTATACCAGACGAAGTAAAATTTCGACTGCTAGTAGCAACTGAAACATGCTCACTTTTGATCCCAGAACGAAATAAGTGTATGCATGATTGAACTAAAAATATTTTAGTGATTTTTTTAAATCGAGCTGCTCATAAAGGTTGGGTCTCTCATATTTTTATTTAACATAATTTTTAAAATACGATTTTGAACTGTTAATAATAATGATAATAAACCTATACTGTATCAAGTAGAAACGGAACACATTATTGCCACATGAATTGGTCAAACTCCAAAATTTTCGTCCGCTTTGCGTGCCAAAAAAGGTCTAAAACGCGCCAGAAAATCCGAAAATTTCCACATCCTCCTAGAATTGGTCTTTATTGCAGCCCAGAGAAAATGGGTTTACGCGCTTCTTATAAAAAGTAGTGCTTCTACAATTTATATTAGGGAATATTCTCCTTATCATTGCCTTCACTCCCCTTCAGGCCTTGCATATGACGCATAAAATTTCCATCTCACCTTCGTTAGTTGCCCTGAAAATGAAGTCATGCCCATGTTAGTTGAGACGGACATCGCTTCTAATGCTATCGTAGGGATTTAGGGGTTTTCACTTTTCATATTTTAGACGATAAATCGATACGGAACCATTTGTGCAGTGACTTAAGATCCATGACTGGGTAGCACAACAGTGGCTGTACCTGTCACTAACATTTTGTAGAATAACATGATTTTCTACAATTCCTGTGTCAAAAGCCGCAAAAAAGGTCTATGACCAAAATTATACACAATTTCAGAACATTTTCTACTGTCAAAAACGACGGCGGACGGACATTTCGGTTTTTGGTTTGCTATTGCATGAACAATCGACCTTTGTTTTCTGGCCAGAGGCCAACCTCACCGATTGGCCCCGAAATTGGAAAGTTTAAGTTTCATCTAGATCAAAACGCAGAAGATTCTTTCATAAGGGTTGTCTTAGGGCCAGGAGCATGGAGACTTATTCCAATCGATTCAGCGTCCAAAATTTAGTGGAAAATGATACCCCACACGCCTAGATCGCCAAAAATCTCGAAAATCCATTTTTCAAAAACCACATTTTGACCCCTACCCCGCCCAAATTTGGTCCGATCGGGCTGAAAAGTTTCAATGACCAACACAAGGCAGAAACGAGTCCCTACCAAAATTTCAGATTTTTAGAAAATTTTCTACTTCCAACAACGGCGTGGTTGGCCTATGGCGGACGGACATTTTTGCTTATTTTGATCAAGACACCTTGAAAAGCCAAGAAACAAAAAGGTGTCGGTAAATAGGAGATATTGACATTTTGCATGAAAACATAGGTTGACTATTCAAGGAATAACCAACCAAAACCCAAAGTCTCCCATTATATCATAACAGTTATGATAACAGTTATGAAAATTTTTTTACTGCCTTTTATTCCCCATTCCTGTTGTATAATATGTTTATCTATCTTTATCTATGACTAATAATGAAAATCAAACTACATTGTCAATGTCTTAACGATAGTAACTATCATTAAGGCATTGACTAATTTATTGACTTAATCTAATTAATATAGTTTGATTTTCATTATTAGTCATAGATAAAGATAGATAAAGTTATTATACAACAGGAATGAGGAATAAAAGGCAGTAAAAAATTTTTTCTCAGGCTAGGCATGGGTTAGAAAAGAACTTAATTGGAAGAGAACTGAACTAGAGGCCTCAGTAAAAGTATAAGTACATATTTTATTGTAAGTATTGTAAATAACTGCAGGCAAAACCTGCATCTTGCATTTTTCAAGACTTTCAGGAAGCTTTGATTTTGATGTTTTCTTTCTTTTTGTGTTACTTATAAAGGTAATTGATATTAATCGTGATAAGATATTGAATTCATTCTGCTATATCCAGGCTATCAAACATTGGCTCGAAATCCGGCTCAGAGTACCAAACCGGATATCCTGGATAATAGGATGATAGCCTGGATATAACGGAATACATTCAATCACTCTTAGCGGTTTGTATGAATTACTTTCATTAGAAAATAAACTAATATGAATATTAAAGAACCATTTGGGTGGTCAGGTTACTGTCTGGGTCACAAATGGGCAGAATATAATATATTACAGTTTACATGATTCTTTAAAGGTCATTGCAAATATTCTTGACCAGAAATCAAGGCTGAGCAACTGGCAAATGGCTCAGTAACGGTTTAGTGGGGTTTCAGGTCCTTTAAAGGAAATTTGCAGGCTTTTAACAGGAGGATTTGACTGATACTACAGAATTTTTAAGGGAAACGAAGAAAATGTGTCCACGAAATATATTTCCAGGTCTTAACAAGATGCCCGAGAAGGATTTTCAGCGTATTTCAGCGTGAAGCGATCGGTATGAGATGGATTTTTCGCTGGAATTCAATTGTTATTCAAGGAAAATGTTTTTAAAAACTCAACCTTGAATTTCCGTACGTTGCAAAGATTTCTAGGACGTTGAGTCGTATTTTTCACGCGAATGAAAAACGGCTGATCCGAGCTCAAGGACCTCGAAGAAATAACAAGAAAGTGTGGCCAATACATCTTTCGGCCTTCGTCTTCCAACGTCCTTAGATTTATGTGATTTTCAAATCATTTGGGGTGAAGGTAACTGGGATGGACTGACAAAGAGCCCCTCATTCGGGTTATTTACCAGGTTTGAAAGGGTTTGCCATCGTTTTGAAGAACATTTCCGATAAGATTTTGGACAAGATTTTTCATCTCGTTGGGTACGTTTCTCGTGAGTAGGACTCCTATCCATTTCTTTTCCTCTCCATCCTCAAACCTCAACATTCTTCGGACCCTAAAGCCCTTTGATGCCTTCTCGAAGCCATAAAAACAGAACCTCTTAAGTATTTGATTTGATTTCTTCACTTTATAATTTTGACGTTTCGCCGGCGCCTAGGCCAGCATCATCAGGACAAGCAATCATACAATTTCACTTGTAGATACATCTCAAATTATTCCAGCTTCATTTCGCTCATTGAAGGTGAGTTTTTTATTTATAATAAACACTTATTATGGCTCACACTAGATCTGCAACAATATTAACATAATTCTTTCTGAATTCAACGTCCAAAATTTAGTGGAAAATAATACCCCACACACCTAGATCGCCAAAAATCTCGAAAATCCATTTTTCAAAATACACATTTCGACCCCTACCCCACCCAATTTGGTCCGATCGGGCTGAAAAGTTTCAAGGACCAACAAAAGGCAGAAACGAGTCCCTACCAAAATTTCAGATTTTTAGAAAATTATCTACTTCCAACAATGGCGTGGTCGGCCTACGGCGGACGGAAATTTGACTTTTTTTAGTAGAAAATTGTCTAAAAATCTGAATTTTGGGACAGGGGTTTGCACCCGGCTCCAGATGGTTCTCGAAACATTTCAGCCCGATCGGACCAAATTTGGGTGGAGTAGGGGTCAAAATGTGAATTTCGAAAAATGGATTTTTAGATTTAGGTGGGTGGGGTATCATTTTCCACTAAATTCTAGACGCTGAATTCGATGAAAATGGGTCCCAGAGCGATTGGTGCCCTCTGGATAAGGCTATGGGTCAAAAGGGTCCCTATTTACCCATTTCGAATGTGTTTTCGAGATTTCTGGGAGCTAGGCGTGTGGGGTATCATTTTCCACTATATTTTGGACCCTGAATCGATTGGAATTTTCCCCATGTTGAAGAAATGAGCCTCCATGCGCCTGGTCCGAGGATTTATCTCAAAAACCACGAAAAGAATTGTTTGTAAACTAAATCCTCACCTGATTTCTAACCTAGATCAATCAATATCATGATGTTATCTCATGATTCCTTGATCCATACTGTAATGATTTATATTCTTCGTAAATAATTTATTACAATCGTTCACTTGAATACACTGTTCTCATTCACACACTTACACAATGACACAATCACAAGGCACAATACATGGTTGTTACGCGGTTGTCGCACTATTTATAACATGGCACAATTTATAACACGCGTCTATATTCAGACTCCAAACTGAACTGCCCTGCAAGGCATTCCTGGGTCCCTTTTATACTGGCTGCCTTGGCCAAGAACCTTCTCGAACCTTCCCTGGTTCTGGGAACTTGACGTGTTGTCTCGAGCCAATGGGAAGGTTCCAGCCAATTCAATATGCACGAATGTTCGAGAGCGACCCTTAGCCCTCCACAGGTTGTTGACCCTGCAATGCCGGCTGCCCAGGAGACCAGCGCAGGTGCCAGCTTGCAACAATACCCTGGTGTTCCTTCACAGAGTACGTGAATTAGACTTTTATTGTTATATATTAGTAGTATTCTGGATTACCCAGCTCAGATCCTACAAAAAAAAAATTGTGGATGTGGAAAATGGTGAGGGCAACTGTTTTGTTGTGGCGTTAAGAAGGAAACTTTGTGCACTAAATTGTCATGAAAAAATTAATCTTTTAATCCAAACTGTGGAAAAAATGAGCAAGTTTCTAGTAGAATAAAATAAGTCATGATTGTGGTCCATGAAAAGTATGTGTATGTATGTATGTAATTTTTGCACGATACGGTTCATCGCGGTAAGCACTAAGTTACTATCATTCAACGTTTCGTCTTATAAATGTTCTTCTTTTTCAGATATTGGGAGCTTACGTGACTTACATGATTGCCATGGTTCAAATTGATGTATAACAAAATATTCGAGATTCTGTTCGTAATCGCACTCTTCATCTGTTTACTGGTTTGCGGCAATTGGCTTAAAACACCTCTCAATTAATTCACCATCCAAGATTTAGTGGGACATCACACCCCACAAGCTTCTCCGTGTCCCTACTAACATCGAAAATCAATTTTCAAAGCAGTAACCATTTTATCGATAACCTGACTTCGATTTTAGGGCAGAAGCTGTCATGTTAACTTAAATCTATACTTCTGACCTTTATTTCTCGCGTTTTCCAATCGATCAGATGGTTCAATGGCTGATGTAGATACAAAGCAAACAAGCAATTATATGTTGGTGTGCCTCACGCTATATGATTAGACATTCAACTCTCGTGTTGGCGAACATCGAAATGATGAATTCCCCGACGGGCGTTATGCTGAACGGATGGTGACAACCAGGTAAAATCAACCATCCTTAATTTGCACGGCCTTATGCATGATACAGCACCTGTCTTTTGAGGGCAAAAAAATATATATTTATAAATACCATGCCCTAGGAGATCACGTGAACGTTTTTGTGATAAGGAGCTCGAAAGGGAGGGGAAAATGTATCCCAACCCTATAAATATTAAAATCCCATTTCAGAGGCCAATTTCGTATGAAACTATTGTTGCTATTTGACCCGCAATAAACATTATTCTGCTCAAAACGCAATGAATAAACCCTCAATGATTTATTATTCCTAAGGGCGAGAATAAGAGGAAAACAGTGAGTGTCGAGGACTCATTCCAAATTTAGTGGAAACCACACTCACCACGCGCCTATTTCCCTAAAATCGGAAATCAATTTTCAAAATAGGTAGTAGGTAGGTACCCTTTTGACACATACTTATATCCGATGGGCGCCAAACTGTACACGACTCGTCTTAGTCAATTTAGAGTCTAACATTTAGTGGAAAATACGTAATAATCCACATGCCTCGTTCCCAAAAGGTCCGAAAATTGCGTTTAAAAACACATTTCCACTTATACCCTCCCCAAATTAGGGCTGAAATGATTTAACACGTTCGCTGCGGAATCGCTGAGCTCGTTTGAGCAGCTGTGCGGGAGTCATCTGAAATAGGAACGCGCCAGGTGAGTGCGCCGCATGTGGAATGAAAATTTCAATCCAAAGCGAGCTCCTAACCCAGTGCGGCTATAGCATGAGATGTTTACCTTGGAGTGAACTACTTGCACCAAAGTATTTCGTGTACTAAAGCGAAGCACTGAAAGAAATCTTGAGGCGGGAACACTGAAAACGATGCAAAATGGCAAGAAAACTCCAAACCAGTCCCCTATTTCGGACTTATTTTTTTGCATCTTAGCAACATCCCAGCAGACTCCGACGTTTACAGTACCTTCAGAAGGTTCAAAACTGGCGCGGGAAGTAGAAATATGTTCCATTTCACTTTCTGGTATACTGGAGGAGCGATCTGAAGTGAAGGCTGCCTTCACGCGCCAGGCGCGTGCGACGCACACATTGGAACAGAGCTCACGCGCTGAGCGCGTGAGCCGCAGCGAAGTGTTAAGGGCCAACTAGAACCGGTCCCGCTCAGAACGGTGTTGAGTTTTGGATGAACGTTTTGGTTTTGGTGTGTATTTGACGTACCTGCTCAGTACAGGGTTATTATACCTACTACTTAACACTGAGTTGCTAGGACATCCACGTGAACCAACAGGAAACGCGCCGTCGATGCTCACGCGCTCTAGTGGTGGTAGGACTGAAGTCAGTGGCGCTGAAGGAAGAGACTCCTGGAACCTCTTTGAACACATAATGTATGGAATCCTTGTACACATCAGTGGCGAATGTTGTTTCGTCGGTTACATGCGGTTGGGAGACACAACTTGTTTGTGCCCCCATATATAAGCTCCACACCTCCTTTCCAAACAAATTGGAGAATCCAACAAAACACATGGGTTGGTTATTCCTCGAACAGGCGCATAGAGACTAATTTGAACCTTGGACCAAGCGCATCGAGAAAATGGGGGAAACAGTGGGTGTAGCGGGCCCTGGACCCAATCCAATCGATTTAGGGTCCAAAATTTAGTGGAAAATGATACCCCACACGCCTAGGCACCAGAAATCTTGAAAACACATATACAAAATGGGTGGATACATACCCACCCAACTTTGGTCGCTCAGCGCCATTGTACATGTCCCCAATTGTCAAGGATAGTGTGATATCTGGAAGGATATCTGTGAAGTACCTTGGAGTTGTAATAGACGAAAACCTCGAGTGGGATATGCACATCAACAGCCTTACAAAAAAGCTATTGAAATTTAATTATGTCTTCTATGGGCTGAGGCAGTGTCTTAACTTCAAGCTGTTAATAAGCGTTTATAAGTCTTTAGTTCAATGTGTGTAAGGGTGTGGAATTCTGGTGGGTACCTATCATTCTGTACTGCGTTTCTTGGAGGTTTCCCCGAGAACTATCCTGAAGATCATGGCTAATAAGCCTAGAAGATTCTCCAGCTCTGACATCTTCCATATTGTTCCCGTATTTTCCATAAGCCAGCTATACACCAAAACAGCATTGATGTTGTAGAAACACCCTCAACATTTTCAATACTTGCGTATTGGTGATCATGGAGTAATTCCCTCCACACAGGCATTGATGCCTCCCCCGTGGACCAGGGTGAAATGCACTTCGCGGCATGTGTATTACAGGCTTATCGCACTCCTTTGCTCCTCTTTCTATTAGCCACGAGAAGGCAGCCTTCTTAAACCTGGAGCGACTCAAGGAACCACAATTTAGCAGAGGGGCAGGTAGGAGCCTCAGCACAAAGGGCAGGCTGTCGCACGTATTTATGTAACCTGACTTGTCGACGATTTCCTTTTCTTTCTTTCCTTACCATAGATGTAGCAGCGAACTTTTATATTACCGGTATTTAGTTATATATATTTTATCTTTCATTAAGAAATTGAGTGTCATAAACCTTCTTTGAATGTCTTCAGCGGAATAAATTATTCTTTCATTTTTTCATTTCATTTTGGTTGGTTATCCCTTGAGTAATACGCCAATGTTTTCACGCTGAAAGTCAATCCCTCCGATTCGGCCCAACACTTTTTTCTGGGTGTTTTAAGGTGTCTAGATCAAAATGAGCAAATAATGTCACTTATTCGCCACTTTACTGGGCATTACCGAACAAACAGGCATTTTATAGGGGTACCTAAGTACGAAAACACCCCACCTGTGTCCTCCACTCCAGCTAATTCTTCACCCATTTTCTGCGTGCTCCACAGTCCTGGGAAGGAGTCATTCGCTAAAATGCTGGAGGCAGGGCGAGTACTGGGATATTCCTCCCCTGCCTGGATAAAATACCTAAATTTAACATCAACTAGCCTAAACAACTATCACAGGCGCATGTCACTCTGTTTAAAATCTAGGGGAGGATGAGAGTACTTCTTATTCCTCCTTCCCCTAAAACTTGAGTCTAGTTTAACCATGAGCATACCCACCACCTGGCCGGTAGGAAGGGGGAAGAATCCCCGCCAGCCAGCCGAGCATACCCTTCCTGAAGTGGCTCCCCTGGTTCCCGTTTTGTGGGGTCTCCCGTATTGTAGGGGGCTGTCTAAGGATTCTCTTTCTGTTTGGTCTGCATCTAAGGCCCTTCTGGCCCTCTGCAGCCATTCACTTGCATGTGTTCTGTCGCTGTCCGGTCTGTTAACTGGATTTTTTCCCCCCTTGGTTTAATGGCATCCTTGCCTTCTCCAGCGTTGGTCACTATACGTCCGGGACGGCCCACGTGGAGGTGCTGGATTTTACAGGGAGTTTTGAGGGCAAGGTTCAGAATTGGAATTAGTTACGGCATTGCTGCTGCCTCGCCTCTTAGGCGAACTTTGGCCTGTGCAAATGCATTCTTCCATGCATTTTTGGACTCCACCAAAGAGCATAGTGGGCCGTTGTACTCAATTGTGCCTGTCATCACTTGTCATTGTTGTATAGTGGGCAGCTCCGCAGGACGTGCTCTGCCGTCTCCGAAGGGTGACCGCATGGACACGCAGATGTATCTCGCCGTCGCATGGAGTGGAGTTTGGCACTGAAATTACCATGGCCGGTGAGGAGTTGGGTAGTCTCATAAGAGGGTTCCACATGATCCATGTTCAGGCGCTGTGAGACATTGGGGAAGAACTGGTGTGTCAGCCGCCCGCCTGCTGCACTATTCCACCGTTCCTGCCACGCAGTTAGTGCCCATTCTCGAATCCTGGCTATCTTCATTTAGCTCGATTGCGCTCCTTCCAACAAACCATTCAAATCCCTCTGCAAGGGGATTGCAGTACGATCTGGCCACTTGATCGACCTGAAGGCAACTCTTGCATCAAGCACAATATCAACAGGCATGCAGGCATGCACGATATACGCGTGTGATTGCCAGAAGAACGGCACGCTGCTGGTGTAGAGTCTGGTCTCTCTCCCGCTGGTTTAGATTCCACCACCATGTAGGAGCCGCATACAAGATGGTGGGCAGGAATATCGACCTGTAGTATTGCAGCCTCCTGCCATATGTCCCTCCCCAGCCAGACCCAGATGTGGCCCTGAGGCCACGCGCCATAGATGTCATCTTTTCATTTAGGATGGCAATGTGGGCTGTCGGCTTCAAGTTGCCGGAGATACAGACACCCAGGTATCTCACGTGCGGGCCTGCCTGCACTCGGGTGCCACACCGATCGGGGCTGTCCGTCATCCACACCGATTTTGATGGTAGGAAATTTTCTAAAAATCTGAAATTTGGGTCAGGGACCCGTTTCCAGCCCTAGTTGGTCCTCGAAACTTTTTAGCCCGATCGGACCAAATTTGAGAGGGAGAGGGGTCAAAATGTGTTTTCAAAAAATTGGATTTTTAAGATTTCTGGTACTTAGGCGCGAGGGGTATCATTTTCCTCTAAACTATGGACGCTGAATCGATTGGAATGAGTCTGCATGGGTCCAAGGAATCACCAACCCATGTGAAATGATTCGCAGCGTTTTCGTTCGGCCACCTTTTATGATTCACCTAGTTCCAGAACTGATTGTAGTGCATCACACCTCATGAGTTTTGACAAAATCTGTTTCATGTTTGCGCAGGAGCAAGAATGCCAAGAGAAGGACGAGGATCTCAAGAGACAGAGGAATCCAACGAAAACATCAGTGAGAATTCCGTCGCTGTAGCTCGATACAGGAAACAACACGAATTTTATTTTTGCTATCATGCTATCAAACATCGACGTTTACCATAAATCATTCATGAGGAGTTCGGCGGTGGCTCCCCTTGGAATGAATCTCAAATCATTCGTGGATCACATCGGAAGTAGGGAGGAGGATGTCGTTCGAACATACAAAATATTTCAGCTCTTCAGCTTAATTCCTCTGACTATAAAACGAGGATCGTTTTCGTCTATTTCACTGCCGTTTGCCGTACTAAATACCATCGTATGCGCGTTGAATGTGGCCCACTACACGCTGCCGGGGTTTCGGAATGAATGGGTTCAAAGCAATCCTGGACCGTTCAATTCTGCTTTGTCTTTTTTAGAAAAGTTAATCATGTTTATCTCAGCCCCTCTAATAGTAATATCCTGCGTGAGAAATAGGTTTCACTTCGAAGAGCTCATGGAAAATTTATTAACAGTCCTAAAAACGTTAAAGAAGAATGATTTGAAAGTTTGCCGTTCAATCAAAATATGTGCTATTTATTTTCCTATCTTAGTGTTGTTGACTTTAGGTTATTTCTTCTGGCGGTTTTTGGAAGGGGAGGATATGACCGAATCGATTATAGACATTTTCTTAAGATTCTTAGTGCAAACAGTAATTATTTCTTGGGTTTTTCAATTCATTCACACAGTAAATCTTATTGGAAAATGTTTTTCTAACCTCAGTCCCTCCATTAGCTTGGACGAGCCAGCCGGTTTGAATAATTTTATCCATACATTCGATCGTCTTGTCTCCCTCGCTGACATGGCCAATTCGTTTTACAATCCATGCGTTTACATTCTCATGACTTACTTAATAATGGCAATTATCGACGACACGGGATTTCTACTATCAAAACATTTCGACTCCGGTTATGCCCATGCAGTACACTGGTTGTACGTGTTAACCGAAGCCTATATTATATTCATGATACTCCACACCTGCCAGAGGACTTCTGATCAGGTTGGACATCCACATTAATACGAACGAATATTTCAGGCGCCAGCTTATTTTAGCGTAAGAACTCAACTGAATTCTTGGTTTTCAGGCTACTGGGAGTCATTTAAGGCTCGTCAATTACCTGATTCATCAGAAGAAATGGAATCAAAATAAAGTAAGCAATTATAACATGGCCCGATGATGAGTATGAATGCGTATAATGGATTTACCTGCGTAGAGTTGTGCAGTGAATTTGTCAATTTTTGATCGTATTAGTATGCGTGTGGTTCAGCAAGTGGAGGAAAACCACAATTCCATTCACAATTTGAATGTGGTGTTCGGGGAGGTTCATCGAAATAAGAGGTCCTTAGTACATTGTAGAGATGTGCCGTACTAGCCTATCTTGTGGAGCAGTTCCACATGGAACTGTTCCGCGCTAGGACTAGTTTTATATACCTGTTTCGATGGAACAGTTAGGAGCAGTCTGTTCTACGGGGTCTCATGATGACTGTTCTCCGAGTCTGACGACTCCATGCTGTTGTGTCTCTATCCTGTTCTCTGTTCCACATGAGACTGTTCCGCGCTAAGACTAGTCTCATTTATTTATTTATTTATTTATTACACAAGAACGGGACAAGCCCAATTACAGAAAATAGAAAAATAAAATGCATTCGCACGCATGCCATGAATCAGAGACAGTAATGAGATTACTGACAGTAAATGCACCAAAGATAGTCAGTGGAGTGAGAAGACTTCGGCGAGACAGAATCGAAGAGAGCGAAGGGAGATCGAGAGCAGGTCGATGTCATGCTCAGCCGACAGCAGGTTAGCCATTCTGGGAAGTCGGCAGAGAGGACGAGAACGCATGTAGTTGGTAGGTGAGAATGGCACAGCAAAGAGATCGCAGGAGCGCAGGCCTACTCGGGGCACCCGCAGGCCAAACTGGTCTAGCAAAGATTGGGCATCAATGCGCCCAGAGAAGATGCCGTGCATGAAGGACATGTCCGCGAGAGCCCGGCGGGCAGAGGGGCTGAGCAGATGAAACTGCCGGCCCAGGGCACTGAAGTCCATGTCCTCCCGACGAACCCCAAGCTTGAAGGCCAGGTAACGTAGGAACGCACGGTACACCCTGTTCAGCTGATCCACATGGCACTCGTATGAGGGACTCCAGACGACGGAAGCATACTCCAGGTGAGGCTGGACAATAGCCCGATAGAGGGCAACGAGGGCAGTGGTACTGGTTTCCAGCCACCCCAAGCAGGTAATAATCCCCAGCCAAGACAAGATGGAAGTCAGGGTAGATGGAGGAAATAGTTTCAACCTCCTCAAAGTGACGCTAGTACGCTAACAGAGGCGAGTAGGGTGGGAGGTATGCAGTACCAACTATGAGGTGAAGGTCAGGGAGGATCACAAAGATGTGCTCCAGGAGATCAGGTGCAGCAGAGATGAAAGAGCGAAGATGACTAGCTACAGCAATGAGGACACCACCGCCCATACGCTTGTAGCAATTATTGGTCGGTGAACGATCGGTGCGATAAATGTTAAAGTTGGTTAGCCTCAGTTCAGATGAATCAACTCCCGAATGAAGCCACGTTTCTGTTAGAAGTAATACATCCGAAGAAATGAGTGGTGCTTGATGATGGAGTTCTGTAAGCTTGGTATTAAGGCCGCGCACATTCTGGTAAAAAAAAGGAGATGGTAATGGGCTCAACTGCTAGTTTTTTGGAGAGGGCAAGGATGGGAATTCACAACAATTCGAGGGGTATCTCCAAAAAATTTGATAGTTAGGTGTGGTTCTCCAGCCTGTGTACGACGGCGTAGCTCATCACGAAGGAGGGCAAGCTGCCTACACTGGGCTGGTGTACGGTCGACTGAGAGTGAGAAGGGGCGCGAGGGGAAGGAGCGATTTGATAAGAGAAGCTTCGAAACTGACCCGGGACCATCCAGGCAGACAAGTATCAGATGCAGCAGTATGAACTGCATCTTCCAAATAACGCTGAAATACACTCGGCAGAATTTGTAACTTTGTAACCAAAAATTAAGTGCCACGACGTACTCGTCTGTGTTGCTGTTCCAAGCGAGTACGAGAGAATATTGTGCAGAGGCAGCGAACTCGGGGTATCGTTCGGAACAGTTGGAACAGGCGGTTCCACCAGACTGTTCCGGAACGAAACTGTTTCAAACAGGTACCTGTTCTGTTCTTTTCGGCACATCTCTATGTACGTAAGGTACCTGAAGAACTTGAGTCTTGGCCATTCGGCAGGGGGAATGAACGTGCAGTGTACAGCGACGATGGGTAAAGCCATTGCTTGCTGCCTGCTCGTCACTTTTGGTCAGAGGGTTGTCTGGGTAGGTGATGGGTCTGATGGAGGTTTGCAGGCTAGTTAGCTTCTGAAGCTCCTATGTGCTGACACTCCATGGGCTCGCTACGCGTTAGCAAAGATGGCTGGAGATGACTGATGAGGATGCATATGATTATGATCCCCTCAAACCAAAAAGAGTGGTTTTTTATTCAGTGGCCTAACGCTGACCCCTTCGACCATCTCAGTATAGTTTTGCTGTCAATCTCCCTCGGTAAAGCTCCGAGGCGGGGTAATGTTTACTGCAGCCAGCCAGCATTTATGTAAACCACGCTTATTGTTTCTAGCTAATGACTGAGACCCTTCTTTGCTTCGACAAGGTGAACCTGCAATTCCTCGCTTGCTCCTGCGTGGAAATGAACTACAGCCTGGGCTTATCGGTAAGGCTTGCAGTAATTTGATGTGTTGATCATAAGTGATTTTGGTTCATTTGAACAAATTAAGCACGGTGGGGTCGACAAAGTTCTCACCTATGTTTTGACGAAATCACCTGGCAATTCCGCAGATCCGGTTCTGCATGTGCTGTGGAGGGCAACAGTTTCCAAAACGTTGTAGCGTTTAAAAAGAAAATTTTGAGTACGAAGTTGTCAAGAAAAAAATAAATATTTTTATTCAAACTGTGAAATAAAATAAGCTACATCTTAATCGAATAAAAATAAACATGATTGTGCTCTGTGGAAAGCGTGTATATGCAAACCGTGGCCCCATCCACCCTCAATTTTTGTCGGATAGAGGTGAAAATCAGCGATTTTGAGAACACCCCTTAATTTGATGTGTAAATTAGAACTTTTTGCATGATACGTTTCACTGTGGTAAGCACAAAGTTAATGTTTCGTCATAAAAATGTTTTCTTTTTCAGATGTTCGGAGCTTACGTCACTTACATGATTGTCATGATTCAAATTGACAAAGTCTAATAAAATATTCGAGATTTGGGTGGTCGCTGCACTCTTCCTCCGATCGTCAGTTTGCGGCAATTGGTATTAAATTTATCTTAATGAATTTAGCATCCGAGATTTCGTAGGGGAAAAGGCTGCAAATTTCATCACACGGGTTGATTATTCATCGGACCAAGCGCATGAAGACATATTTCATCAACATGTAGAAAATAGGGGAAAGAGTGGGTGGGGCGGGTCCCAGACCCATTCCAATCGATTCAGCGTCCAAAATGATGGAAAATGATACCCCACACGCCTAGGTACCAGAGATCTCGAGAACAGTCATAAGAAATGGGTACATAGGCACCCATTTTGACCCATAACCTATTCCAGTGGGTGCCTATCTTTCTGAGACCCTTTTCGTTGGATTAGGTCAGGGGCCTGTTTCCGGCTTTATAGTAGTTGGTCCTCGAAACTTTTCAACCCGATCGGACCAAATTTGGGTGGGGTAGGGGTCAAAATGTGTATTTCGAAAAATGGATTTATGAGATTTTTTGCAATCTAGGCGAGTGGGGTATCATTTTCCACTAAATTTTGGACGCTGAATCCAATGAAATGGGTCCCAGAACGATCGGCAGCCACTGGAGGAGGTTATGGATCAAAATGGGTATCTATTACCATTTTTGAATATGCGTTTTCGAGATTTCTGGTACCTAGGCGTGTGGGGAATCATTTTCCACTAAATTCTGGACGCTGAATCCAATGAAAAGGGTCCCAGAACGATTGGCACCCACTGGAAGAGGTTATGGGTCAAAATGGGTATCCATTACCCATTTTGAATATGTGTTTTCGAGATTTCTGGTACCTAGGCGTATGGGGTATCATTTTCCACTAAATTTAGGACGCTGAATCCAATTAAAAGGGTCCCAGAACGATCGGCAGCCACTGGAGGAGGTTAAGGGTCAAAATGGGTATCTATTACCCATTTTGGTTGGTTATTCCTTGAATAATCAACCTATGTTTTCATAATAATGGTCAACCTCTCCGATTTGGCTCAAAATTTTTTTCTGGACGTTTCATGATGTCCTGATCAAAAAAGGTCAATGTCCGTCCATCGTCTGCGCCGTTTTTGGTAGTAGAAAATTTTCTAAAAATCTGAAATTTGGGTCAGGGGTCTGTTCCTAGCCGAGATGGGTCCTCGAAACTTTTCAGCCCGATCGGACCAAATTTGGAGGGGGTAGGGGTCAAAATGTGTTTTTTGAAAAATGGATTTTCGAGATTTTGGGTGATTTAGGCGAGTGGGGTGTCATTTTCCACTAAATTTTGGACGCTGAATCGATTGGAATGGGTCTGGGACCCGCCACACCCACTGTTTCCCCCATTCGAGGAATAACCAACCCGTGTGTAAGAATTTGCAGATTTTTGAATATGTGTTTTCGATATTTCTGGTACCTAGGCGTGTGGGTTATCATTTTCCACTAAATCTTGGACCCTGAATCGATTGGAATGGGTCCGAAATCCACCACACCCATTGTTTCCCCCATTTCCTCCATGTTGAAGAAATGAGTCTCCATGCGCCTGGTCAAAGGTTCTGATCTAGACACTTTGAAACGTCCAGAAACAAATTTTGGGTCGAATCGAGATTGACTTTCTGCATGAAAACAGGTTTATTATTCAAGGAATAACTAACTAAAAAAACTTTTTATGTTTTACCATGGACTTTGATGTTTGTGTAGTGAGGTCAGATCGCAAATATGCTGCGGAATTGGTAGATATTGTGGGGAATACAAATTGAACCTGGCGCGTGATACAACGTTCGAGACGCCAATCGGCTGAGCAGAACTGCCGTATCTTGAGGTAATCGTGCGCTGGGGGAGTTTATTCCGCTCAGGCACGTCGGCGGACGAATCGCAGGATGTGATTGTTTCCCGTTTATTTCAAAACAAGAGATTAAGCTTCCTTTCCGAACGGGTTTGTTTTATAAATCCCGGTTGTTTCGGGCTGTATATAGCAGAAGGACCAGGAACTGCCAGGTTACAAGTAATGTTACATACGAGTTTGGCGTTAGTGTTGCTCATCGCGCTGGGGAGCCAGGTGGACGCCGTGGGGAGGCCGCGGGGCAAACGCGCGAGTCCGCCGCATTTTGGGTCGCCCGATCAGGCCGAAGGCGAAGAGGACGGCCAAGTGTTGCACCAGATGACTTACTTGTTGCCCGGCGGGGGCCAAATCACCACGTTCGACCCACCCGCCGGTGGTCACCGTCGTCAGCCGAACCAATTCTTCCCCGGTGCGGGCTCCTTACACGGGAAATCGCCACAGTATCACGAGCAGCGATTCAACCACGCGGGTCGATCAGCACATCGGAATTTCGACTCGTGTCATTTCCAACCGGGGATAAATGGAAGTCCGAAATTTCCCGGAGCGTATGGAGGGCTTCAACCATCACAATGCAGGGATAAAGATTGGAGTAACCATTGGAGATCTCCGTCGCCACGGCTGGACCAACCCCACTTTGCTCCGATGTGCTCTACAACGGAGCGCTACCCACCACCATTTTCAACAGTAAGTCCAGAAGTCTGCCACGCTGAGTTTTTTGAAGTGTCGAGCAACCCTCGTTCCGGTTCATTCCCGCCCGACGGCAAACAGTCAAGTCAGTTCCCGTCCTGTTACGGGCCAGCGGCTTCCACCTCGCGGCCCAACTGCCCGTCGGAATGGGACTCTCGCTCCCCGCCTCGTCGCGGCTGCACGGACGCCCGGCCTCCTTTCCCCACGACGACGCCGAAGCCGCCCTGCCTCAGCAACTTCTTCCACGACTTCATGCCCAAATACGTCGAAACCGTGCCTCCAGCCACTTGCCCGATCTCTCCGCTGTACCAGCCGCCAGAGCCTTCGCCATGCTCTTCTTCGCGCTACCGCTCGTCCTCGAATGAACCACAGTCCCATCGCCAGTACAAATAAAGATCGTCAAGCCATGTCAGCTCTATTTTCATTTTCCCTCCTTCCGTATCTCTACCAAATCAATAAGTACAGTTATGCTCTTTGGGCAGGCCCCTAAACTTCCTAGACCACAATTTTCGTACACTATCAGTCGTTCGAATCACTCACTCTTGCAATTTGACGTAAAAAACACATGAAACAGTATCAGGGATCGGCGTTATCTTATAATTGTATACACAAAAAAATGAAAACGACACCATCACGCTCCCCTAGTGTGACTCTGATGGCAGGTTTTTCCCCACTTATGGAGCGGGAGTTTTATTCTATTCATTTGCTTACCAACACTAGGGACAAGCTCAATTTAGAATTAAGATCGATCGAACAAAACACGAAAAATGAAAAATGTATTGACATCTTGAAAAGGAACGATTGAACGTTCGGATTGCACTAATTTGACTATAGGTGGTTTAGAATTTTCTTCTTCGTTCTTTCCTTCCACACGAGAGAAACCTGGAGAGTGGTGGCGTATGTAGCTAGTCGGAAAGAAAGATGACGGCAAATGGTTCAGAAGATCAGGGAGCAAGGCGAGGTTTGTGGAGACTAAAATGTTCAAAAAGAAATGAAACGTTGGTTCGATCAGAGAATATCTCGATAGATCGCTAATATTAGGCCAAGTTAATAAGCCAAGCACTGCAAGCTCGTGCTGATCGGTGTAGTAGCTCTAATTAGTAACCTCATTCATGTCAAATGAAAAGCGTCTGCCAGCGTCATCGTGCACCAACTTTGCCTCCACACTGTCGCTAACGAAATAATTATTAATTTGAACTGAGGCATTGACAATGAGGAACGGAGTATCTTCCCCTTACGGAGCATCATTAAGATTAAATGGAAAACGTCTGCCGCCGTAATCACGCACCAAACTACGCCTTGCACCAATGCTAATGAAGTACTCGGTTTGCGGAAAGGGGACTTGAACCTAGGCGGTTTCGTTTGTGGGGAACGGGGTAAGGAGCCTGATTCATGTATCATTTTCCACTACATTAGTCAAGAGCAGCACTGGCAGACGCTTATCATACAAAGTGAATGAGGCTCCCCAACGGGACTTGCCCCAATCCCCATTGCCCCGGCGACCCGCCAATTCCATTCTACAGAGACTGATTACCCTATCAGCGACATTGCAGAGGCAAACTTGATGCATTAGGACGCTGGCAGACGCTTATCATTCAAAGTGAATGAGGCTCCCCAACGGGTACTTGCCCCAATCCCCGTTGCCCCGGCGACCCACGAATTCCATTTTACAGAGACTGATTACCCTATCAGCGACATTGCAGAGGCAAACTTGATGCATTAGGACGCTGGCAGACGCTTATCATTCAAAGTGAATGAGGCTCCCCAACGGGAACTTGCCCCAATCCCCGTTGCCCCGGCGACCCGCCAATTCCATTCTACAGACTGATTACCCAATCAGCGACATTGCAGAGGCAAACTTGATGCGTTATGACTCTGGCGTACGCTTATCATTCAAAGTGAATGTGGCTCCCCAACGGGGACTTGCCCCAATCCCCATTGCCCCGGCGACCCGCCAATTCCATTCTACAGACTGATTACCCAATCAGCGACATTGCAGAGGCAAACTTGATGCGTTATGACTCTGGCGTACGCTTATCATTCAAAGTGAATGTGGCTCCCCAACGGGGACTTGCCCCAATCCCCATTGCCCCGGCGACCCGCCAATTCCATTCTACAGACTGATTACCCAATCAGCGACATTGCGGAGGCAAACTTGATGCGTTATGACGCTGGCAGACGCTTATCATTCAAAGTGAATGAGGCTCCCCAACGGGTACTTGCCCCAATCCCCGTTGCCCTGGCTATCTAACAATTCTATTTTACAGAGACTGATTACCCTATCAGCGACATTGCAGAGGCAAACTTGATGCGTTATGACGCTGGCAGACGCTTTTCATTTAACATGAATAATGGGACTTGCCTTGCCCCATTCCCAATAGTCGACACCGGCATGGGCTCGCGAATTCTACTCTGGAGGTTAATGACTTAATTAGCGATAATGCGGAGGCGCAGTTGGTGCAGATGACGCCTGCAGACGCTTTTCTTTCAACGTGACAGACAATGATCGCCGTGATTGCCTTCTCCAGAGGCTGATTTTCCTATTAGCGACGGTGCAAAGGGATTAGTCCAATGCTCTAACGGATAAGAAACCACTGTGGAAGAATTTGCAACATTTTTCATAAACGATTTGTAAAACAACGAAAATAGCGTCTTACTTCAAATGCATTTGGACTTGTTCATTCTGAAAATCATCAAAGTAAAGTGCCAACCGTGATGGAATGGCAACCAAAATGACGGCGCCAACTATCGAACGAACAATTTTATTCAGAATCCTAGGAACAGCATAAAATGTTGGAAAAAAATGTTGGTTATATACCCTCAACCTCAACCTATGTTGGGCATGAGCGATTTTTCTCAATAGTAGAACAGCTTTTTTGACCTTTTTCGTCTCTCGTAAACTGCACTAAAAATTCAAAGCTAAACTTTTTTTTTTTTTATAGCATGGAACATTTAGCCTTGGACTCACTTGCCGAAAAATGTCACACGGAATGGGTGACGAAATTACAGCCATCAGCATCCTACAGCAATCAGGCTGTTTTTGAAACAACTGATTTCGTAATAAACAGAGAATTTTAAGAATTTTAGCCGTAGGCTGTAAGTGAAAAGCATCCGGGGGTCCAGGGGGCTTGCCCCTGGCAAGGCGCGCAGCGCCGAGTGAAGAATGACAGGTATTTGCTGTGAAGTTCGTGATTTGACTCTATCTTGAAAGTTTAAGACAATTCTATTATGTCCACGTGGGGGGGGGGGGGTTAAGAGGAACCACTTTGCACCTCTCATTGTTGCTAGAAAATGTTTGATAAAGATCCTTCTTAAAATGAATTTATATTTATTTCATTTTATTTATTTTATTTATCTATTATGTCCGTAGGGCTGTTTATGACAGGAAAGGAGAATATTATTCACAAGTTTCAATGTTTCAATTCACGTTGTTGTTGAAGGCTCGGATGTTGCTGATGAGTTGTACCATTCATACACACTTACGTTGTGTACACCAAACCAGCAATGGAGTTGCAAAAAACCCGCATCAGTCACCCACGTATACCCCACACGCCTAAATCACCAACAATCTCAAACATGTGGGGCAGGGGGGGGGGGGGGGGGTTAACAGTGTGTGTGGCGAGTCCCACACCCATTTTAACCAATTCAGCGGTAAAATTTAATAGAAAATGATGCCACACACACCTAGATCGCCAAAAATCACGAAGATCCATTTTTTGAAATATGTATTTTGACTCCTCCATCCCCCATATTTTGTCCAATGTGGCTGAAACGTTTTAAGGACCAACTACAACTAGAAATAGGTCCCTGACCAAAACTTCAGATTTTTAGAAAATGTTCTACTACCAAAAACAGGGTAGATGGCGGAGGGCGGACGGCATCAAAGCACCTTGAAACGCCGAGGAAAATTTTTTTGGCTGAATCGGAGAGGTTGACTTTTAGCACTTTATTTAAGGAATAAACCAACCAATAGATCAATTTTGGAATCTACCATGAACGTGAGAAAAGGCGTTTTTAAACCAACTATTATGTACTTCACGGACTGGTGAATGGAGTCACGTCTGAACCTACGGTGTGCACTTCCATTTTCATCAACATCAAAATCACCGAAGAACAATTGGACTCATTGGATCACGAAGATAGGGGAGTGTTGCCATTTCATCAATTTATCAGTAGGAACCTCCATGCGAGCACAAAAGTCGTACCTTATCGACGTATCTACGTGCATAGCTCAATCAAAACGATACCAAGAACACCTAGGGTAAACAAGAAGTCGATTCGAACAGATCAGGACGAAGGAAATTATTTTAAAATACACCATAATCAGATATTTCCTACGAATCTGAGTAGCTTCACGGTGGATCTCGTGCTGATTCACAAGGAAAAAGTGATGACACGGCGAAAGCTCACAGCTCACCGAAAGAAAAACACGCAAATCGGGCGAATAACCTCGTCCTCGAAAGCGTCTGAAGCGGTACAAGAGCAATTGTCAAAACTCATCAAAGATCATTTTACCTTTTACTCCGATAATATACAGGTAACGACGTAAAGATGATGTAAATTAAAGCACAAATGAACAGCTCAAAAACGCTGCAAATTCTTACACACGAGTTGGTTTTTCCTTGGACCAGGCGCATGGGGACTCATTTCTTCAACATGGGGAAAATGGTGGGTGTGGCGGACCCCGGACCCATTCCAATCGATTCAGGGTCCAAAATTTTGTGGAAAATGATACCCCACACGCCTAGGTACCAGAAATCTCAAAAACACATTTGAAATGGGTGGATAGGTACCCATTTTGACCCATAACCTCATCCAGAGGGCACCAATCGTTCCGGGACCCATTTCATTTGATTTAGCATCCAAAATTTAGTGGAAAATGATACCCCACTCGCCTAGATCGCCAAAATTCTCGAAAATCCATTTTTCAAAAAACACATTTTGACCCCTACCCTGCCCAAATTTGGTCTGATCGGATTGAAAACTACTATAGTTTTGGGCCCATATCAATTGATTAGGCATCGAAATTCACCGACCCTCCCCGACTCACCTAAATCTCCGAAAATATTGAACTTTTTTCAAAATACCCATTTCATCCTATCTCCTGCCACCGTTCTGCAAGCGACCCTCTCACTCTATGGGCATCGGAATGTTCAAAATGTGTAGTCGAAAATTGAATTTTCAAGATTTTTGGTGATCTAGGCGTGTGGGGTATTATTTTCCACCAAATTTTGGACGCTGAATCGATTGGAATGCGTCTCCATGCTCCGAAGAATAACCAACCCCTGTGAAAGAATTTGCAGCGTTTTTCATCTAAACCCTTTCAGAGGGTGAACTATAACATTTTGAGGCAAAATGGAGATATCAACCAGAAGAACCATGAAATGAAAATGTAGATTGGTAAACCAACCAATAATAAACCGACCACCGTACTCAGTGTCTTGATTACTTAGCAACCTCATTTGCCCTAATAAGTTGATTATTTAAGGGTGTGGTTGGCCTGTGCTGGCCAGCCAGCATTGATCTAGACTGCAATGAGACTTCTTAATGCAATTTTGTGATATTTTTTAAACATTACAAGCTAATAGAGGATTCCCCGTTGTAAATAAAGATGCGCATTCACGGATTCGTGGGGTTGCTAAAAAGCCACGTTATGACGATCTATCACACGGGCAGTAGAAGCTCAAATATTACACCTTTGTGCTTATGTACATCCTCAATAACTCGAATTATTATCGCTAATTGTAAAAATTGTAGCAACAACAAAAAATAACAGTACAACTCAAGCTGAACTCTCTCAAGTCTTCCAAAGTTCTCGAGATCGTCACAGTCAACGCCAAAATTCAGCTTTGGCTATTTTTAAAAATACTGAAAACTTATGGCGAGGGAAATCGTAGGCAAATATTACAACACGGATATTTTCAAAGAACAAAAACTGTATTCCATAAAAATACAACACATCACACAAATAAAATAAAAATACCACGAAACCCAGCTTTTCTACGAAAGAAATATGACGAGAAATAAATTTTATAATTCCATTAAAACATGAAATTCGTACGTAGAAAGTAATACCTGGGAATACTTGTTTTCATGGCAAAACACGCGTACAAGCTTAAACTACCCGAAGAAATGTTTTCCTCGGCTAAGTTTTGTGCTTGAAATAGCGCGTGAATTCGCAACTAACATTGAAACACGATATGCGAAGAGTCTTTTGATAGCCTCGTCGATTGACTTATATTTGAAAACGCTTTTAGCATAATTATTTCGCCACGACAATATTTACCTACGTGAGCTCATAAAAAATCGTGCGCTTACAAGAGGAACCGGTCTGGTGAGAAGCAAATGGGGGTAATTGGGGTAGTTTTTAAGAGAAACCAACAAGCGATCTTTGTTGTTATTGGGACAGGGGTAATTAATGCAATTAGTTGGAAGACTAGTGAGTCAAAGTGGAATTGTGACGTCATAGACAAGGGGAAACACTGCATGGTTGCTAGGATTGCCAACTTTCAAAGATACCATCATTCTGTTGAGGGCCAGCTTTCATTGCGTATTTTGAGAATAAAATTGACACGTGGCAACACTGAGTTAGAATAATCACACTCATAAAATACTGATCTTCAGTCCCATTTTCCAGCCTAGCCTTTCTACAATAACTAAGGTAGACATCTGGGCCCCAGCTAGGTTGGCAGCCCTTATGACTGGGTTACTCTATGGTTGTGGAGCCCCTCATGTCAATCTGCAACCCCCACATTCCCTCATTGACCTTTCTACATCAACTGCTTATTCCTCAAACCTAGACAGTTTCCATGAGTAAGAATAGTGATTTTGGATGCTGAAGCTGAACTAACATTGTATTAGTTGAAGCTTGAGGAAGAACATCCTTTCCGGAACATCAGATAATTGACAAGACACTCTAGGTCCAGTCAATGAGGATTTCTTTGTAAAAACGATCTGGGATTGATATAGTAATAAAGTAGTGGTCTTTGTTTGCTCAATTTCTGTTCATTGTTCAGTATCACGAAGTTTGTCCGGATTTCAGGCGGGTAAGGCCGATTGATTGAACAGTCCATAAAATGAACAGTCACAGTCCACCAGTATCATTACTGAATACCCTACGAGCATCAGTGAATAATTTTCCATAAATATCTAGAAGATTTCAGCGAGATGGCGGGAGTTGGAACTCTCAGGCCAGGAGTACCTCAATATTCATTTTCCTCGGCTACATCCAAGCTCATCATTTTCCCGTCATGTAAGATTCATATTCAAGGACAAAGCTACCCCCTCCCCCCTCGCCAGACTAACTATATGACGAACCATTTCATCATGCAATGATCTCTCCCCTCATATCACGCCAAAATGGGAAGGGAGAAATAGCCTCGGAATGCTCAGAAAGTTGATTTTCTAGGCAATTTATGACTACATAATCGTGATCAAATTTGTTTTCAAGAGGCATTACTTCAAAATGGAATGATATAAACTCGACAATTTCCACGCGATATACATGACACATAATCGCCGCTTCCTGCAGACTCATACAACGATGAACGATGATGCTTTGGCCAGTCACCTCCAATCAGGAAGGACGCACATCCAAGCTTGAGGGAGGGAAATACCAGCAATATTAGCATGGAACGTGTTCAGTCTTTCTCGGAAAATTTCTACTTTCCACAAGATTCCTCGCCAAAGGATTTTCCCAATGCGATCTTGAAGCGTGTCCCGAGTGATAATTTTTACGAGTAGTATCGTTCAAATCCTACAGGCTCCTACAGGATTTTGTATGATTTACCACATATTTTGGGCCGTTTTAGAAAATAAATTCCAACTTCAGAACTACGCAGTAGTATTTAAGTCCCTCATTTGGATTTCCTTCCGTTTTTTTCCTTGACTAACGAAAATAAATGCGTCACACGCTCTTAACTAGAATCACCCGTAAACATTTTGAAGAAGGATTGAGCTGAGTTAGATTCAAATTTTAGCTATATGACTCTTCTTCAAATAATGATTGAATCAACAGTTTTCATTTCCATTTTTTAAGGCGCAACTGAAGAAGATTTTGCCTTCAGAAGTTAATGTCGTTCTACATTTAGGTTTACTTCTGTTATTGCATCAACCTTTTTTTTTTTTTTTTTTTTTTTTTTAAATAGACAATAAATAAGCAGCAATTCGAATGAAGAGGTCGGAACGCTCAGATTCCGATTTCAGAAAACCCCGTTAGGTAACATACAATAATAATTGATGTCAAGATTCAATTTTTTGGGGTCATTTCTCGAGATGTTCGACTAAATAAAATCAACAAAAGTGGAGAAAAAAAAAACACGAACGGAGAAAATGACTCGGCACAGCGGCTGATCCGAACTGTTTAAAAATACTCCACGTGAAGAAACAATGCCAGGGTGCAATCTAATGTTTGTTGAAACGTTTCGGAAAACAAATAAATTAACCAACTCGGCGGAACATGGGTCTGCTTATACCGACCTTGGCAGCTATGCGATCTTGCTGGACACCTCTCGAGTACGTGTCTTAATAAGGTGGAATGAAAAAAGGTAAAAAATACGGAAGCGAAAAAGTTGGGAAATTCCGAAGACGAGGGAAAAGATTAGCAGAAGCGGAAGTTGGACTGTTGGCAACTATCGCCCTTGTTGTTACCCCAATCCTAACTCAGTTGTTTTCACGTAAACGAAATGTTTTATATAGTCAACAGAATGCAAAATATTTGAAGTTATGTAGGCCATCAGAATAAGGTGTTAGAACGGTTATTTCCAGCACTGTTCACCGGTTTTTTAAAACTTTGGGGGCCCCTTCTGAGCGTTCGAAGCTGACTTCAAGGAGGAAATCGTGTCATCAAGTTTTCCTCGAGTCTGATGATAATATAAGGTTTTCCAGGCAACATCTCGAGCTGTTTTGATGTATGGTGCTCAAGCATGGGGAGCACAGTGATACGATGCCATTGAACGGGTTCTAAAATTCTTCATCGAGAGATTGGTTGGCCTACCTCGTAACACACCGGATTATTTTGTCTATTTGGAAACTGGAGTGATGCCCGTGTTCCTCTACACGATCTCTCTCTACTGTAAATACCTTCTCAAAGTTATGCTTATGCCTGCGAGCCGGTACCCTCGGTTGCTAGCAGACCAGATTGTTCTGGTACAAGAATCTTCAGGGTTTGTGCAGAGAGACCGGCTGTGTCTGGTGCCAACTTTGAGGATCCAGCATTGTGGAGATCTCAGCTCAGAGCCCTGCAAGAGACGCTGGAATCCCGATGGAGAGAGCAGACTGTCTCAAGGGCGTTGTCATCACATCACAGAATTTATCGGCAGTTGGACATGGGGCTCCGAAGTATCGATCTGACTGAGGAGGGTCAAAAAGCGTCTATGTTTGTCCTCCACTGGGTCTGTATGGTCAGAGGGGACCTTCTGGCGCTCAATGGCCGGCCGGGTGTGGCTCGGGAGGACGACGATCTTGACAGGACGCTGTGCTCCCTTTGCAGTCTTGGTGAATCAGAGGACATTATTCATTTTCTGGGGCATTGTCCTGTTCTGGCTGAGTTTCGGGTTGCACAGTTCGGAGTGGCTAGATTGACCTGCGACTCCATAATCGGAATGCTCGATGGTTTGAACTGGCTCCCACTCGCGAGATTTTGCCAGGCTGCTTGGTCATATCGACCTGAGCTGGTTGCCCAGTTCAATTGGGACTGAAACCTCATTCTCGCCTATCAATTGGCAGCCGCGTGCTGTGTTTTCCTTGTTTTCGTATTCTGTGTGTAGTCTTTGTCGCTCTTAATTGTTTTCTTGTTATGTTCCATTGTAAATGGGTTTTTTATTTTTATTTGTAAGTGCAATTTAATTTCAGTTGTACGACGTTTAACCTATAATAAACACGTTTTCTATCTATCTATCAAGTTTTCCTTAAGTCTGATTATAATAACACTCCTGAGCCGATTGGATCGGCATCAGAGTCAGTCTAAGTATGTCATTGAGAGCTGAAGAGAAATCTTGGGAGGAAAATCAAAGAATACAACATTTGAGAAACGAATTTTCTCAGTATTTTGACCCCCCAAGAACGTTTAAATTTTCAACAAATCATTAAAAATGTTTTAAAGGCATGTTCTGGGCCATAAGCACTTATCAAGCAAAATTCATCGTTAAAACCAATAACCGCATTCACACAACTTCCCTGGTCTGCGGAGATTGGCGGTAGTGGTACTTTGAGGGGGGAGGGTAGGCAATTTCAGAGCATGGTCACCTTGATGTCTCATGTTTCAGCTTCTTTTGCCCAATGAAGGCATTTCTAGGCACTCACAAGTTTTCGTTACTTCTTAGAACCGAGGAAGAAACGATTTCTTCTAACTATACATAAAAGAAGCGAATATTTTCATTGATAGAACCCAATTTCAATTGCATAGGGTTAAAGAAGTCCTTATAACAGAAATATGTATGAAACAGGTTTGTGCGTCTAAGCTGGCCAAATGAATTGAAGGAAAGATAGCAAAGATAGCGGTCCCTGTGTTGACTGCACCGTTATTGTGAACTGTTTGACTGTTTTGAACACGTCAATATCCCTAGCAGCCCATTTTGTACAGCTGCTAGTGCGCGATGAGATCGGTTTGCCGAAGTTGGACTGCAAATATCATTGAGCCTGAAGCTCTCTTGACTTAAGGAACGAACCACATGTACAGCATTCGTAACTTGCATACACAAAGAAACACATTGAAATGAGAGGAAACAACCAACAGACTACCGTCTAGGCGGATAATAATGATTGCCACCCTCAAACAAAATTCATGTCCAACTTGAAATCGGTTCAGGTACCAATGACCTTCCATTATAAATAAAATAAAATAAGGGATTTGTCTAAATTGCAATAAATATAAAGTAATCTAAGACAATAAATGTTTGGAGGAGCAAGAAGCACAATGGAGGCTGTAAACGCACGGCTCACTGGATATGAACGGGAATAGGAGATTTTCGCATACTTAATGTAATGAAATTCTCATTTTCTTTTTTAAGAACGGCCAATGATCAACGTACATAAAAAACTATTCAAACTAAAAATGATGGCATAACATTGTGAAACACTGATCAGAAAACATTGGTTTGGTGTAGTTGGCAGAATGCCATAGCAGTCCCCCTTATCATGACTCTTTAGTGCCTTCTCACCATTGTGGTTGGACTCGGTAATGCCAACTAGTGGCTCGTTAAAGTCGAGTGTCAGTTTTGATTGCTCTGGTCAAAGTCGTTTCTATTATGTTGAACATGAAAATAACTTTTGGGCGCCACTTTGAGATCTAAAACAGATCTATAAATTCAGACCTTTTTCTTAACAGATATTAACTCCTATCCCTCCCTTAACGGGAATTTCTAAAATCGCTATTACGTGCGCGCAATCAGCTTCGACAAGTGACAATACTATTGAGAAGACAACAAAATACAACTAGAAAATGGACAAAATCGTTTTTTCGAACTCACGCCAATGTTGAAAGTGCGATCATATCACAGTTTGCATAAACAAAACAGAAGTGGGAGGAAAGCGCCGATGGCGATAAAAACCGGTAACATGATGGAGGAATCATCCACGGAGTAGGGATCCGGTGTTCGGGGCCCGGATGGTCGGCGATTTTTACTGTCGCCGAGTTTCTCTTCTAATTCTTCTCCTTTGCCCCAGTCTTCGTTTTCAGTCGGAAGAGGAGGTAGTTTTGGTATATCTGGACACATGAAAAAAAAAGTGCAAACGCGTGAGAATGATGTACTACAGGGATCAGTATAGGTTAAGTGAAAAGCTTCAAGAACATGTTCTTAATAGTTTCATTCAAATGTCAAGAACGCTGCAAAATTCTCATTATTCAGACCAGGAGCATGGAGACCCATTCCAATCGATTCAGCGTCCAAAATTTAATGGAAAACGATAACCCACACGCCTAGATCGCTATATTTACTCATTTTTGCCCACTCCCTCCATCAATTTTTGTTTTTGGTTTAAAATACGCTCCACGTAAAACAAAATTATCCGAACAACGTTTTTGCGAGCGATAATTAGCAGTTGTCCGAGTATTTGTTTCTGCGAAATCCGATAATTCCCTTGGGTAAATAATTGTGTTCCAGTGGGTACAAGGCGTGCGATGGTCATGTTGATTCAGTTCATAGTAATTATAAATTTTTAGAAAAAAAACTTGGGTACGTTCATGCATTGGCGCGAAGGGTGGATGTTCGTTGCGTGAAAAGTGGTGATTTGTCGAAAATCCATTTTCGACTTGCGATTAGGCTGAAATTATTCTAGGGTCACTTGGAGCCTGAAGTTAGTCATTGAACGAAATTTAATATTTCCTGTCGTCAAAAAGGGCGGAACATTTTGGCGTCCAAAACCAAGTTGAAAATGAAACCCTTGCGTCTGGGCGCCTAAGGTATTAAACCCCTTACTGAAATGCGTATATTCACCATTGCACAGTCTCTGCATTGATCGATTAGGCTGATAATTATCAAGGACAGACTAGATGTGGGAAGAATCAACTGAACCAAATTTTGTATTTTGAGAAAAATTCCAAGTGCCAAAAAAATAAGTGGACGTCGAAAGGGCCTGAACGAATAAGATGGTATGAATGATCCATACAAGGGAAACAACGGTTGTCTGACTGTCACAATCAATTATAGCGGTAGATTTGATTCCAGAGCTGCGCTACGGTCCTGGTTAATGTCTTTAGTTAACCTCTCTCTGCCTGTTAATTGGCTCTACAAAAAAAAAATTGTATAGGTTGGTGTTCTCTCACAAAACTATGACATGTTGTGGAGACCCAACCACATGACAGCTGACGATGTTGACTCGTTGATATGCATGACGTGGCTCATACCGGCGCCGATTAGCTATAACCTCTCACACTGGGCTCGTTACCAGCTCTGATCAAGTTGTGACACAATTCATGACTCATCAATAATAAAGAGCAGGGCTCACCTTCAATTTTCCCTTTCATTACGAAGATGGCGTTGACTTTAGGGTTGTCTCGGTAGCCCTGAAATGGAAAGTATAGCTGTAGTAGGAGTGGTTATATTAAGGCATTCCAGAAAAAGGATAATTAAAATTAACGTCGCTGATTGAACATGGTGATAGGAACCTCCAAAATAAGCTGGTCAATTAGACAACCCTACTTTTGTAATGTATAAACCTCCCTTAGAATCTAGTTTCTCTCGATGTGTTTGCCTACAATATTACTCAAAATGTTAACTATTTAGGGTCAGCAGTTTCAAGGGTTCGATTCTACTAAATTGCAACAATAAGTTTCTCCAGGACTTTTCTTTTTAGAGGCATCCTTTCCGAGTTATTCAAAATTATAGGACTGTTTTCGTGTTTTCTCCCTTGATTTACCAGATAATCTCAAATCTGAGTACACCGTTGAAGAGCGTCAAATTTTTCTTATGACAGGCTCCTCAACGTTTCAATAATGTAGTACTAGTATTAATTAATACAGCCTAATGAAAACATTGTCCCCAAAGAAAAAACGCTGCTAATTCTTACACACGAGTCGGACCAGGCGCATGGAGACTCATATATTCAACATGGGGAAAATGGGGAAAACAGTGGGTGTGGTGGGTCCTGGACCCACTCTAATTGATTCAGGGTCCAAAATTAAATGGAAAATGATACCCCACACGCCTAGTTACCAGAAATCTCGAAAATACACATTCGAAATGGGTAGATAGATACCCATTTTGACCCATAGCCTCATCCAGAAGGCACTAATCGTTCCAGGACTCGTCTCATTGGACTCAGCGTCTTAGTGGAAAATCATACCCCACACGTCTAGGTACCAGAAATCTCGAAAACACATTCAAAATGGGTAGATAGATACCCATTTTGACCCATAACCTCTTCCAGTGAGTGCCAATCGTTCTGGGACCCTTTTCATTGGATTCAGCGTCCAGAATTTAGTGGAAAATGATTCCCCACACATCTGGATTGCAAAAAATCTCAAAAATCCATTTTTCGAAATGCACATTTTGACCCCTACCCCACCCAAATTAGGTCCAATCGGGCTGAAAGGTTTCGAGGACCAACTAGAGCCATGAACGGACGCCTGACCAAAATTTCAGGTTTTTAGAAAATTTTCTACTACCAAAGTCGGCGTGGACGGCAGACGGACATTGGATTATTCAAGGAATAACCAACCAAAATCCCGCATTCTTTCGTGAAAAAGTATTAAATTGTGAATAACATGGAATCAATACCTCTGATACCTGAAAAGAAAATCCCTGGAGACACTTATTGCTGCAAATGAATTGCAGAATCGACCCCCTGAAGGCTGATAATCAGTCATTATAGTATGTTAATTTTTGGCTTCAATCACAATAAAATGGTACCATGATTCCAAATGATGTCAATAAATGGTACGTTGAGAGACCCATAACTATACCACATACCTTGATAAACTCGACTCTGATTTTTCCTCCTCTAATGTCAGATTCTTCTTGATTATAGTACAGCCTTCCATTGATGACAGTGAATGGAATATACTCGTCATGTGCAACACCACGACCAACTCTGTCGAAGATGTCCAGGTCAGCGACTATAGTATGGTCTCCATTCAATACAACGTCGAACACCTGAGGAATTAAACAAAATTTCAACAAATTTCAGTGCGGATAAGTTAACAAACGACGAAAATCATTTAAGACAATCCACAACCCCCACCTTCATGTTGGGAGCGTTGAAATACACCTCGCAGAATTTCAACACCATGACGTAAGAACCGTCGTGGTCAATGGGAATGTCGTAGCCAAACGTGTTGTGATGGTATCTTTCAGTCTGGTAGATCACTTGATCGTTTGGTGGTACACGACCGATCAAAAGTTGTTTCCCGTAGTCGGATGACGTGCCCACTTTACCGTGGAGTGGATCTCGCTCATACCTGCACAAAGAAGAAGAACATCAAGTACAGCATTTACATATAAATATTTATTCGTGAGTAGGTACACAGGGTGTCCATGAGGGGAGGGATGAGGGTGATGGGGATGAACACAAATACAATTGAAGAGCTTTCTTTCAAAACGGCTTATATCCACTTTTAACTTTTTGTGGGGAAATGAGAAAAACAGATTTCATGACGAAGCAAATTTTCCAGAGTTCCCAAATTTTCCAAATAGTTTGTATGAAGAACCGTCAACTATACCGTAAAATTTCGAAAATCAGGCTCTTGTTTTGGAGGAGGAACGGCCATTTGTAATTTGGATATAAGCCCGTTTGATGAAAAACGATGGATATAAGCCGTTTTGAAAAAAAAGGGATTTGTGCTGTTCAAAGAAAACACACATTTCAATTTCTTTTTATGTAATATTAATACAATGTAAACTTGTAAAAAAACAGTGGAAAATGATATAATATAATTCATATATAAGGATACATATATGATATTTTAATATAAATTCAATAAGCTCAAGTTCAAGTCAATAAGCAATTTTTTGAGAAGTTCTAATCGGCATTTAATTGAGTAAATATTAAAATTTAGTATAAATATTAAACGAGAAAAAAATGGGTATTTAAATATGTAGTTCGTCGCAGTCTAGGTCAAGGCAGTCACATTCATTGGCCTCATCAATCTCAGCAGATTCTTGATCCAGTAACGGTAGATTTTTCTACCTTTCTTTTTGAGTATGACGCAATTCGGGTCAACATCCAGATATTGCTTGTCCCTCTCTTGTTGACGGCGATCATCGTGCGTCGATCTTCTCTTACTTGAGCCCCGATTCAAGTCACTCACAGTACCTTCCTCCATCAAGTTCGATAAGACGACAAAACATAGAATGCGATGACGATGACACGACAAATTAAATCAAAACGCGGAAATCGACGAATGGAAACCAAACAGTATCAATGTTCAAAATACGCATAATCGCCGGTAGTTTGTTTACAATCCACACTGCCATTCGCACAGGAAAAGCTTTGAGCGCGCCCAGTGTTAAACAGAAGTGCCCAAGAGTGATGGCAACACCACCTGTTGTGAGAGTCATTTATTTCTGATTTTTCTCGAGTCATGTCTAGTGTTTCCCTCTAACAGTTGGGGAGCGAACCACATTCAAATTCGAAGCGGAAAATATAAGTTTGGATATAAGCCGTTTTGATGTGAAAGGAACTGCTAACATACTAGTAATGGATGGATATGAGCCACTTTGATAAAAAAGACTATTGAATATAACGGGGTGGATATAAGCCATTTTGTTGGAAAACAGATTTTTATCAAGCTTTTAGAGGAGGATAGGAACCGTTTTGGAAGGAAAGCGACTCATGAGGTGATAGGCCTGATCCCAAAGATTCAGAATCCGTAAAAAAAATTAAAAGTGTGAAAAGTGGATATAAGCCGTTTTGAAAGAAAGCTCCTCAATTAATCAATATAAAAACAAGCACATGAATATGAGAGCAAACAATCTCAACATTTCCACAAAAATGTGACTAAAACCAACGTAGTTTAGAAAATTTCAGTTTTGGTTGGTAATTCTTCGAATAAATAATCAACCTATGTTTTCATCCAAAAAGTCAATCCCTCCGATTCGGCCCAAAATTTGTTTTTCTGGGCGTTTCAAGGCGTCAAGATCAAAAAAGTCAAATGTCCGTTCGCCGTACGACGTCCGGCTTTGGTAGTAGAAAATTTTCTACAAATCTGAAATTTGGGTCAGGGGTCCGTTCCCGGCTATAGTTGGTCCTTGAAACTTTTCAGCTCGATCGGACCGAATTTGGGCGGAGTAGGGGTCAAAATGTGTTTTTTGAAAAACGGATTTCCGAGATTTTGGATGATTTAGGCGAGTGGGGTATCATTTTCCACTAAATTTTGGACGCTGAATCCAATGAAACGGGTCCCAGAACGATTGGCACCCACTGGAAGAAGTAATGGGTCAAAATGGGTATCTATCTACCCATTTTGAATATGTGTTTTCGGGATTTCTGCTACCTAGGCGTGTGGGGTATAGTTTTCCACTAAATTTTTGATGGTTCGCCTGGTTCGAGGAATAACCAACTCGTGTAAAAGAATTTGCAGCGTTTTTTTTTTTTTTTTTTTTAATTTACTTAGGTAATGTATTTTTGAGGATTGAATTATCGTATTTCTCTTCAGGTTTTACAGTTTTCATCGAACATGTCCCAATTGAAACCAAAAGGTACTCCAAGATTTATAATTTCCACGGGGTTTTGCTATATTGGGGCTGTGTGACGATCGACCTGGCAAAATTTGCATGATTTGAAACATTTAAATAGTTGTCTCCCTACGTACCCTTGCCCCGGATAGGGTAAGCAAGACCTCTCACCCATTTTGTTTTCACCTTATGCTGTTTTACCCATCACAGCCTTTTCAAACGAAACTTCAAGGTGTTGTAACTAGAGAGAAAAATAATATTGAACATTCAGAACACCAAAGTACCAACGTTGAAGTCGTCTACATTCGTTTGTGGGTCCAGGTTTTAGTATTTATTGGGAATCCCGTGAATTCATCTCGAACCCCGAGCATCTTGGGCAGTTCAACCTAGCTCAGCCCAGCCATGTTCGTGAGGTGAACTATATGAGGCTGCGGACCACGTCATCCAGGACTGTCATCCTATGCCATGGAGTGGATATAGTGTGGAATGGACAGTGCACTTCAGGAGGACCTGCCGACGATAGGAGGGATACAATTGGATCATTAATTTCGCGGAATTGGTGATTGGAACTCCTCGGTGTTGGCACCTGCAAGACCAGCGCGAGCAGGTTGACAACATAATGGGTGCAAATACCCAGCCCCTTGGTCAGTTCGGGCGTTATGCCTGCCTCGCCGCTCTCGATTGACAGTGTAAAAACAGTCAGCCAACCCTCCGGGATCGCATCCCGTGGCATGCCACATTCAGGAGCGGTAGTAACAGTACAAGGCAAGTCAGCCCCTTCCCCCCAGATGAGGTAGCAAACTACCGCCCGAAACACTGTACTGTTCGCCGGAGTCGCGGTTGTGGCACACCCTGAGATGGTGCAATTGATGTGTAGGTCCTCTGTGCTGCATACTCCTATGTAAGTAGTACCAATAGATGAGGAAATCTTTTAGGCCAGGTGTAATGCCTTGTGGTTAGATACTAGGGCCGGCCTCCTCCAGTTATGTGGAAGTCCAATCCACTAAAACCTCAGCCTCCCAATGGCCCAACCTGGTACTATTTATCACATGACTTCGGGTAGGACCTGGGGCCAGTCTCAGTTGTCTGCCCGTGTAGCTTGTTGCCGGGCTCTTTCTTCCTCGTTTTTTCTTCTGAGGAGAGACTCTATAAGATCTGCCGTCTTTTTCCATGCTTGTTTGCTTGATAGCATTCGTTTCACTAACTCTTCCGGAGATGGTGTGTTCAGACCTATTTCTGACCACAGCTGTTCTCGTTTTAGACGCCATCGGTCACAGTAGAAAAAGGTGTTTTCGACGCTGTTTCACGCTGTCCTCCGTGTCTGGGCAGTGCAAGCACCCTCGACTCTGTGCGAGTCCCATCCGGTGTAGGTATCGATAGAAAAGGCCGTGTTCTGTGAGGAATTGCGTGAGGTAGCAGCTTACCTCGCCGTGTGGCCTCTCCAGCCAGCCTCTCACTTCTGGTACTAGTCTCGCTGTCCATCGACCCCTCGATTCATTGTCCCAGATGCCGGCTCTTGGAGTAGAGATGGAATACTCAGGCAACGCTCTACTTAATATGGCAATGGGAGCTAGAACGTACTCGGAGGGAGCAGTTTACCTACCTCCTTTTAAACCCTCCTGAGCGAAGCTACCCCCAGACTTCTTGCTGCTGCAGAAATACTAGGGCGAGGTCTCCTTCCTGACAACCTAGAGTTATAAATGTATTGATAACAGTTATTGTGGGTCCAACGCCCTGGAAAGGGCACTGCTGCATATCAACGGATGTGACTTATCGTGTTTGAGACGTTGGCACAATCGTGGGCTAAACCCAAGAATATGGACCGTTGTCGCGTTATCAACTGATAGCAATGATATCGCGCATACGGTCGATAATCGATAATCGAAAGTTTTTGTTGTTGCCTCCTTTTTGTCTCCTGCTATCTTCAGTCACTTCAGGATTTTCTCAAGGATTGGATTTTCTTTCTTTTGATTTTCTCAAGGATTGGATCTTCTTTCTTTTGGATTTTTTGGATTTTCTCAAGGATTTCTCTGATGAGGGAATTTCTCAAGAATGTGGCCAATGTATATCATTGGCCAGATGGCAGGAGTGAGAGACTTAGTGAAGCTTAATATTTTCCAAAAGATTCAATTTCAATTTTTTCATTACGTTCACTTCTTCCAATAATTATTCGATTTACATTTTACGCCAAAAGTACGAGGTAAGTTTATTTCAATTTATTTATTTTATTTCAATTTAGTATCATTTTCCCTCCTTTTTTATAAAAGCAAGTATGGCCGACAGGGATACATATATTTCGCGTATATATCGATAGTGCATATCGACAGAGCGTACTATCGATATCAGCTGATAACGCTACAACGGTCCATATTCTTGGGTTTTACCCAATCGTGATTATTCGAGATAAAATTACTCGCTCAATTAACCAAATGAACCATCATTTCTACCACCCAGGCCAAGAGCTATAACCAATACCTACGCACAATGTCAGTAAAAGGGTAGTGAATTATGCTATCTAACAACTAGAGAATGGTTAAAACTATTATCGGCCGGAATGAGCTATGCCGTCCCTTCTCCTGATTGGAGAAAATACATTAAAAATTCAGCCTATCACAGAGTGAAGTGGGTGAGCCGTATTAGGTATAATACCTGTTATGTATTCTATAACTTGGATAGAATAAGTTCATTCCTCACTAATGCATGTAAGTTGCAAGCTATGTAAGATTAGCTTGTACTAAGCTATATATAGCACTGCCGGCTTGAAGAAAAATAGTAACTTAGGTTGGTATTGATTTTGCCGAATGGACACTAAACAAGTACGTAAATTACTTGAGGGTAGACTACTGACTAATTCCTCCCAGGAAATGGTGGAAACTCCTTCTACAAATTATTTTGTATGTAACTCCCACCTTCATGGCAGGTTACTTATTTGAGGCATACCTGATTCCAAAAACGTCGGAATGAGCTTCCCCTCCGGCATTTATAGCGTAGATCACGTCCCCGGCTGAGGAAAGGCCAGCGAGCAGTCCAGTCACCAAAATAGCCAATGTTTTCAGTAGCATCATACTGACCATGGGTCGATAGTCTTTCTTGCGTCAAGGGTAAAAATCTGTTGTCAAATACGTTCCTTCTTCACTTTAATCACTGAAACCAAATTTCGCGAAGCCTTCTGCTCATATTAAAAGAGTGGTGAGCCCTTCAGTGTATTTCATTCCACAAAAATTTTCGAAAAGTGTACAAAAATCTCGTTCAGTGTGCTGACTCCGTAAGCAGTCCCCGCTCATTACACGAAATACCGGTTCTTCCTTCGAATTAGATGTTTTCAGGAGCACCGAATCCCCAAATCTAATTACGAACAAATTATGAAGTAAAAGAGCATCACACTATCCACGGTTTAGTCAAAAAGCCGTCAGTTGGATAAAAATTGAACGCCGTGAACCTTCGCGTTACCGTGAGCGCGTCACGAACACGAAACTGGCAAGTGTAACCGCAAACTTGTTGAGCTTTTTTTCTCTCCTTTCTCTGTATCTGCAGCCGCTATGACGGACAGCACACCCGACGAACAGCTTTCAAACTAATTGGAGGTCGTAAAGTAGGAGAATACCACTACTATTCGGTATACACAGAGATGCCCGACTATTTTTCAAAAATCTGTTGATGCCAACTAGATTAATGATACAAATTTAATTGATTATGACAATCGATTATACAGTTAATCGATTTGAATATTTTTTACGAGGAAAAGTAAGTTTGATAAGCAGGTTCTCCAAATTTTAAAAATATTTAGCTACAAATTATTCTGCTATTTTAACCAATATTCATCAATTGCAGATCAAAATAATTTATCCTAAAACCCTAATTATTCGGACACAACAATCGATTGGTGGATTAATTGAAATCGATGTCAGGATCCTAACTAGGCACAAAAAGGATTTAATATTATTCGATGTAGTACTATACAGGATATCCCACAAGTTGCTTTTCCCCTCCTAAAATCGTCCAAATGGGAGTGTACAAAAAATCTTCTTCTTTTTTTTTGCAAGGATCTCAATTATCATATTTTGAGCAACCCGCGCAACTGCGCAACCATGCGATTATTTTTTCAGGCGAAATAAACAAATTTTGGTCATTAGAAACGGATAGCACATGAATCAGCGTTAAAAAACGCTGCAAATTGTTTCACAGGGGTTGGTTATTCTTCAGACCTAGAGCATGGAGACTCATTCCAATCTATTCAGCGTCAAAAAATTAGTGGAAAATGATACCCCACACGCCTAGGTACCAGAAATTTCGAAAATCCACCTTCGAAATAGGTAGATAGATAGCCATTTTGACCCATAACTTTTTCGAGTGGGCGCCAATTGTTCCGCGACCCGTCTTATTGGACTCAGCGTCCATAATTTATTCGGAATTTTTTGAAAAACAATTCGTTGATTACCCCATTTGGACGATTTTAGAAGAGGGGTGGAGGGCAACTCGTGGGACATCCTGTATAATTCTGTGCTGCTACAAACGTCTATGCGCTTCAATGTTGTGTTTCAAGTGAAAATGGAGCCAACGAGCAGTGATCGATACTGGTTGACGAGCAGGCCAGGTAGTCTCGTTGACCACATTATTTATTCCTTTCTCTAAGGAACAAAAAAAATTACGTCAGAGTTACATAAAGAAGTTAATAACTATTCTTAAACTTTTGGTTGAGCTCTGCTCGACGTACCTACTTCATTTAGGAACCGAAATCTGGCTTGAAGTAGGATGCGGCATATGGCGTTTAGTTGGAATATTGGTGGGAGCAATCCGTCTTACCTATAATATTCGGTACAGTGGGCGAGAACTTTCAACGTGAATACGTCATTGTGGTTGGCCAACACATGGCAATGACGTCATTACATTAAAAACAATCGCCCCCAGCACCAAATACACAAATTATATACGTATCAATGAGGAATCAGGACAATTTTATCGTTTTAGGTGGGCACACCCAACTATAAGATCTATTATAAAACGTCACACACAGTGCACCAATTCGTTTGAGTAGAACTAAATATTCGTTAAAGAAAAATGAAAAGGAAATCGAAGCAAGGAAAAAGCTTTACTTTCAATTTCGATGTTATTGATTGGACATAACCTCCAACCTTTGGCACCATTCAGTAATACACCATAGATTTCACCACAAACGAATAGGAAAGTCAATAATACTAAGATAGAATCACAGAATCAATACTCATTGGTGGTAGCCACATCGTGATCCCGGCTGAGAACACTGGTCGCTTTCAAAGGAATGACACCCATCAGATCGGCAGGAGTGGGGACGCCTGAGTTGTTGGTGCAGTTTTGTTGGTAGAAAACCTGTGACGACCCGCATCGATAGCCGTAAGTGACTGAATCTTCCTCTCTAGAAAAATAAAAATAAAATAAAAAACTTTTAAAAATTCGGCAATCACTCTTATAATAACTAATCCATTTGGCAGGCCTCATTCATTGGAGAAACCTTGATTGTTTGAAGACGATGATGCATTTATTTTAAGAAGAAATTAAGTATCTTCGCGGTTTTCATTGAATGCAACTTGTGAAGAAAAGCTGGAATGCCTATTTGATTGATTCTTACTATTTTGTTTTGCCTACTGATGATGGAACCTTCAAATAAAATATCAGCAATCTTGCGTAAGATTTTCGTAATAAGTACAAGAAAGGCAACATTTTTTGGTGATCAAGCACGTGGTTTAGTTTTGAATGAAGGTCACTTCATCAATATTTCATCAATTACCAACGGTTGTAGGTACCAAAACAAAATTAAATTGTTTCTTCTATTTGAGAAATGATTAATTTCGAATTACCGAGATCATCGGAGTATGGGTAATAATGACGACATGCAACCCTCGGCCCAGGATCCATTTTTTTGAGATTGTAACTCGTAAATTAATACATTTCTAAAATATCGCTGGAAAAAAGTCAGATAATACGCGGAAAGGGAGGAGGAGAAACGCTTACGAGAAAATTGATTTATTGAGATGTTGATCCAAAACCTCCTGAATTGAACATATCAAATAAAATTAAACGCTGTTTTTGAGGGAAAAACAAATATTTGAGGAAAAGGGAAAAGAAAGAGGGGTAAAAATAATAGATATTAAAAAAAAATAACGTGGTGGCCTAGTTTTAGTTCATCGACTTTGATTATAGACGTCAAATATGGTAATCCAGCGCGGCTAAATGGGGCAGAATAAGGCAAGACGAGGACAAATTAGGCTAAAGCGGATATAATTTGAATTTTGGTTGGTTATTCCATTAATAATCAACCTATATTTTCATGCAAAAAGGCAATCTCTCCGATTCGGCACAAAATTTTATTCTGGGCGTTTCAAGGTGTCTAGATCAAAATTAGCAAATGTCCGTCCGCCGTCCACGCCGATTTTGGTAGTGGACAATTTTCTAAAAATCTGAAATTTTGGTCAGGGACCCGTTTTGGCTCTAGTAGGTATTCAAAACTTTTCAGCCCGATCGGACCAAATTTGGGCAGGGTAGAGGTCAAAATGTGTACTTCGAAAAATGGATTTTTGAGATTTTTGGCAATCTAGCCGTGTGGGGTATCATTTTCCCCTAAATTTTGGACGCTGAATCCAATGAAATGGGTACGATTGGCGGCTTCTGGATGAGATTATGGGTCAAATGGATGCCTATCTACCCGTTTCGAATGTGTGTTTTCGAGATTTCTGGTACCTAGGCGCGTGGGGTATCATTTTCCACTAAATTTTGGACGCTGAATCGGAATGGGTCCGGAACCCACCACACCACTGTTTCCCACATTTTCCCCATGTTGAAGAAAGGAGTCTCCATGGTCCTGGTTCGAGGAATAACCAACCCGTGTGAAAGAATTTGCAGCGTTTTTACTTTCGAGTACGAGTATTATTTGACTCTGGTGAATGCCACATAATTTTTACCCACGACTCATTTGTTTGGTATTTTTCCCCTGTGACTTGTCGTCGTCATACTGCAATTTATCCTTTTTTGCCACTTCTCGATCTATTTATGGTTCTAGATTGTCCATTTGATTCTTTTCCACCCATGATCACAGCGACTTTGAAGGAAGTAACTGGCAACGTGCAAAAATGCCATGATTTCGAGGGGTATGAGGACAGCCCCCTCATCGAGCAATGCCAGTCTCACGACATACCTGCAGAGGCCTAATAACATCAATTCCCAAAGTGACATACTTTTCATGCTAGTCATTCTTCTCTCTTCAATACACAACAATGCCTCATCATTCGGCATGGTGTGAAGACAACTGTTGAGTGCTTTATGCTATGGTGCATATCCACTATTGTTTAAGAGTATACGATTGAACTAAGCTTACCTCACAAGTAATTCGGACAGGTGTGGCTTATTGCGGAGGGTTTCGTGGAGAACGGTAAGCATCTCAAGCTGTGTAGGCTGATGGAAGCCTCCTCTTTCCGCAGGACCCCACTCCGGGTCAACGACGGCGTAACTATACTCGCCAGCGCTGCTTATTTCAAACTCCTTGCTTTCCAAATTTGCATCCAGTTTGTCGTCAAGACTTTTCAAGTAGAAACTACTTTTCTCCCACTGGATAATATCAAAAGTGAGCGTTTGATTACGTCCAAGGATTATTAAATGTAAAAAAGTAAAAGATTACTTTTCTTACCAACGCGTAGATGAAACTGGAATTATTAACGGATGACTCTTCGAGGAGTAGAGCGATGGCTGACGCGTTGATACCCAAAACAAACATGACGAGCGGTACGTCGGATCCCTTCTCCCCGGAGCGTTTTGTCTTCAATTCAGCGGTTTTGGATTTGCTGCAAGTATCTACTTGTTTGGCGCTCGGTGGACCGTCGATAAATGTCTCTTCAGTAGCGATGGACAAAGTCAACTTGGCCATGAGGGGTGTCAATGGACCAACTGGGTCTTTCGGAGGTCGATCTATCAAAAAAATTACAATCAGATTAAGATTTCGATACGTAACCTCGACTCATTTTAGTAGAGGAGAGCGATGAGGGAGAACTTACAGCTGTGCAGAGACAGTTGGACATTACTATTTTTAAAAAATCGAGGGCATCACAGTTTTAAAGCGTGCAAAGTCAATCTCACTTGAAAAAGGACATTAGAACATTTTAAGAAAAACAACCACACGCAAAAAGCTAGAAATTCCAATTTATACAATTGTCAGTCGAGCCTGTGAGTGCAAATGATTACATAAGTTCCAATAGTATTTAAAAGGGGAAAATTATTTTTTTGAAAAACGTGCAGGGACAGGAAGTTTCAGCCATGCAACAAGTTGATATGCATGACACAGATCGAGCGATGTACCTGAATACTTGCTCAGAGCAAGAGAAAGCTGTCTATCAGCTTTTTCTGTTGATTTTTCAATCAACAAATCTTCCGTTTTTTTGGACCCAATTTTATTTGGATACGTTCCTTGAAGAGAAATAGAACTATTACGGTTCCATGGTAGGATACAAGGTGGTTGAAAATGAAACCAGTTTTGCCTTCTTGAAAGTGAAAAACTTGAAGAAAACCCGGTTCCGAATAAGCGTACTGTAACTTAAGGGGAATATAAGAGACTCACCTGCAGCGTGATGTCCATTGGAATAGAAGTTGCACGACGCAGGAAGGCCGTCAGGCTTAAATAGCGGGTATTTGGGGTCGCAAATTGTATTGAAATGTTCTCTGTTCAGATATCGAAGTTTCTTCCGGTCGGTCCACGAAGCCTCAACGCCGGGAAGCCCAATGCTGTAATACCTGAAGCCCAATCTTCATCACAAGAAACGCTAATGAAGAAATTAATCGTGGTGCATGTTTATCGAGGAACGCAGGTGGGGTCGTTTGACAATAGTACTAGCAAGCAACTTATCCTTCATTTAAAGAGGAAAAGTTACTGCTAGCAATAATGCAAAGGTTTTTACAGCGTTGACAGCTCTAGCTACCTATGACATTGACCAAAACCTTCGTTAAGTATCCTGAACTCCGCAATGGCCACTACTGAGAGGAGCTATCCTGCAGCTGTGGCTGCTGCCACAGCACAGTCACGCGTTCATCACCAAGGTCCTCTCAACTTAAGATCACCTTGCTCATGAATCATCCATAGTAATTCATTCCTGATTTGCATTGCCGCATTTTATCTTCCTCTTACATTTTCCCAGAACCCCCCCTAGACGGGTAAGAAAACTACAATAATAGATTTTTTTGGGGGAAGAAGAAACTTTATGAAAATGGAGGGTATTAAAGGTGCTTTAAAGATTTGGCAAGTCATTCACTATCTTTGAGAAACAAACATCTAGAGCTCCAAAATAAAGGATTTAACTCTTCAAGCGAATCAAACATAGCGCATCAAGTACTAAATGTATTGGGTTAGCTCCGCATGTCCATGCAACCACATTAGAGAAAGCATTCTCTATGCACCATCTACGTTGGATGAGACGGATGCTTTCTCTGAAGGCATCAACATAAATAGAATTGATCAGATGGTAAGCTTTTGTTCCAGAAATAGCGCCGAATTTTGAGTAGGCACTACGGTTTCCCGGGAAGGTTGGACGCCGTGGTGTTATGATTTTTGTTATGTATTGTCATTCCGATTTGAGTTACCGACCCACTCATTGCTAAGTTTTTGGTGTTTACGTGAGTTCTTGACGATGGAACAACTCTCCAAAGAACAGCGAATTTTGGAGTTGAAATCCTTTTAAAAGTGTGATGAAAGCCCCACGGCAACGGTTCGAGTCCTTCGAGATCGTCTAGGACGTAAAGTGGCACCTAACGAATCCACTGTTCGAATATTGGTGCGAAAATTCGAAACCACGGGCTCAATTTTGAACAACAGGAGGTCGGGGCGCCCGCACTCATCGCGAGACCAAGAGACCGTCGAAGCAGTTCGAGCCAGTACAGGGAAATGATTTCGGAATGATTTTGGCCCAAACTGGAGTAAATTGGTGAATTCGAAGGATTTTGGTTCCAGCAGGATGGGACAACTTGCCACACTTCGCGCGAGACTATGGCACTTCTGCGAGAAAAGTTTCCCAACCGCATCATATCGCTTTGAGGGACTCAAAAGTGGCCAGCACGGTCCTATGACCCGACCCCACTCGATTTTGTCTTAAGGAGGTTCGTTAAGTCCAAGGCGTACGCCAATAAACCTCGGACGATTGACCAATTGAAGGAAGAAATCCGAAAAGTCATTGCCACCATCGATCCGGATGTCTGCCAGCGAGTGATCGAAATTTCAATGACCGTTTGGTGCAATGTACGGCTGGTTTGGGTGGGCACATGCCCAATATCATTTTTCACACATAAATCGGAGTTGTTTTCCTACGTTTTTAAATAAAAATTTTTCAAATTGACCGAAAATAGAATTGTTTATTGCACTTTGAAATTAGGCGCTACTTCTGGAACACCCTATATATGTCATCATTAGAAACCTACAATATATTTTTTTAATAACTAACCTCACGGGGATATTGGTCGTGCTCAAAATATCGTCGGTTGTTTTGCTTGCCCGCTTTTTGTGAGGTTGCACCGAAAAACGTTTGGGCGTCTGATTCCCCAAACGAGCGAGCTGCCGAGCCCTGACAGCGTCCAACACCAAATCAGGAACATCCGAATTTTCGACTAGTTTTCTTGAATCTTTCCCGTCGCAGTCGCGAGGGGAGCACCCATCAACAACATCTGTACTCGAGCACGTTTCATCCAATATAGTTCCAGAATCATTGAGGTCCGTAGTATTCAAATTTCCATTCTGAAGAGAGAGAAAAACAAATATAAATATGTAGGCTACACTCATTTCAACATTCAGAAACCAACTGGGATGAGTATTATCGATGAGTAAGTGGTACCAGATGTTGGGTGTTCAGCTTTTTGGCAGCCCCCCACCAATCAATGCCAAAAAACTATGGAGCTTTCCTCCGAATAAAGAATTACATGATTTTCTAAAATCAACAGATATTTGTCTGAGAGGAATGGAGGACGGATTCAACCACCGAAATTCCCGCCAATTTAGCTGAGAACAAGTGAATTTTCACATTGTTTTTGGTTGGTTATTCCTTGAATAAAATGTTTTTTCGAGATTTTTGGCGACCTAGGCGAGTTAGGTATCATTTTCCACAAAATTTTGAACACTGAATCCAATGAAATGGGTCCCGGAACGATTGGAGCCCTCTGGATGAGGTTATGGGTCAAAATGGGTACCTATCTACCTATTTGGAATGTGTGTTTTCGAGATTTTAGGTACCTAGGCGTGTGGGGTATCATTTTCCACTAAATTTTGGACGCTGAATCCAATGAAATGGGTCCCGGAACGATTGGTGCCCTCTGGATGAGGTTATGGGTCAAAATGGGTACCTATATACCTATTTGGAATGTGTGTTTCAAGACTTCAGGTACCTAGGCGTGTGGGTTATCATTTTCTACAAAATTTTGAACGCTGAATCCAATGAAATGGGTCCCGGAACGATTGGTGCCCTCTGGATGTGGTTATATGTCAAAATGGGTACCAATTTGGAATGTGGATTTCAAGATTTCAGGTAACTAGGGGCGTGGATTATCATTTTCTACAAATTTTGGACGCTGAATCCAAATTAAATGGGTCCCGGAACGATTGGTGCCCTTTGGTTGAGGTTATGGGTCAAATTGGGTACCTATCTACCCATTTGGAATGTGTTTTTTCGAGATTTTAGGTACCTAGGCGTGTGGAGTATCATTTTCGACTACATTTTGGACCCTGAGAAGATTCGAATGGGTCCTGTACCCGCCACACCAACAAAGGGAACCCCCCTTCCCACAAAGAGCTTAACAGCTACCTGAAAACCCTTCAGGGGATCAAATCTCGCCTGCAGACTGTATTTCTTGAAATAATGACAATAGTGTATAAATGAAAAAATGAAATTAATAATTCCCACCTCCTAAAACTGTTTTTCTAGACAGGTATAATGTTTTCAGAGTTGGTAGGAGTCGTTCTTGCAACACAAGTACACAAGTAATCAACCTGAACTTTCCACAATCAAAATTCTGATGAATTTGATTTAAGGTAATGACGAGTAATTTGGACTAGCACAGAAAGACCTCTCACAATCAGGTAACTTGGACGAGATTTCTGCTATTCACTATTTACTTATTAAGAGTCATATTATAGAGTTATAAAGAGTTGAACAGGTAGAAGTGTTACTCACGCCAATAAGAGCAGTAGAAGACCGTATAGATTTCACTTCAGAACGCAGATGAGATACCTCTTTTGCATTAACGAATACCGTCAAAAGTTGCAACCCACTAGGAAGGTGGTAGGGCGTAGACACATCGCACGCTGGTAACTAGTAAACAATAAGAATACATTTCTTTCACTCACAATAAACTGTAGTCATTTGATCACAATTAAAAAAAAAAGAAACTAAGTGGTTAAAAAGTTTGAAACCAATTTAGGGTTACTTAAATACCTACTTTAATTCAAAGGGTGCTTCAACCCCAAGCATTGCTCGAGATATTTGAGCCTTTCAACTTGAATTAACAAGGATGCAACATCCAAACCGCATAAACCATTACATTTCTACAATTCATGCAGGTCTTTATCCTATTTTTTTCATCAAATAAGCAACTTAGTCAAATTAAAACAGGCGTCAACTGACCTTAACTTTATACGGATGAGCGAGGACTATCAGCTTTGAAAGACTAGAACTCAGTTGCGTGAATATAACTCTGTAAAAGAATAGTAATTGATTTGTACCAAAAGGAGAGAAATCAGAAGATGGTGAGACAGCTGACAAAATGAACTTCCAGAACCATTCAAGAAGGGTAGTGACCGTATCTTTGAAGTCACCAAATTACAGGAAAAATCATGATACTGTCAGAGTTTTTCCAAATTCAGCATACAAAATTAGAAACGCTGCAAATTCTTACAAACGGGTTGGTTATTCCTCGAACCAGGCGCATGGAGACTCATTTCTTCAACATGGGGTAAATGGGGAAACAGTGGATGTGGCGGGTCCCGGACCCATACCAATCGATTCAGGGTCCAAAATTCAGTAGAAAATGATATCCCACACGCCTAGGTACCAGAAATCTCGAAAACCACATTCGAAATGGGTAGATGGGCACCCATTTTGACCAATAACCTCTTCCAGAGGGTTTCAATCGTTCCGGGGCCCATTGCATTTGATTCACCGGCCAAAATTTAGTGGAAAATCATACACCACACGCCTAGGTACCAGAAATCACGTAAACACATTCAAAATGGGTAAATACCCATTTTGACCCATAACCTCTTCCAGTGGGTGTCAATCGTTCTGGGACCCTTTTCATTGGATTCAGCGTTCAGAATTTAGTGGAAAATTATACCCCACACACCTAGATTGCGAAAAATCTAAAAAATCCATTTTTCGAAATACACATTTTGACCCCTACCCCGCCAAAATTCGGTCCGATCGGGCTGAAAAGTTTTGAGGAACAACTAGAGCCGGGAACAGACGTCTGACCCAAATTTCAGATTTTTAGAAATTTTTCTACTACCAATGTCGGCGTGGACGGCGTCGGACATTTGCTAATTTTGATCTAGACACCTTGAAACGTCCAAAAAAATTTTTTGGCCCGAATCAGAGAGATTGACTTTTTGCATGAAAAACGTAGGTTTATTATTCAAGGAATAACCAACCAATAAAACATGATACCTGGACAAAGTAAATTCTAAACAAAAACCTTCTTCTTCAGAAGCTTCGCCCTTAGCGTGAGGCCCTAAATTAGGGGAATGTGGAGTCAGTGAGGTTATATTTCAAACTCATTGAGCTGTTTTAAATGAACCTGATGAAAGATTGGATCCAAAATGTCCATAATTAAACCGTAAAAATGGAAACAGTTGTGAGAGATATGATTGGCTTATACAAGGGTAGCCCGAAAATGTGACATGAATTTGTACTGGGTAATGTTAGGGATTGAACACACTGACTCGAAACATCATATAAGACGCTACCCCCTTCAGTTATTTCATATAAACATTACCGATGACTACCATTTTACAGGGTAGAATTAGAAAAAAAAGTAATTTATACAATGAACAGATTTTGGAACGCAAAGACGTGTTCCACGTTCTATCAAAATAGAGCACTGCTGATGGGAATAATAAACCGAAGCGTATCCACCTTTCCAAGAATGCAATTCAGCAACTCACTTGTTTTGGAAGAGATAAGTCCCTCCCAGGACGCCATCCATGGTTTGTAAGCTTTCCATAGCATGTCTTGCCTCGTCTACAACTTCGCCACAACTCTGGAAACCATGGAAAAATATATCAGTACATCGAATTCAATACTTCTTGAATTGTCTTGATGTAATGTGTCTAGTAAGCCCTTACTTTTGGCAGTTTATAAAGGGAAATACAATCGAAAGGATTAGCACCATCGAGAGCAATCGGAAGGTAAGTTTGTAGAAGTTGAGAAAATGTATCCGATAAATTGTCGTCATCATCGGAAAGATTGGCGTTTATAGATTCAATACTACAATGGAAGAATCGGAGTAAATCGTACAAAATGTTGAGTCTTCGGCGAAGGATTATTTCTGGAATGTTTCGATCAGTTCCGACGCACTGCACAAACAAGAAAATAATTTTAAAATTTCAAGAGAATCTGACACGATGTAAAGGGACATAATTTTCAACTTATTTTACTTCTGACTTTATATTATTGCTATGCTGCATTGAAAAGGTACAGGGTGGAGCGCGCAAGACAGATGGTTTTATAAAGGGCGCCCTTAGGTCTCAGGTATCTGGGGTGGGGTTCATTTGAAAGAGGGGATCGGGAAGTTTGCTTCAACATGCTCCTTCAGTTTCCAATATGGCAAATGGGAGCCCTCACTCTGAATACACTGAAGAAGACGTTTCCTGAAGTTTTCGTGAACTCCTTGGAGCATTTCAATGGCTAGTTCGGTGATGTTGGCTCTGATGTTGTTCATGAGGGCTTCTAGGGTCCTGGGACGATCATTGCGAACCTTGAATTTGATGTAGCCCCACAGGAAAAAAATCGCAGGGGGCTAAATCTGGTGACTGCGCTGGTCAGTTCAAATCGTCTATCAGGGAGATGAGGCGCCCAGGGAACTCATTGGAGCATTTCAATGGGTAGTTCGGCGTTGTTGTTCTTGAGAGCTTCTAGGGTCCTGGGACGATCATTGTAAACCTTGGATTTGAGGTAGCCCCACAGGAAAAAATCGCAGGGGGCTAAATCTGGTGACCGCGCTGGCCAGTTCAAATCGCCTCTCAGGGAGATGAGGCGCCCAGGGAACCTTCCTCTCAAAAACTCATGCTGTGTGGGCAGTTGCCCCATCCTGCTGAAACCAGACTTCGTCCAGTCCCATTTCATCCAATGCAGGCAAGAAAAACTCCTGAATCATGGTTAAATAACGCGCCGAGTTGACGGAAACGGCTCTGCCATTGTTCTCGAAAAAATGAGGCCCAATTATCCCATTTCTCGAAATTGCACACCATGCTGTTACCCTATCAGAGTGAAGAGGCCTCTGGTGAACCTCTCTGTGGTTCGTCTCACTCCAGTAGCGCATATTCTGTTTATTGACACAACCACTGAGATGGGAACGTGCCTCGTCAGAGAAGAAAATAGAGTCTCGCGGCAATACAGTAATCACGTGGCTTTAATTCCTGGACGACTACCATTTTGTAGGGATGCATATGAAGATGTTCTCCAATTATTCGATGCATGGAACGCCTTGAAATGCCAAGAACTTGTGACTGTTTCCGAATTGACCGCCTGGGAGACTGTTGAATGGCGGCTCAAACCCTCTCGATGTTTTCTGGGGAAGTGACTTGATTTGACTGAAGCATGGAATAAGTAGTTACCTACTTATTCCATGACTGAAGGAGCCAGGAAACCATGCATCAGTTTCCAATATGTTGTGGTCTGTGGACTACCATACGTTTTGCGTTAGAGCCTATTTCGAGAACGCTCGGTCGTCGGCGTGCAACGTGCTTTCTGTTTGAGGTTCAATATCGCCCCCCGCGGCCGTCTTCCGGATCGAAATCGCATTCTTTTGTGGATAAGATCGTTTGAGACGAGTGATAATGTGTGTACGATCAGAAGGGAGCGTCCGAATCCAGTCACTTCCCCAGAAAACATCGAGAGTGTTCGAGCCGCCATTCAACAGTCTCCCAGGCGGTCAATTTGGAAACAGTCACTCGGCATTTAAAGGCGTTCCATGCATCGAATAATTAGAGAACATCTTCATATGCATCCCTACAAAATGTTAGTCGTCCAGGAATTAAAACCACGTGATTACGAAGCAAGACAAATCGCGAGTGAAAACATGCTTGCTGTATTGCCGCGAGACGCTATCGTTTCCTTCTCTGACGAGGCACATTCTCATCTCAGTGGTTGTGTCAATAAACAGAATATGAGCTACTGGAGTGAGACGAACCCCAGAGAGGTTCACCAGAGGCCTCTTCACTCTGATAGGGTAACAGTATGGTGTGCAATTTCGAGAAATGGGATAATTGGGCCTTATTTTTTCGAGAACAACAGCAGAGCCGTTTCCGTCAACTCGGCGCGTTATTTAACCATGATTCAGGAGTTTTTCTTGCCTGCATTGGATAAAATGGAACTGGACAACGTCTGGTTTCAGCAGGATGGGGCAACACAGCACGGACAGTGATGAAGGTTTAGCCCAGATTTAGCCCCTTGCGATTTTTCCCTGTGGGGCTACCTCAAATCCAAGGTTTACAATGATCGTCCCAGGACCCTAGAAGCCCTCATGAACAACATCAGAGCCAACATCGCCGTACTACCCATTGAAATGCTCCTAAGAGTTCACGAAAACTTCAGGAAACGTCTTCTTCAGTGTATTCAGAGTGAGGGCTCCCATTTGCCATATTGGAAACTGAAGGAGCGTGTTGAAGCAAACTTCCCGATCCCCTCTTTCAAATGAACCCCACCCCAGATACCTGCGACTGTTCAGTCAGGTAGGGCGCCCTTTATAAATCCATCTGTCTTGCGCGCTCCACCCTGTATATTCATGTCAAATGCCCACAACCCCTTTGAGCCAACCAAGAATCAAATAGTTCCAATTTTTAAATTAGTTATATCATTTTTCGTTCCATAACCTTATTTCATCATTCATTTTAAAAATACAGTATATTATTTTACATATAATTATTACACAATACGTCATATTGATGATTGCCTTTGTACGATACATCGAATCTTATCAGGCAAGAGGCAAAATGACGGGGCCCCCACCACTGCAGATTTACCGTAAATAATATTCAAAATTTAAATTCTAGGGTAATTTGAAATATCTTTGACAGCACTTTGAGTCACTCTGACTACTCACCAGAACGTAACGACCCTTTTTACTAATGGCAAACTTCCCGCTCTGAAGTGTTATCACCGCCGGGGAAGAAAAAGTATTCGTACAAAATTGTGTGACGCCCATAAGTTGGCTACAAAGAGCGTGACGCTGCTCCCCGCTGACCCAAGTCGGGTAGAAATAGATGATAGCTTCTTGAGGGTCGTCTTCTTCATTTTTACACAAATCACAGTCGTACAGAAATACCAGAACGAGTTCCCTGGAAAATAATGAAAATATTAGATACGCAAGATTTGTATTGTTTGATAATTTCCCCCCCGTTTGGTTGGTTATACCGTGAATAATCAACCTATATTTTCATGCAAAAAATCAATTTCTCCAATTCGGCCTTTTTTTTCTTTTTTTTTTTTTTTTTTTTTTTTTTCTATTCTGGACGTTTCAAGGTGTCAAGATCAAAATTTGCAAATGTGTGTCCTGATATACCTGCGCTAGACTGTTCCTGAGGCCATGTGGCCCATTACAGTCTATCCCAGTCGTGTTTTCCCTTTTTATTTTCTTTGCGCTAGATCATCTGGGAGCCCCGCTCTATGGCTCCATGGCTTCCCCGTATATCAGGCACCCCACCCTCTTCCGGCGTCCGCCTGCCTGTGGCAGCCCAGGGTGGATCTCGTGGAGGTGCCGGGTTTTCCAAGGGGTCTTTTAGTTCAATCTTTTGCTCTGCTAGGCCTCCGTACTAACGCGCCTCTTCTTGTGCTTGCGGTCTTCCATCATTGGCATGTAATGAGCTTTAAGCGGGGCATTCACGGTCCGATTTGTCGTCCAACTTGTGGTCCTACTTTCAAAGTTGGATCACAAATCGGAACGTGAATGGGCTTGTTGGATGTTGGAGACCGAGTCGGATCATTTTGAGGGACGACTCGAAGACCCAACATCCAACTCGGGGCGGAGTCGGAGCGTGAATGGGGTTGTGGTACCACAAGCCGTCCAACTTTCCTCAGTACGTTGTTGACAGTAGACGCAGTTTGGGTCGTTAGCCTTCTTCGCCGTCAAGTGTTGCGCATTTTGTTCTTGTGTTTTTTTCTTTTTGAATCTACTGACGAGGTTTTACAATGAACAAAGAAGGAACAAGTGAGTTCATTGAAGTGTATAAAGAGAGTACGTGTTTGTGGGACTCTAGTCGCGCACTGTATGCGAACAGAAATGCTCGCAGAACTTGATAAATAGCCCTGCAGGTTTCTGGTATCACTTTCCCGAGTAGTTGAGGAGATATTTTGCAACTGAACTTGAGATCCTCAAATGATCTTCCAGTGGCCAAAAATCGCAAAGTTGCAACAAGGCGCTGTTCACATGTAACACTATCACGCATAATGGTATCTTCTTTACGAATTAATGGTCCAACTTTTTCGAGTAAAAGCTTAAAGGTGGAGCTGTCCATTCTGAGGTAGTTGCGGTAATCTTCCTGATCTATAACGTTCAGCAACTTTGTGTCACAAAAGTTCACCCGATCAACGAATAGTTGCTTCTCCCAACACTTTTTTTCCTTCTTTTGCAGCGATAAACTTAATAAACACAATCCTGCCATTTTCCTCTTCATTACATTATTCTCGAACTGTGTTCGGTGCATTTTCTCGATCTTTTGCTCTCACTGGGCGCACAACTGAGACTGAAGTTGGACCTCTAGTCGGATTGCAAGTCGGAGCGTGAGTGGTGCAAACGCTCCGACTAGTAGTCCCTCCTAGTTGGACGACAAATCGGACCGTGAATGCCCCGCTTTAGGGTGGGGGTGGCTGTGGAGCTGTTGGGACTTAGTGCTTAATGTGGTGGTGGCGGCACTTACTCGCCACATTACTGGGCTTCACTGAACGTACAGGCATTTTGTAGGGGTACCTAAATAGGAAAACACCCCACCTGTGTCCTCCACTCCAGTTTATTCTTCACCCTTTTCTTTGTGCTCCACAGTCCTGCGAAGGAGTCCTTTGCTAAAACGCTGTAGGTAAATGTGTGTCCGCCGTCCACCCGACTATGGTAGTAGAAAATTTTCTGAAAATCTAAAATTTTGGACAGGCGTTGGTTCATGGCTCTAGTTGGTCCTCGAAACATTTCTAGCTGGATCAGACCAAATTTGGGTGGGGTAGGGATCAAAATGTGTATTTCGAAAAATGGATTCTCGAGATTTTTTACAATCTAGGTGTGTGGGGTATCATTTTCCTCTAAATTCTGGACGCTGAATCCAATGAAAACGGTCCCAAAACTATTGGTACCCACTAGAAGAGGCTAAGGGTCAAAATGGCTATCTATTACCCATTTTCAATATGTGTTTTCGAGATTTCTGGTAACTAGGTGTGTGGGGTATCATTTTCCACTAACTTTCGGACGCTGAATCCAATGATACGGGTCCCGGAAAGATTGGTACCCTCTGGATGAGGCTATGGGTCAAAATGGGTGCCTATTTACCCATTTCGAATGTGTGTTTTGGAGATTACTGGTCCCTATGCGTGTGGGGTATCATTTTCCATCAGCGTCCAACACGCTGAATCCAATTAAATGAATCCCGGAACGATTGACCTCCCTCTGGATGAGGTTATGGGTCACAATGGGTATTTATTACCCATTTAAATATGCGTTTTCGAGATTTCTGGTATCTAGGCGTGTGGGGTATCATTTTCCACTAAATTTTGGACCCTGAATCGATTGGGATAGGTCCGGGACCCACCACACCCACTATTTTCCCCATGTTGAAGAAATGAATCTCCATGCGCCTGGTCCGAGGAATAGCCAACCCGTGTGTACGAATTTGCAGCGTTTTTCACTCATTTTTGCTATTCATGGCATCACGAAGGAAGTAAACAAAGCTTAGGAGTTTAAGCCTAGGAACTAAATTTCTCATTTTCTCCTTAATGAGGGGTGAAACATTTAACGCCATCCTTTTGATGTATTCACTCACCATGGGTCATCAGGTTCACACCTCGTGGACGCTACCCATGGGAGAGAAAGCAAGAAAGGAAAAAAATTTGTCTTAACCAAATAAAACTGGGGCAAGCGAACCAACACTTAAATAATCATTGTCACCTCATCCACCTCCAGCGACAAAATGTCGGTTTCATTAGAAAACTATGCTGTGGAGGGGGAAAGAGAAACCACAAACTTAGGCACCAAAAAATAAATAAAATGCGAAAGTTTAGAGGCATTAAGTACTCTTAAGTGTTGTTGTAGAACGAATACCGACACAGAACGTACAGAACTGCCAAAAACACATCAAGCCAATATTGAAAAGCTAGGTTCCAAGTACGCTTACCTCGACATAGTCACAGCCGCTTCTAGAAGACCATATTGAACTTATTCAGAAAGATGCAGAAGACTTGATTCAACTCGAGTTGCGAACTGAAGAAGGATTGCAGTAGTGCATTACGTAACGCTCTCACGGAACCGTAATCCTGGTTAAGCTGACGCATATTCACGGATTAGATCGTGTATACATTTATGCAGGTCAAAAAGTGGAGAAGATAAACATTACAAGATTTTACCTTTTAGCAGAGCGAATCACGTAGAACGTTTACTTGAGAATGGATGTAGATTTTATTTATTCAAATGTGGACCCCCTCACATTATTGACATTCCTTATCAAGGTTTTATCAAATATATTCTACTTCACGGTAACGAAGAAGCTTCTGGCAGCGTTTATGAAGGACACATGAAAGCCATGATTTTTGTGATAGGTCATCAGAATTCTCTCACAAGTAGGCTAGGATGATCGATTTGGTTGGACTTATCAAAGACAACAAATCTAGGTATCAGAGATAAGTGAATCGATACTGTATACAATCTAAGTATCGATATTCCAAATATTGTTTGATAAAACGATCGATACTTAAGAATATTGAGTATTGATACAATTATACTACAAAGTAAAGATTGTTCCAATATTTTCATTAAATAATTATATTGACTGCTTACTATTCAGCAAAGTTTCATCCTGTAACACTCAAGATGGGCTGGTTATTACAAATTTAATATAATTGTTGGTTTTATCTTCTTCCGCTTCGTTTCAGTGATTCTACCTTGGTTTGGGAGTCTGAGGATATATTTATGTACCTACAGCCCATGTTATTGAAATTATTTATTGTTGTCAAGCTGTTGAGGAAATAAGATAACACTATATCGATAACCGTTATTTAAACATATCATTGTGGTGGTATCGATACTCACAAAAAAAGTATAGTGCAGATCGATACTTCAAAATATTGTATTGTTGATATTGATACCCGCCATGAGTCAGGATAGGATCATGGAATAAGAATAATAACTACTAGGGATTATCGATACCGGAGGAGGATTGATATAAGTACTTGTATTGGTATCAAAAGAATGGTATCGATACCAAGCAAGTATCGATGTCAGCCAGTATCGGTATCGAATAAAAACATGGCGCTCCGCGTCTCGCCAGGGGGCTTGCCCCCGGTTACATCTATTTACATGCTTCGGACGAAATTATTGAAACACAGAATGTGTTTTACTGACACTTCTCACGCAATTTCGCTACTTCCCTCCCACTAGATCAGAACCTTATATAATAACGGCGTTATAACAAAATATCTAAGAGGTTTCACGATTCTTAGTTCCATCGCTATCGATGTTGTCGTCCCAGTTTCCGTTATAAAATTTCGTTAGCTTTTTTTGGCTACTTCATCTTGTTCACAAGACAACCCCTAGCCAAAGCAGGGAGGAGAGATCACACTCTGAAGCTTCTGGCCCTTCGAGTATATACCTTAGTTTATGGAGTATACGTATACCCCTAATACTCGAAGTTCTGGCCAGAACAAGTGTAGCAACCTTAGGAGAGGGCCTTCTTGATTCATAATTGGTAATTTTTAACAAAAATTTGAGGTACTGTGGTAAAACCCAAGAATAGGGACCGTTGCATGGAATAAGTACTTATTCCATGGGACTGTTGTCACTGATAAGTGCAAGTATCGATAGTTCGCTCGACAGAGCAAACTATCGATATACGCGAATTATTATATCCCTGCCCGCCATATTTGTTCTTATAAAAACGAGAGAAAATACTAAATTGAAATAAACTTAAAAATAAATAAATAAATAATAAAAATAAAATAAAATTATCGGAACAATGTTACGTAAGTAATAACAAAATGAAAGGCATTCAAATTGTATCGATAGTATCGATAGTCACCGTATGCGCGATATCATTGCTATCAGTTGATTATGTGACAGTGGTCCCTATACTTGGGTTTAGCCCGTACTGTTATTCTTTGATACTTTTTTCGATCCCGATTATTTTTACCGATACCAGTATTGGTATCGAAAGAAAAGTATCGATACCATCTTGATATCGATCAGTATTGTTCATCCCTAATTGTATATTGATACCCGCCATCAATCAGGGTAGGATGCTGACCATGGAATTCATGGTTTTCAGGAGAAAGGAAATCGCTTCACTCGCTGTGTGGACATGAAAGAAGATCTTCCATGGTGTGGACCGGAGACCAGTGCGTTCTAGAGGGTATTCTGTAATGTGGATCGTAGACTAGGTTATTCTGTGGATTGAATTTCCTCGATGAAATGGAGTGCGACGAGTGCGGAAAATCTTTCAAAGACCGCACAAGTTATTTGCGCCACAGCCGCGAGGTTCATGGTATCAACCGGTCGATTCCTCCGCCGAAAAGAATGTTGTGCGGTACCTGTGGCTGTTCGTTCGCCGACAATGAACAGTTCGAGAGTCACTTACTTTTAGAACATTCTGTCAAGGTGACGATGGAGAAACGTACGTTTCAAACTGAGGCTCTCTTTAGTGAGTGGAAACGAGAAATTGAACTGAATATACCCATAAAGTTTGTTAAAAGAAACACAAAAAGATCGAATGGGCACTACGTTGATTACTACCGCTGTAATCGTGATGGTTATTACAAATCTAGTACAAAGCTAGATCTAAAGAAAATGGGTAGCAGACAAATCAAGTACCACTGTCCTGCTAGAATGACTGTCACCACGCAAAGCAATGGAACCGTCGAGGTCAAATACTGTTCTACTCACTGTGGGCATAATCTCGAAATGGCACAAAACAACCTAGTCAACATAAAAGTCAACGAAGAAATTAACAGGTGATTTCACACCATTCGTATCATTTCCTACGATAAATAGCGTCTCGTTGCTTTTTATCATGTCCAGCCGTGAACCTGAACTACTGAATCAAAGTCCACATTTTGAATATTATATACTTGAATGAACCTAGATACTACCTACCTAGATACTCATGTAAGTTCCATGCTATTTGATTATATCACTATTCATTTCTGTTCTCTTCCAGAAACGACGAGAGCACGGAAGAGCAAAAACAAGCTGTTCGGGAAGATTTAGAGTGGCTTCTAATCGAATATTCCTCCAAAGAACAAGTGGATCTGATAAGGAACACTTTACAAAATTTGAAACCTCAGCTTTCTGCTATGGGCCAGAAGGACGAATCGCTTTGGCTGTTAACGATAAAAAAAGAAGACTGTTCAGAGGACGAATAACTTGTGGTTCCTTGACAAGATATGCTTGAATTTTACTTACATATATCCTCATTAGCTATGTTGGAATGCCTGTTTTTTTTTTTCAGAATGGTCATTTTAATTAGGACAAAAAAAAAAGTTGGAACGAAGGTGCCATTTGAACTACAGTCAATCTTCCAACATTCCGATTTTGATAGGAAATATGCGCAAAAACAGCCGAACTGAATAAACCACTTTTGATATTAATTCGTATGTCTTCACTTTGATACACGGTCCCTTGAGGGTTACTTAGCTAAAAGGTAATCAAAAAGCCTGAGAGCGATAAATTACGTCCTCAAAAAATCCAAAATGAAACGCTTCAAATTCTTTCACAGGGGTAGGTTATTCCTCGAACCAGGCGCATGGAGACTCATTTCCTCAACATGGGGTAAACAGCGGGTGTGGCGGGTCCCTGACCCATTCCACTCGATTCAGGGTCCAAAATATAGTGGAAAATGATACCCCACACGCCAAGGTACCAGAAATCTGGATAACACATTCCAAATGGGTAGATAAGTACCCATTTTAACCCATAACTTCATCCAGCGGGCGCCAATCGTTCCGAGACCCATTTCATTGAGTTCAGCGTCCAAAATTGTCTCGAAAATGATACCCCACTCGCCTAGATCACCCAAAATCTCGAAAATCCGTTTTTCAAAAAACACATTTTGACCCCTAGCCCGCCCAAATTTGGTCCAATCGGGCGATGAGGCTGAATCGGAGAAATTGATTTTTTGCGTGAAAACATAGGTTGATTATTCAAGGAATAACCAAGCAAAAACACACATTTTGTCATTTTTAGGACGCAATTTATCCCTACTTAACAAACCGCGTTACGATCGTAGTAAACATAGGAGTTTTTAGGGCAATTTATTCCAAATTTGAAGTAGACTTTGCAAACCTAATTGAAAATTTCCAAGATAAGATTTTAACTTCAACTAAAGGAAATTCATTTCTAACCAAATTTTTTTTGAACCACAACCAATTTGCTGCATTCCCGACAGCCGAATTACGGACACCCAAACCATATCCAAAATTGGAGGCCCTTGGCCAATGTGGGAATATTCCAGATAATTTAATGACTTTCCGACCCAAATTATTCATCTCTGAAGCCAATTTCTGAACTACATTCTCCAGCTTTGGTAGTTTCCAGGCCAGTGTGGGAATATTTCAATCAAATTTCGAGATTTTCCTTCAAGGACATAAACGAATAGCTCTCCTGAATAGCAATCTATTATGATTATAAAAACAAGATTTTTTTTTTTTTCCCGAGAGGTCGGGCCAATAGGCCGGACCCACAGGCGAGGTCTGTGGGTATTCTGAAAGGTCCGGCTTTTTGGTCTACCCTGTCGTAGGCCACTGGAAATTCGCCATTAGTACGAAACCGTTTGTTAGTTGTGACCATCAGGCAAAATTCAATGGTTTTTATGATAAAAAGAATGATATGATTCTAACACTGTGTCATGAAAACGAATACAGGAGTGTAAATTCTGAAGCTTCATCCACATAACGTGAAAATGTCATTTATTAATTATTCGCATCACAAACGGTAAAAATATAAATATCATATTGGTCAAAAGTGCGTTCGAAAAATAATAAGTAGGTAAGCGGGTAGCATTTCATGACGTGGCCTATAAAAATCTACCTTCCAAAACTTAAACGAAGAAAACGACTATCCACAAATCAACAATCAACAATAGTAATAAAATGCAAGTTATTCACAATGATTAATATTTGTTCACAAGGCAGTTCGGCATTGATGCGTACAACAACAACATTCAGCCTTGAAATTTCAACAATCAGGACTTTTACCAAAGCATAACATTTAATCGTTAAACGATAGTCGTTAAATCACATATATTCGACTTGAAATTTGTGACGGTATTGGTGGAGGGGGAATACGATTCTATAAGTGGTTCATTCGACACTTCATCGATCAACACAAAATGAGGCACATGAGCGTTACAACGACTTGCTAATAATATCAATTTCACTTTCGGAGTAGCAATATAAAATATCAAACGTTGAGGACTTAGCCACTGGAAGTCAGCTGGAGACGAACGGTTGAAAATTGGCACGCAAAATTGTTCTAATACGACCCTGGAGCATTTAAGACAAAACGTGTGAGAAGCGGACGCAGCAGCGACGGACACAATGAGCGTTGAGAAATATAAATCGCTGACATTTCTGGGACGACATCAAAGACCACTAGTTTTCTAGTCATAGCAATTGGACGCAAAGCAGATATATTTGCAGACTAAAGCCCATAAATTCAACAGAGGGCCAAGGAGGAAACCATAATGCTGACTAAGTTTCAGGATTCGGTAGGTAACATACCTGCAATATCTGTTGGTTTCAATGAAAACTTGCTAAATGAGATTTCTTGAGGAACCGCGAGGGTACATAAGATTCATCAATCACAAGGCAAATCACCCTTGCCTAGTTAGGTAACCTTCAGAGTGCTAAATAGTACAACTCGCACCATACCACGGACATGTTACTAAGGTTCAGAAAGGTGATTCGATGCGAGGACTCACAATTGCACAAAAACGATTGACTGGCGGCATCATGCTCAGCAAAGAGTACGAGCCAGTGATTAATACAAAAAATATATTAACTCCTTCCAAGAGGGTAGTTCATGTTCAGGGCCCGTAATATTAAGGGTCCCGTGGGCAGGGGTATTCATTCACTTTAATACACCAAATAACCATCATATGTTGACAGGGTAGTGCCCACGTTTGAACTGGTAGAGCCCATAACCAAAAAGACAAGAACAAGTTAATCTCGGCTCCAAATGAAGCTTCTCAAGAACCAAAACCTACAAATTCCCACAAGTTGATCTCGATGCAGGTTTCAAGGCGAAGACCAAACGCGTCTGAATAGCAATCTTCTTTGCATATGATTTTAAAAACAACGATTTGACGGTTATTTCGCACTTTTTGTCTTTAACGATAAAATTATTTGGAAAAACAGCCAACATTGCGGTTATGCGCAGATCTGGTACCCACATTCTCGAGGAAGAACGCTATACAAAACCGAATGCTATGAATGAGAGTAGGAGACAACTTACACTCTTCACATTCCGATAAAACAATTAACCTACCTACTCAAATATCACAGCAGATTTTGTGTCTGCGGACAGAAAAGATCTAATCCATGTATAAGAGGTTTACACATTTGAACCTCTAGCTATCTGCAGACTGTAGACAGATGCCGATGGCTCACATCAACAGGTAGACACGTTTATTTCTTAAGACCAGAACTGATACTCACAGATGGTTGAGTATCTGGTAAAAGCGGTCATACGGTCTCTTCGGTGATGTCTCCGTAATCTGAAGGCCGATGAACGAGCGCTTCGTCAACGGGCGGTTTGCTCAGATCCTTGTTGAATTGTCCAGCCTGTTTCTTCTTTTTCAACAAACTATCGACGGCAGTTGGATCCAAAACTGGATGCATTTCGGACGCCAAATCGAGATTTTCAGTGCTGAAGTCACTCGTGTAACCGTTGTCGAGTCTGCCATTGGGAGTTCCCCATTTTTCGGTGCCATCGCCGGATTCGTCATCCCCATATCCACCTTCATTTTCGTCAACGTCATTCGTCTGCCTCCTGCAACGTAACTCATACTCATTAGTATAGACATATAAGGAGAAAACCAGACTATCTTAACAAGAAAATAATTAAAACAATGAAGTAAGAACAGTCATAGGCTCTGCTGTGAAAAATTTAGTAATTTTCAAGTCGGTTCCGGCCAAAAGGGTACCTGTCCACAGTATCTGCTCAAAGACAAACTTGTAATACTGGTATTACCTCCAAATCCAACCCCATGAGTATACCCCCCCCCCCCCCCCTTTCCATTGGACTCCACTTGAAGGGCATGGGGCGCTGCAACCTCCAAGGTCTATTGTGCCCGTTCTTACAGAAGGGAAGTCGGATGGGCTCTGAAAGCCCTTGCCTACCTCCTTAGGCCGGGTACACACGTTGAGGATTCCGAAGAGGGATTCCTCTGAGAAAAACCTCTGAGGCGGCCGGAGCCGGACGGAGCATCCACACGTACGGGAAAACCAGGAGGCTTCGGCCAGAGGTTTCGACACGCGAGAGGCCTTTCGAGGAAAACTGTGAAAAAATTAACGAGGAGCTACGACCACTGTGACGATACTCGAGCGATACCTACAACCGATCAGCGATCACCTCATCCACACGTGAAGGAAGGGGTTCAATTCCGGGAACCGGAACCCCGGCCTCAGGTAGCCTTTCCAAAAATTGGAAAGGCCTGGCGGCCTGTTCGGTCCGCCTCAACTGAAGGCCTCGACCCGTCCACACGGTCCGTCGGCCGGAGAGGAATCGATCAACGAGGAATCCTCTCCGGAATCCTCAACGTGTGTACCCGGCCTTAACCTTAGGCAAGAGAACGCCGGCATTGTTCAGCGCCCTTCCGACACCCTCTCGCCCAAAGGTGAGAGTTGGTCAATTGTAGCAACTGAAGCAACTTGATTTCAGACGATCAATTTGGAGTTCTTGGAGTTTGGAGCACTAATCAACCATTTGAACCAACCATTGAACAAGCACGTGAACACAAAGAAGTTTTTGACTGTCTTCCTCGACGTAACTCAATCATTCGATAAAGTGCGGTACGAAGGACTCAAACCACAGGGGTTGCTTATTCCTCGGACAAGCAGCATGGAGACTCATTCGAATGGAATCAGCGTCCAAAATTTAGTGGAAAATGATACCCCTCGCGCCAAGGGAGTCTTAGTCTTAGTCATGTCTTACATGAAGACGGATAGGGAAGCAGGGAGCCCTAGTGATCCCAGCGCTCCGGAGCAGCCAGGGTCTGGGAGCCTTCGTGATCCCATAAACCTGTCTTCAATTGTCCTGCCCTGGAACACAGGCGTTTTAGAACCTTCGGGACTTCGGACCGAAGGGACATCCTCAACCAGGAGAACCTGGTCGGAGCTCTGCTGGATCTAGTCGGGAACACGGAGCTTCGGCCAAGATGAGCTTCAGGGGTTAGCACAATGGGCCACTAGGTCTAAGTGCGGGGGGTGGACACTGCAGTGGACGCCCCCTTTACCCCTGTGTAATTAATCTCTAATCTCTACTGTAGCGATTCTTTAGAATTATGAAGTATATGAAGACGACTACTTGGGTTCCATGCTGTCACGAAGTGACGGAACCACACTGGCGACGGGTTGGTGATGCAATTATGGAACCATACCTAAATTCTAAAAATCACTTGACGATCTCCAAAACCGCTCAAGTAAATGAAGAACGAAAAAGAACGAGCTGAAATCGGTCCATGTCGATTTCTTCAATAATGGAATCAATTATGTCCCAAATTATCTTGACAATAAGACGGGGGATGCCAACAAAGCCCAATCAATATCTTGGGACTACTCTAGATGCTTTTCTCCAGTGGAGGGAGTTCGTCAAGACGAATAAAAGTAGAACTTCATACCAAATTCAGAACGGTGAACTGGCTTTTCAAGAGACAATCTAAACTGTCTTCAATATCAATATAAGCTAACGATGTACAATCTAGTTCTGAAGCTATTTTGGGCTTGTGGTGCGCAAATGTGGGGCTGCACCGCTCCAAAACCGTTCCAGCGTTGGAAAAATAATGCGCTACGCTGTTGTGTTGATGCGTAACGTTATACCGAAAATTCTCACCTGCACCCGCATTGTTCCATCAGTCGAAGAGGTAATCAAAAAACATGCAGCAGCCCGTCAAGAGAGGCTTAGAGCTCATGATAATGACGCCCAACTACTCAATGTTGACAACCTCCTCTGGCGTTTGAAAAGAACAAAACCTCATGACCTATGGGAATGGGGATCAAATGTTCAGTTAATCAATCTCAGTGAGTGAGTGATAGCGCTCTTTAGTGCACTGAAATGCACAACATTACCGACAGTGTGAAAGCGAAGATAAGTATCTTCGTCATGTATTAATTGTTTACTCTATCAGACAAATACTGCTTATAAGTTATCATCTTGAATACACCCTCAGGACCATACACGCTCAGTTCAACTGTGCAGTTTGAATGAGCAAAAAAGGTAGTACAAAACTGTACGATTATCTGAACTGATGGTGTGTAGGCAACCTTCAGTCTTTCCCCCTGTTCTCTTCTCAGTTCTCAGAGATTTATAATGTGAGTCGCAGTTCAGTTGTGAACTTGTGGATACTGAATTTAGTAATTTCGGAAATAATGGACCAAACAGAAAAGCAGCAATGTGCCGCAGGCTGGCTGCATGCAACTTGCTTGTTGGAGAGGAGGAACAGGGGAAGAGATGAGTCAGTAGAGTAAGGCTCATGAACACCACGACAAGAAATGAGCAAAATTGTTGGAATTAACTGAGGAAACAGCGCAGTTTATCGATTAAAAGTAGAAACTTTTGCACAGGCCAACGGCTGGAGTAAAAATTGCGTGAACTGTGCAGTTCCCTCTTTTAATTGCTTAGACATGACGTCCCACGTGATAAATTGCGCAGGATTAACACGCCGGGTGATTTTTAACCAAAGACTTGATGATATGGGCTCTTTCTACGAGTCTTTCTAATAGCCTGCACCGTTGATCTGAGGAAAGCTACCTACATACCACCCAAAACCCATTGAAGAACAAACGCGTTGCTCTCTTCTATTTTTCTAATATATCCGGCTGAGGTACAGGAAGTCCAACTACATTTCCCTTCCTGTTACGGTGTGAGACAATCCTCCTCCATTGAACCAGGATCACCTTTGGACCAGGAACATGTTCGTATGAAAATCCTCGAATAACGCAGTGAAAATTTACAACGTTGGTTGATTTAGGGTTTCTGGGTAAACATCAATGTACTGACTTCATTTCAGCGTTCCTGGCTTGCTCGAGGAGGATGCTGTTAACGATGTACGTCTCCCTTCGAATCTTCTCCCTCAAGTTGTTGGGAACATCAGGAATTGCCCAGGCGATGACCATCACAAGAAAAACCACAACATTCTGTAAAAAATTAGAGAAAAAGAAAGATGGAGAACAAACGCATAAAAATTGCAAATAAGTTGGAGGTGAATTGTCCATGGCTGCGCAATCGCACGCTATCCTTACAGAAACCATAAAGTTGAAAAGAACTTATTTTTAACCTAAAAAATACTACCATTTCTTTAGGGTGGGGGACATAACAATTCAAGATTTATAAATTGTCTCCACCACTTTAGTCCTATCAGTAAATTACCAACCTCAAACACAACCATGAATATGAGCCGAGCAGCAAGAACAATCCAAAAAGTTACTGACAGCTCGTACTTGTTTTTATGCCCAGGTGGATAGCGGTAGTCCTTGTATCTGAAATCAACACATGATAACCGTCATCACATTCGTAAGTGGAGCTCACCACTAGTGGTGATTCTCACGTGAAAGGAGTTTTGGTAGTTTGGGCGATTTATTACCAAGTATTGGTAGTTTCCAAAAATGAAAAACATAACTTACCGGCATAAATTGTCAGTGAGATTATCCGTTGACATAGCCGTGACATTCGACCAATTATCCAAATCTCTGACATCGAAGTAGGACAACGAGTAATTGGTGTAACCTCTAAGACTCCAATCCGGACTTTCCGTGAGCCGGTAGACGAGATGAGGAATGAATTCAGATGTGAACGATATTATCAATGCCTGCAACAACGAGAATCAAGTTACACATGAGAACTTCTCGTTATTTTGACTCACAGCCTTGCTTATGGTTTTCATGCAGAAAGTCAAACTGTCCGATTTGCTCCAAAATTGTTTTCCTGGGCGTTTCAAGGTGTCTAGATCAAAATCTGGAATTTATGCGAGAGACCCGTTTCCGGGTCTAGCAACTCCTCGAAAATTTTCAGCCCGATCGGACCCAATTTGGGAGAGGTGAAGGGTAGGGGCCAAAATGACCATTTTGAGATTTTCGATATTTTCGGCGGTTTACGCGTGTGGGGTATCATTCTTGACTAAATATTGGACGCTGAATCCAATAAGACGAGTCCCGGAACGATTGGCGCCCACCGGAAGAGGTCATGATTAAAAATGGGTATCTATCTACTATTTCAAAAGTGGGTTTTCGAGATTTCAGGTACCTAGGCGTGTGGGGTATACATTTTGGACGCTGAATCGGTTGGAATGAGTCTCCATGCTGCTGGTCTAAGGAATAACCAACCCCAGACGAAAAATGAGGAAATCACGAGAACACAAAATGGGTAGACAGATACTCATTTTGACCCAAAACCTCTTCCGGTGGGTGCCAATCGAGACCCATCAAATTGAATTCAGCGTCCAAAATTGAGTCGAAAATGATACCTCACATGCTTAATTCGCCGAAAATCTCCACAGAAAAAATCCATTTTTCGAAATACTCATTTTTTGACATTTTGGGGCTACTTGGAGATAGGCGCCCCCAATTGGGCATAACTACCAACAATAGGGCAAAATGTACGTCCGCAATCTATGCCGTGTTCAGTTAGTAAAAAATTTGCACAATCTTAGTAGAAGATTTTCTAATAATCTGTCATTTTATTCCAAGACCTCTTTCTGGCTCTAGTTGGTCTTCAAAACTATTTGGCCCGATCGAACCAAATATGGGGAGGGTAAGGGTGAAAATGTGTTTTTGGTTGGTTATTCCTTGAATAATCAACCTATGTTCGTCGTTTCAAGGTGTCTAGATCAAAATAAGCAAGTTTCCGTCCGCCGGTGGCCATCCACGCCATTTATATTATATTATATTATACATTGTTCATCCCATGGTGAAATTCCCAATCTTATTGGACGAGAAAACGTCAAATGTCTACATTATCTCGTACTTACGTTAGAAAACACAGAGAACTTGCTGACGAAATCCAGTATAGTTAACCACACTCCAATATTCTTCACTCTTACGGTCACAGGCCTTCGGTAGTACTTTAAAATCTTGAAGAGAGAAGCAACACAGATTTGATTACTTTTATAGCTTCAATACAGCTGAAAATAAGGTTGCATTAGTTGAACTAACCTTCTTTGAATCGAAACGACTCTCCAATAGGTTATTAATGAGTGCACATAACGGAGCCAATGGGAATGCAGCGACGAAAATCGTGACGAACCCGTATTGCAACACTGTAAAATCAGACGATATTTTGAAGGAAAACAAATCTTTTGCAGGAATCCGTTTTCCAATTAGCTGACTGGGTATGTTTAAAGGGACTAAATTACAAATGTGAATAGCGGATTGCTCTCCTCGAAAAATGTCTGTTCCTGAAATTCAGCAACTATTACGGATTGGCTTTTTTTAACAATATTTAAAAGGAACTGTTACTGACGATGACCTAACAGCCAAAATCCATTTAACACTGTTTTTGTGTTTTGGTGAAAAGACTAATTCTAACCATTTCAACCTACAATTACCAAATATTGTACTATATTATCTTCTTAACCAAAAAAGGAGAGTACAGGGACTCAATAGAACAAAGGACTCGAGTCTTACCCATTTCTAAATATTCGTGGAAAATGTCGAGTTCTTCAAGATAATAATCCTGCACCCATTGCGGTCTGAATGAAATATTAGAAAATCCTTGACGCCACAACTGCATTAACAGCCTGAAAGATGAAGAAACGTATGATTTTTATTTAGAAAATTACTAGAAATTTACAAAACTGTTGAAGGCTGGGCTGATTAGAAGGTTTCCAATTTGAGAAATATGATTGCCTTGTGACATGTTACCGTGAAAGCTTTGTGCTCTGTGAATGTACGACACTCACTGCTGGTTGTGATGAACCACATGCTATTGGGGGAAGCCTAACATATTTATATAATAATAATAATAATATTCGGCACCGGACTCTCACCGCTGAATGTCAACAATCACAGGGACAGTTAGGTGAATATTCTCTGGGTCAACACAAAAGTTGAATTTGCAATCTATTTATATTATAAAATGAAATCGGCGGAAATACCAAAAACTTGGACAAAACGGAAGTTTATTATTAATAAGGCTCATCAAACAATAATCTTTTTGTCAGAGTTCTGGCTGTGCTTACCGTGGACTATCTTAACATTCGACTTTTTCTTTCGAGCTTTCACGGTAACAACTATATCTATTTTCTTTACACATCGTTTAATTTAAGAACTACAATGGGTACTTACGGGTATACAATTTCCAGTACAGTATTGAACGCTTGTTTCCCGATCATGATAATGGCCAATTGAGCAGTCACTTCGAATAAACACCCAGCCGTATCACACTACAAAAATTATGTTGGAACACAAAAGTCGGTTAGTTAGAATATAAACTAGATATTACAAGAAAAATAGCAGAATAAATTTAGTAGAGGGAATCATACCTCTTCTTGACGCCACCCCAACAAACGCCTGTACCTCCCTGGATAGCCGACGAATTTTCCTTTGATGAATGCTAAATAGAATATTGACGCGTAAAAGTTGACAAATTGAAGTAAGTACATTTTGAAGGTTAAGGAGTCGTCGAATTCGGTTTGAGTCCGATTCAGTTCGTACTCAGTGAGAGTAGTAGCCAACCAGTCGTACAACTGAAAAGAGAGAAAACTGAATTTAATCCTCAAGATTGTTACGAAGAACTTAAATCAAAACAATGGAAATAGGACTCACATAAGTAAGGATCATCAAAGCAACTAAATTGAGTACGCCAGCTGTAACGTTTATGAGTACAAGCGCATTTGATGGGATATCGCCTAAATTTTCCAGATATTGTTGGCTTTCATATATAGCGGAGGCAGTTATCATGGCCATGCGATAAATAATGACACCAGCGCAGGCAGCAAACGCCAGCAATACCTGCAATAAAAATACTCTCAAATTAGTTTCAAGATGTTCACAATATGGTTTGAAAAGTTCCTAAACAGTCTAAAAACTCTAAAATTACGAGTAGATTAGTAACGTTAACAAATTTGGAGAGTTTTTGTATTGATTTAATGAGTCCTAAAAGTGGGTTTGGGGCTTTTCGAATGGTTTCAGATCAATACAAATTGGTCTGGAAGGTTCTTAAAATGTTGAGTGCCCATGATGCACACTGTGAGCGGTCTGGCTTATATAGAGAGATATAGAGTCAAATATTCTACTTATTTCAATAAGTTTCTAACAAAGCCCTTTGGCATTAGAGCATTAAGGGCAGGTTTTTTCAAAGAATGAATCGTATTTGGGACATTCTCTGGAACAAAGAATTAGCGGTGGTTTGATTTTCACTTGTTTCTAGCTCCCTCAGCTGTGCAGTTCTCATTGTCGAACGACCAAAACCGTTGTTCATTGTTCTTCTAGTACAAACCGCGTTGTCTCTTCCGTTCCAAGTGATTTGTGGAAGACCACCGTTAGAAAAACTGTATTGAGTGATGAGGAACTATTTTGAATCTTGGAAGAGGAGTCAGAAGACCCAAATTCCTGGTGACTTAACACTTCCACTGCTACCGCGGTTTCTACCGCTCTTTTGAGCCCTTCACCATTACTACTGCGGTAAAAACCGCTCTCGGCGCATTGCGAAGCTCTGTCTTTCAATATCCCTATTGAGTCGTAGTAGAGGAAAAATTAGCCTATGCGTACAAGCCCCAACACTAGATAAAACGTTTCTTGTTAAGCTCAATCATGGCTTTTCTCAGGTCTTGTCGAAGGCTCTTCTAGTACAAAATAGAAAATAGTCTTACCAGTAAGGCGACCATTGAAAAACTGAAAAGTGTCGCAGGAACTTTCACTCTCCAGTAAGGCAACTTCTTCTCCTGCATTCCGGTAACTTTGTTTTTCTTTGTCTTATGATACCTGAAACAATTTCCGTACACGTTGATTGATTTTATTGATTACGGTGAAATCAGTCAAAGTGGAAGGCGTTATCGAGGCGTGATTCCTCCGAAAAAGTGTATATACCGAACATTTATACGAAAAATAAATAAAATCAGTAATCGGCAGAACTCACTGTTCAACTTTGGCCAGGTATTGAGGGCGAGGTACTTCTTCGTGTGAGTCAAAACCAGTGAGGTCCCACCGATGAGTAATCCCGGCGGAGTATCGCTTCCACATCTCCAGGAACAACACAGCTGCACCAAAAATAGAAGTCAGGGATTTTGGTCGACTATCTTAATAGCGAGAACGGATAGCCTGAACATCACGAAAAGACTTACACCAAACAGACATAAAAGCAGCAAAGAACGCCGTCCCGCCATTGTCGAAAAAAGAAAGAATAGTCGAATACCAGCAGGAGATGTTCAGTCTCCAAAAATCACAGTACTTGTCACACAAGGGACACATGATAATATCGCTCGAACTACACACTTCTTCACTGAAAAATTTTAACGCAGAAAGCGGGGCCCATATAAACGACGACAATTAAAAAAGAAAAAAACATCACCGGAACATAAAGGCCAAAATAGAAGCATCAGGTTCACCTCAATGCTGAATCGTCCACATGGAGAAACCCGCTCAGGAAAACAATCACCCCAACTACTGCGGCAGGCAACAACATACACGTATAAAATCCAAGCCAACAAAAGTACAAGGCAATTTTCACACCAAAATAGTCCTTAATGTAATCCAGAGGTTGATATCTATGGAACCTGCAACAGAAATGAGAAACGGATTGGATTTATGGAGACAATATTCCAATTTGGCTGGTCTGTAGTCAACACGAAATAGGTGTACAATATTGAAAAATAAGAAGTAGTTAGGCCCCTTTGAAGAGTGATAAGCCACTGGGTCCTTTATGAAAGTTCTTTGAATTTGGTATTTTTAGCAAAAAATCACAACTAGGTTAAATAATGTGGATGCTCAAGTGTTCGTTTGATCTCGTATGAAATACCGAAAAAATGAAAATCACTTCCATGATGGAAATGTTTCCCTGTCCGCCCCAGTAGAGACAACCCAAGTGAGGTCTTCGTTGATTTTGGTTGGTTATTCCTTGAATAATCAACCTATGTTTTCATGCAAATGGTCAACCTCTCCGATTCCGCTCAAAATTTTTTTCTGGACGTTTCATGGTGTCTAGATCAAAAAAAGTCAATGTCCGTCCGCCGTACGCCGTCCGCCGTCCACGCCGTTTTTGGTAGTAGAAAATTTTCTAAAAATCTGAAATTTGGGTCAGGGGTCTGTTCCCGGCCTAGGACGGTCCTCCAAGCTTTTCAGCCCAATCGGACCAAATTTGGGCGGGGTAGGGGTCAAAATGTGTTTTTTGAAAAATTGATTTTCGAGATTTTGGGCGATCTAGGCGAGTGGGGTATCTTTTTCCACTAAATTTTGGACGCTGAATCAAATGAAATGGGTCCCAGAACGATCGGCGCCCACTGGAAGAAGTTATTGGTCAAATTGGGTATATATTACCCATTTTGAATATGTGTTTTTGAGATTTCTGGAACCTAAGCGTGTGGGGTATCATTTTCTGCTAAATCTTGGAAGCTGAATCCAATGAAGTGGGTCTCAGGACGATTGGCACCCACTGGAAGAAGTTATGGGTCAAATTGGGTATATATTACCCATTTTGAATATGTGTTTTTGAGATTTCTGGAACCTAGGCGTGTGGGGTACCATTTTCCGCTAAATCTTGGAAGCTGAATCCAATGAAGTGGGTCTCAGGACGATTGGCACCCACTGGAAGAAGTTATGGGTCAAATTGGGTATATATTACCCATTTTAAATGTGTGTTTATGAGATTTCTGGTACCTGGGCGTGTAGGGTATCATTTTCCAACTAAATCATGGACACTAAATCGATTGGAATGGGTCTCGGACCCGCCGCACCCATCGTTATCCCCATTTCCCCCATGTTGAAGAAATGAGTCTACTTGCGCCTGGTCCAAGGAATAACCAACCCCTGTGTAAGAATTTGCAGCGTTTTTGAGTTATCACTATCGTTGTTTCAAAAATACCCGCAGATGCGCTTTGGTCAATATTTTATCTGGATCTTTATTGCTTCTTGTTTGTGAAGGTTTGTTTGTATTTATAACAAAGCCAAGAGGGGTAAACTTTTGTAGGTTGTGACGTCACCGTTCAGCTGGTAGCTTTTTAGACAAATCCATCATCTACACTATTTCTGATCAGTCTGGCACCATTTTCCCCTTTCATACTTGTAGACAACACCATTAGAAAACAAAAATTGAACAACTTCAGAACCATAGGTACATGCCAGTGATTTGGAAGTACAACTGATATTGGTCAGAAAACTCTTTGTTGTCATTTGCAAACTCAGAATCTGGTTCTTAAGGTTCTCAAATGATAGATGTCCTCAAGTAGGGTTAATCATGTTCACAATTTGGTGGTTTTCAAATTGATTTGGAAAATCTAGGCCTGGAAACTGTTCAAAGTTCATGATTCGTTCAGATGTTCAATGTTTTCAAATGGTTTGGGAAATTGTTGAAGTGGTTGTGAAAGTAGAGAGGGGAATCATGGATTTGTTTGTGGCAATGTTTGGAAAATTTGTTTAAATGATTACAAACGATCTGGTTTGCAGTCGTAATTAAGGCTCTCAATTCAATCAGGAAAATCTTCCAATTGCCGCATTCCAGAGCTCTGGTGAATTTTTGAGCTGGTTTTTACAATCGGCTTTTCAAATAGCATCAAACAGTTGAATAATGAAATAGGTTTAGATCTATTGCTTACATTCTTATTGAGCCCCACTTCCTGAGCAGAGTGTTCCTCATAGTCCCCCTCGTGGCAAAGTGACCCTGCAGAAGAAAACCAATCGGAACAATTATATTTGAAAGAATCGAGGGAATTTCAGTTTGGCAATGAACAAATACAAGAAAAAGTTATTGAGTAAGGGTTTCTTTGAGGCCATCAATTAGCTGCAATTAGTCGGCATGTGGGTGTAATTAGATGGAAAATTTAGGTGAGCTCGTGAAAATATAATTATTGCCTATCTTCAAATTCAACAATAAAAAAATTGGACCTGGAAGTGGCTAATGTCTATGCCCATCCCTATAACGTCCTTTCGAGTTGCATCTCGACGTTAGGGCGATGGAATGGTGGTCTTGGGCCATTTGGAGCGGGAGCTCAACGGCCACATTTCATGACACAATAGGTGAAGATGAACCAATGATGACCCCAAGAAAACCCATCTTTCTTCAAGTAGATCATGCTTGGACAGACGGGCAAGTAATACGGAACATAGTAATCGCGTTTTCGCTTTAAAATGAATCCAAATGATTCCTTGGAGTTTCAATGAGCAAAGGGCGTTAAATTTTTCATAGAATATGCTCGAATATTAAAATTATGCGGATTACGGACTCACGTCATGAAGAGGGTATGCGGCGGTGTACACTCGCATATTGATGAGTCTGTTGACACCAAACGAGCTGGCGTCCTGCGACGTACTATTTTCAAACAGCGTGCGATTCAATATGAAATTCGCGACACGAGAACGATCAGTGGACGAGAAGAAATTAGGTTCATGTAGATCAAATCTAAAAAAAAAAAAATAATAATAATAAATAAATCCGACACCACAGTCGGGCGACCTTTAATGTGGCAAATTTAAATATGGTAATGAGTCAAAATCGAACTAGTTATAAGGGGGTCAAAAAGAAGACTCACAGGTACAATCTATCTCTGGTGAAGGTAGTGCAGTATCTAAAGCAGACTGGAGGAAAGTACTTGCTATCGACGTAAATATACTTGTGAAGAAACTTTTGAAGCCAGTTCCAGTTTGTTTTTCCACCGAGCAGAGTGAATTGCATTATTTTCCTCCGCTTCTCATTTTCTTCTTGGTGTTCCTAAATGAGACAAGACTTCATAACCTTCAAACAATTAGCGGCCGAAATATGTATTATATGGTGCTTCAACCCCAGGAAATGGGGTTTTTATATTGACAATGTATGGTTTGAATGAGTCTAATACGAATGAACATGCAGTCTTAGCCAGGCACGAGACTCAATCTCAAATCTGAGAAAATTCGGATCACGTGTAACTTAGTGGCAAATTGGAACTTGAATAACAAAACTGGATTCCAATTTGAATTTTGATCTTCTATACAGTTACACTAAGTTTTAGAAGCAGAATAATAACGTTAATTCTATAAAAATTACAACAAATAGTAGAAGATTCAAGTTTGTAGTTAGCGAGGATGTAGCATGCTATCCAATTAGTTGATTTTTAGTAATGCATACGCCGGTAATCGTGCTGTATTGACTACAGTTTGGGCATTATAGAAAATGTGTCAAGTGTGAGAAGAAAACTCGAGCAGTGCGAGAAAGCATACAGAATTGTCGACTTTGAGCGCAGCAAGTGGATTCATTGAATTCTATGCAAGACTACGTGGAATACATTGCATCTACAAACGAGCGCACTTTGAGGTTGCTAAGCAGCAGCAATATCAGTATCTCGTCAATACATTAGATACCATTATTAAAATACATTAAAATGTAAGGTCAGACCTGAATGAATGCTTCGGGATAATACTTTCTTTGGGCGCTCTGGTCAATTCAAACTATTTGCATCTTTCGTTCTTATGTTACTGAACACTTTTCGTGAATCAAAAAATATTTTTATCACTAGTGATGACCAAACAAGCTGCTCATCGGAACGGTAGCAATCTGCAGGTATAGAAATGCTTTTTGGAAGTACGGTTCTTTCAATAATTACAACGCATGCTAATCTACTCTATTTTGAAACAACTACTAATAAACACATACAATTCGCGATGATAAAACCGAAATACGGATTAATTCTATCAGGTAAAGTACCTTTGGTTTTCGATGACCGTCCAGGAATAAGCTCGGAGGCTCTCCGGAATACTGTAAATTTACGTCCAACACCATTAACTTATTAAATAGAAGAGAAATTCATAATCAAACCCTCGAGAGAATTACTTCCATCAGATGATCATTACAACAGTAAATTTAATAGATTACAAATGTATTCGACAAATGACATTTAACAAGTAACAAAGAAACTGCACAACTCAGGATCAAACGTCAACCAAAACGAATAGCTCTACTAAGGAAATGTGAAAAGTGCGGAAATACCGAACACTACAAACAGAAGTATCTCCAGCTAAGCATTGCTACAAACCATTATGAGCGTTAGGAGCGCCAGGTTAATACAGAAATGACGTGCTACGCCAACACCGAAAGCCGTGGTTTTTCTTTTTCACAAGACCCAAAGCGAAGTTCCTCTTCTTTTGAAATAATTATGCAACTCACTTGTTCCATGATGGGCCCTTCATCGTACACCATGTGTTTTTTTACAATGGATTTTGTGTCGTCACAAGGGAAATTGGCACACAGCTCCTGAATTGATGAAATGAATGATTTTCAAAAAAATGACAGCTAAGTTCGGTGGAGTTCAATATTCAAAACATTCGCAATGTTTGCATAAATATATAAAAGCGGACACGTTCGTGGTGGGCAACTACTATGCTACTGATATAACAAACTCAAGTTTAGCGAAGTAGGCACAAAGCCTGCACAATAACCCATTGGAATGATCGAAGCCGCAATGAAGTCATCAGCGTTCAACTAGTTTGGAAATGAGAACAATGAATTTTTCTTGATACCACGATTAATTAGTACAATTAACGACAAATAATCTGAGCGATTACAGGGCACTCTACACGTATTCTCATTAATAGTGATTTCCATACACTAACAACCAGAACCAAAACTAACGATCAGAAAGGAAACTACGAGTATAACGTTCCCTCAAAACATATCCATCGTGCTAATAAGGAACATTTGAAGGAGCGTTTTGGTCCTTCTACGTTGTTAGTATAAGTTCTAATAAAGGTACTTTATGGATAACATACAGGGTGTTTTCCACTAAGTGGAGAAAATTATTTAATTATTTTTTCCAGTAAAAGCCTTGTTTCATCACTACCACTTCAGCGTGGAATTTTATTAAGTTTGATGCTTTTTCAAACCTGAAAACGAACTCTTACGGGCCAAAATTTTAGATCAAATATTGAAATTTTTAAAAAGTTTAACATAAAACCTACGTTAACCGCATTGGCAAAATCGCACTTCGGACGCTATCATATTGTCTAAAGAAAACATGCTAATTCCAACATGCCATCAGCTTTCTAATGGTATGGCTACTTCTGCGGTACCTTGTCGATTTGATTGGGAAAATGGAGATAAAACGCGAACAAATAGTAGGAGTTTCTCCCATTTTCATGGAAAAAACAGGAAGTTTTGCCATAGAAATGGAAGGAAAACCCGCTGTTTTTTTGGTTTCTGACTTGAATTTCTCAATGAAATTGATACGGAATTGCAAAGTTGACCCACTATTATAGGTTTTTATGAGAAAAAATTGAATTCTACTTGAAAAATAAAAAATTAATTAATTAAAATAAACTTCTTACACATAGGGAACGGGTTCAGATAGAAAGGTGCAAATGGCGACGTTCAAATGTTATAAAAAACAAGCAATTATTTTGTAATGAATATTTTCAATTTCAACTCCCTGAGTTAAGAATTGTTTTGAGGAAGACAACTTCTGGAAGAAGTAGTTTAGGGCGACCCAGTGCAACTAAATATCACAAGGCGGGTACCAACTACCAAGAAGCATGAGCACCATGCTACTGAATGAGATGATTTGGAAGCAAAAATGGAAAATGGGCATTCAAATGTGGTGATGATCGTTTTTGTTTTTGTTTTTCTAATTGCTGTAAACAATTGCCTAATCACTTTATTTAAGTGAGTGTTTGCATCTAAGCGACATTAGCGCTTTTGGCGTAACTAAACGGAACTTCGGACCGTGACCAGTGACCTTGTGACCAGTTTGAACATTTGAATCAACTAGTGTAACCATTTTGTTATTGACATAATGCAAGCCTCCATATTTGTTGCAAATTGACACTTAGGAAACTTTTGTCAAATTGTTGGGCTCAACAACACTGCTCATTAAACAATATCAGTAGTAGAAAGAACAAGCTGCTTATCAACTTAGCCTGCACAGTTCTGGCAGAGAATTTGAGTAGTTCTCATCTTACTTCCATTGTGTTATACAACGCCCCACTAATGAGCGCACACAACTACCATCTTGCAGAAAGTTATATGCAAAAAGAGGGGTTTACGCCTTAGACTAATTACAGATTCATTCTTGAATAGAAAGCTCATTTCAACCTCTGTCTATTATGAATTTCTTTGCCTCATATGGTTATTATCAATTTCACATTTCGGCTAAATTCGTCCAGTGTTGCATTTTCAATGCTTTATTTGGTCACTACGGATATGACTTAACTTCACCAATCAGCTAGTACTCGGTGTATAACAATTTTGAACAAAAAAAGTTTCTTCTAATTTTAGGATTAACACTAATGAGCCCGATTCATGATGAAAGAAAGTTCGTGCGCCAGTTTACTGATAGATGTGCACAGCTCTTCCCACATTGGTTAAGTCAGATAGAATCAGTCCTAGCCCCCTCCCCTTCCTATTTTCACTTCTGTTTTCCAATAAATGATACCTCACTCTATTGAGAGGAAAATTAGATGGAAGATGGAGAGATCCTTTCATGGTGATGGAGTAACAGTTAAAGAGCAGGGCGGGCATGCAGCTTGGTAGGAGCAGGAGAAACGTACAGCCGAATGTGTACCTCGGGGGGTACCTCAGAACTGGGGGACCAATGTTTGTGTGAGGGCTTCTGCTGGTTTTTCAACGTTGAATTGAGAGAATCAGGTGGCAAATTCAAGTCAATTACGGTCATAACTTCTACTGTTCCTCGATTTGAAATGGGCAACCTTATCCGTCCGATTCTACAACGCTGAAATTCATCATTGAAATGACCTAACAACGTGGAAGTTCCTCCCATTGTAGATAACAAGGGCAAAAATAAATTAAGTTTTCACAAAAAGTGAAACAGAATCGTAAGGAGCGTAGTAATTTTACCTTTTTTATCGGCTTCCGGAACTTGAGAATTTCAGCATAACGAATTACAATCTTCTTGGGTACGTGAATCTTGATGAATGTCAAGTCTCCATCGCTATCCGGTTCCAGGTTGAGCCCTTCACTAACTAGATTCGATTCGAAAACCTGCAATCAAGTACATGTAGTCGTTTAGGAATAAGGAGAGTTGATCTTCTGTGAAGATAGACAGGTGAATTATCAATAGTATATCAGAGAATGCAGTATTTTCCATCAGCTTACCACTCGTTTGGTGACACGCGCGGACTCTTGGCTCTTCTTATCAGAAGAATCCCACACCAAAACGTAGTCAACAGTACGGACTCCATCCGTAAAATAGTGTGTTCCCTTAGGACAAAAAGTAAATATTAAAACGGGGTTAGGAGAAACAATATCCCACATTGGGGATATTGGATCACGAACTTGGGGAAAGACAGAAGTAGTAGTATGAACAGTCTCTATAACAATAATATTAACCTAGTGACCAAAGCATGTACAAAAACGATTTCGATCATTGGTCAAGAATATTCTAAAAAAGGTTACCTCCGACCACCAGTAATAGCTAAAAAATAATATTTTGTTGGGAAAAAGTGGATACTCAAAAACATAGAAAGGGATGCTAAAGAATATAAGAAATGATTAGGAAGGGACTTGAAAAGATTGTGAAAGATATTGTAACTTAGAGATGGCGAAGCGGAAATGTCACGGCATGGAATGATTGTTAAATCGGAAAGAGGACGAAAATGAGGCAAAATCCACTACAGCACAACTACCCGTTGGAAATCGTTTTTATCGCTCAATAAGTCAATTAGATCCTTCAAGACACCTAAGCCACAAACTAGAGGCAGTTCGTTTTGGGCCAACGAACCAAGTTTGGGCGAGTTCATCCATAATTTAATTAACGATAACCTAACATAACAGTTGTTACATGACACAAGACGGTATGTGACGACCCCCAATCAGGGACGGAGTGCGTGCAGTACGTCATTTTAGGAGGAAACTATTTATTCAAAAGCTTGCTATTGGTGGGTGAAGAATTTTTTGGTTCATTATTACATAAAGAAAAACAACATCGACAAAATATACTGCGACAAAGGACACGGTGCCAGGGCTGAAAGAGCGTGCACCACATCGACAATGGCAACAACTACTATAACAAGCAAAATTATGTTACATCGGAGGAAACAAAATTAAACTGCGGTAATTTTGATGAGATGTATCTTCAAAAATTCAGGAGTGATAACCAACAGGAATTATTTTGCAAGGAAGCTGTGCAAGTAATACTGATCCTAGAGCCAGATTTGTCTGTCCAACGCGTAGGTAGTGTAGGTCTATCATGTTAATAGGACATAAGATGACTCAAGAGAAAAACCTCGTGCCGACATATCCCCAACTGACAGCCACAACCCGCCACAGGACAAACCTTACCTCAATTTCATCGGATGTCTGTTTAGGGAACACGATGGGAACTGAGTCCTGATTCCACCTGGTCGATCCCAGACCCATTTCTTCACTGTCAATATTCACCTGACAGATGCAGTTTATTCTATTCGTAAGAACAATCTATTCCTTGACAGGTAAATATTTAATTCAGAATGATGAAATCGGAGTCATGCTGCCTGGTTCCTGTCTTCGAGTTGACTACTTCGCATCAATATTGATTCAGATTGGAGGCTCCACAGGAGTATTTATACAATTGGAAAGGTCAAATAACAGTTGGACGGCACAAACCTGCTTTTATACTATACTTGGGCCAACCTGCTTATATCAAAAACTAGTAATCTCAGTATAATTGTACACTCCTCCCATTCAGTCCACTCCCACCGATGCCTAGTAAGGAGATTAGGGTAAGAAGAGTTCCAAGAGCTTGATTCCATCATAAGAAATTTTGAAAACGAAAATGAAAATTGTCAAATAATAAATCAATTTTACGCTCTTTATATAAAAATTTATTGAGGTTGTATAAAAGTTGAGGTCACGCATGAGGAGGAAATGAAGGTGTCCGACGAATAGTCAGCAATAGAAAACGGAGGTATCTACCGAGAAAGTCTATTTACACGAAAAGTTCATGTTAATTACTGATGATGACCTAACTGTCGAAATCGGTTTAACAAGTGTACTCATTACATTTCGTGAAAATAGACTTTCTCGGTAGATACCTCCGTTTTGGTTGGTTATTCCTTGAATAATCAACCTATGTTTTCATGCAAAAAGTCTATCTTTCTTATTCGGCCCAAAAATGTGAATTTCGAAAAATGGATTTTTGAGATTTTATGCAATCTAGGTGGGGTATAATTTTCCACTAAATTCTGGACGCTGAATGCAATGGGACGGGTCCCGAAACGATTGACGCCCTCTGGATGAGGCTATGCCTATCTACCCATTTCGAATGCGTTTTCGAGAATTCTGGTACCTAGGCGTGTGGGGTATCATTTTCCACTAAATTTTGGACCCTGAATCGATTGAAATTGGTCCGGGACCCGCTACACACACTGTTTCCCAAGAAATGAGTCTCCATGCGGCTGGAATAACCAACCCATGTTAAGAATTTGCAGCGTTTTATTGAAATGGGTTTCCACAACCTCATCGTGAGTGATTATATTCGAATAGTCAGCATCCGAGATTCGCTGGCATCCGGCAGTTCACTCATAATCTCTTCACTTTGTTTGGATTGATAATTTATTATAATAACAAGGCGAAACATTGAACCAATTTCGGGTTTCATACGGAAAAATCGGCGAAAAAAGACGTTTAGCTGGGAAATAACCACACTGCGGTGAGCGCCCTCATCGACCTTTCATCTCATGGATTCCGGTTGAATGTAAAACTACTGTCCAATTCGGGTTCAAGGTTGGGAAAAAATGGGTTTCCGGACCCATTTTATTGGATTCAGCGTCCAAAATGTAGTGGAAAATGGTACCCCACACGCATAGGTACCAGAAATCTCAAAAAATATATATTCAAAATGGGTAGATAGATACCAATTTTGACTTATCACCTCATCCAGAGGGCACAAATCGTTCTGGGACCCATTTCATTGGATTGAGCGTCCAAAGTTTAGTGGAAAATAATACCCCACACGCCTAGATCGCCGAAAATCCATTTTCCGAAACACAAATTTTGACCCCTACCCCACCCAAATTTGGTCCGATAGGGCTGAAATGTTTCGAGGACCAACTAGAGCCGGAAACGGACCCCTGACCAAAATTTCAGATTTTTAGAAAATTTCTACTACGAAAGTCGGCGTGGATGGCGGACGGAAATTTGACTTTTGTGATCCAGACGCTTTGAAACGCCCAGAAAACAATTTTTTGGGCCGAATTGGAGAGATTTTTTGCATGAAAACCACACGTTTTTGACGACGATAGAAATTATCATGCAAATGGGAGGTGAGTCAATCATTTAAATTTAAAAATACAACGTAACATATACCTCATTCCACAACGCTGGCGTCACTGGTAGAGAAGTCATCTCGATATCCGACTGTGGTCCACTTGTTTCCATATTGGGTCGTCTTGGTTCTATTAGAAAAATTAAGATACGTTTACAAAGAATGTGGTAACAAGGTTTTCTTATGAAAAACCTCCACAGATATTCTTTGAGACAAATTACAACTGGAGAGAGTAGGTTTACTAATAGGGAGAACAAGGCTATTTTCGCTAACGGCTCTAACGTAAACGGTTTTGTTCTAACACACAATAACAACTACAGTCAGAGAGACCGGACGAGCTAACTACTCTAATTCTGGACCAGATCTGGGAGAGGTCTATCTCGAGAAAGTCAATAAACTGAGCTAAATCAATAGAAATTTGCTATACGCGATCATAATATGACGTATTACTAAAATATGGTGTTCACAAGGTCAATGATGGGCCTGGGAAGCAATCAAGAAGGCAATTTCACAGCTTTTAACTGGGGAATAATGCAAGATAATAAGCTGGGAACAGTTAACAAAACCTTTTTTAAACAATACAAACATACTCCGTGCATTGCTCGCGGCCCCGGACCTGATTTGACCTCTGAAAATAGAGCCTTAGTCAAACATTTGGTTAGATCATCTTACTATAATATATCCGGGGGAAATCAATCTGTTCTGCATTATACAATGAAACTATAGTAAGTCTATTGTGATGCGAATAACGTCGCTTCAGAAAGCTCTCCTCACATAATCAATATTTTGGTGTGATTTTTGGTTTACTAATTGCATTAGAGTTGAGTGGAGGTGATTGATACAGACTTTTTTTCACCTTTGGGTGACAGATGAGTCAACAAATCCAAGTTGGAGGGGGATAGCCATTCATACCTACGATTGCTTGTCGATGACATCATCGACTCCAACCGAAACTTATTTTCAACAAGACAGGATGATATGAATAGAAGAATCTTACATTGTCATGACAGCATCGTTTTCAGACGCGGCAAAGAAACTATATTGAAAATCAAACTCACCGATGATTAGGCAAAGTGGTTTTGACGACTTCTGGCTTGATCAAGGGCATAGAAAGGCGCTTACGAAAACCGTAACAAATCAACAGGATAGTTGCGCTTTAGTAACATCATTACGTTGGTCCTTCAGGACAAATTCACAAGAAGACTAGAAAATAGAGACAAATATTGAGGATACCAATATATTAAGAGAAAGTACATAACTACAAGGTACTTACCTACAAGTCAGATAAAGTTAGTACCTGTGCACACTGTGATCCTTGCATATCAGGCAGCATTTCTAGTAGAAAAAACAGGATGATATGAAACTAAACGTACTGGAGAAGAAGGCCGATTAATGATAATGATTTTTCATTACTGAAACTATTCGACTTCTAATTAGATCTCGCTAGGTGGGAGACGAGGTGTGAGTAGGATGAAGAAGTCGTGGTTAAAAGGAAACTGATAGGTAGATAAAGTTTCGCGTGATCAGTGATGGGGGGTAACCTATTACAAGGTTATCACACATTGGAGCAAACTCATGTCTACAATCATGGCATGACTTTTGTATCCTTATTTTCTCCCATCCACGCCACGACCCTGTGTATCGTGTATTTGTATCCACAAGTACAAGTAAGAATTGGTATCATTATTTAAAAATTAATTTTAAAGAGTTAATCAAACCATTTTTGCAAAAAGTGGCAAAAAAGTTTACAGAGCTCGCGGCAGTCATGTTCAGCAAAACACATTTCGAAGTAACCATTTTCATCCAGGTATCATCAATGAAAGTCAATATTACTACCCAAGACCGCAGTTTTATGATATTATTTGTCCCAATAATGACCTCATTAGCAAAAAAAGTGCAAATGCAGGAGTCAAATTTAATCAACCCAGATATGGTCCACGCCTCCAGAAGCCAGAAGGTCAATTTCGATACGCAGGTCCGTTTTGTGGAGAATGTGAAAATTTTCATGTCTCAAAATGTTGCATTTAGAAGAAAAAAACGCTACAAATTCTTATACACGGGTTGGTTATTCCTCGGATCAGTCCCATCATTTCATTAACATGAGGGAAATGGGGAAACAGTGGGTGTGGTGGGTCCCGGACCCATTCCAATCGATTCAGGGTCAAAATTTTAGTGGAGAATGATACCCCACACGCCTAGGTACCAGAAATCTCGAAAACACATATTCAAAATGGGTAATAGATAAACATTTTGACCAATAACTTCTTCCGGTAGGTGCCAATCGTTCTGGGACCCTTTATATTGGATTCAGCGTCCAGAATTTAGTGGAAAATGATACCCCACACACTTGGATTGCAAAAAATCTCCAAAATCCATTTTACCATACTTAGATAACAATGATTCACTATACAAATACAAAAAAAACGATGAATTTTAATCGAATGTAAAAAATCTGCAAATTCTTACACACGGGTTGGTTATTCCTCGAATGGGGGAAACAGTGGGTGTGGCGGGTCCCAGACCCATTCCAATCGATTCAGGGTCTAAAATTTAGTGGAATATGATACCCCACACGCCTAGGCACCAAAAATCCTGACACATACAAATTGGGTGGATACGTACCCATTTTGACCCATAACTTCTTCCGGTGGTTGCCAATCGTTCTGGGACACACATCATTGAATTCAGCGTCCAAAATTTAGTGGAAAATGATATCCCACACGCCTAGGTACCAGAAATCCCGAAAACACATATTCAAAATGGGTAATAAATACCCAATTTGATCCAATACTTCTTCCAGTGGGTGCCAATCGTTCTGGGACCCGTTTCATTGGATTCAGCGTCCAAACTTTAGTGGAAAATGACACCCTACTCGCCTAAATCGACCAAAATCTCGAAAATCTATTTTTCAAAAAACACATTTTGACCCCTATCCCCCCCCCCCTCCCAAATTTGGTCTGATCGGGCTGAAAAGTTTCGAGGACCCGTCTCGGCCGGGAACAGACCCCTGACCCAAATTTCAGATTTTTAGAAACTGTTCTACTACCAAAAACGGCGCGGACGATGGACGGCGTACGGACAGCGACCTTTTTTGATCAGGACATCATGAAACGTCCAGAAAAAAATTTTGAGCCGAATCGGAGAGGTTGACCATTATCATGAAAACATAGGTTGATTATTCAAGGAATAACCAACCAGAAGAAGCTTTGTGACTTTGAAACTGGGGACATATTCGGCAGTGTTGGCGTTCAATAAAGGAAAGCTTTATGCGGCGTTTACTCCGCTCTTGGGATTGAACCCGGGAAATTTCGCGTGGAGAACCTCAGAATATTGGACAAAGAGAGGCTTACGAGAGCACCAAAGAAATTAGAGTGAAAAAGAGCCAAGCTAGGAAGAGACTTGAAGATAATTTTGAGCAGGACGAAGGCGGCCCAGCGTATGGCGTATGGGTTGATGTAACATTGTAGTACCGGAGGGTAGTCGGTCCCGCGCACTCACTTTGGAGATCGGAAACGCTCGGGCATTTCCGGGTTTCCCCGCATGGATTATGTACGCCGTAGAAAAGTCGAGTTTGTGAGATTGGGTTGTGAGAAAGAAAACTTATGTAAATCAGTAAAATTCTTCTAATGTTTTAAGATTTGTACATTGGCCACCTTGTGATTAATTACATTGGTAGGTAATAGGAATTAAATGTACAGGGTTACGCCCGTTAGGTAATGTGAATATATTAGGGAGAGAGTCCGTCTTACATAGCTTGTTTGGTACAGTGGGCGAGCGCTTTCAACGTCATTGTCAAGCCAACTACAGGGGAACGGGAGATGGTTCTGGGGTTTATATGGACAGGGGGGAGCGTGAAGTGAAAAGAAGCGGTATTAAGCTGTTACAAGGTAGATGGTGATTGGGGAGAGTTTGAAAGTGGGAGGGTGGTATTTTTTTTTTTTTTTTTTTAATGTGTGAACCACTGTTTATGGTGGTTGTATGTGTTCTTGTGTTTAGTTGGTGTGAATATGGTGTCAGAGCAGTTGTTCAATTGTTCGTTGATGATAGGTCCCTCAAAGTGTTTTAGTTTGTATACTTCGGACATTGTGGATGAATGCGTGGACTTGAGCGGGCGTTCTGTGTTGTAAACATGAGAAATTTTTAATTGCATTTGTAATCTGGACCATAGACAGCATTCGTTTTGAGGGGGAGAATACTGTAGGACCCAAGGTGGCCTTGAGAGCTTTTTTCTCAGGGCTTTGCCAACGCAATTTGGGCGCGTGTCTTCTTGTCCTTTTTGGCAATGGCTGCTCATAATTGTCTGAGTCGTCCGAGTATCGTGAAGCGGGGTTTGATCGGGGTTTTAGAGTTTTTTTCTCAGGGGTTTGCCATTGTGTTTCGGGAGCGCTCCTCCTTCCCATTTTAGGCGTTGGCTGCTCACTATCACTGTCCGAGCATAATATCCGTCGAGCAGTCCGTAATCGGGGTTTTACAGGCGTTGGTGGATGGTTTTCTTCGAGAACATGTTTTGTAGGAGAAGGAACATCTTCGGTCGAATTCATGGGAGGGATAATGTTGGAGTCTGCAGGAGGAAGAACGTCGAGGCTTTCAGCTTCATACTCTTCGCTCAGTTCCTTTAGGTCTATTTCGTCTAATTTCATGTTTTTATACTGTACTATTTTTCCGTCATTCAGGGCACACATTAATATCGAAACTCTCCCAAGATGGATGGCCGCCTCAGGCTTCCGATAGTGTTCAAGATGCGTTAGGACTGAGTGCCCTAGCGCTTGAGAGAGCTGCCGCAGATCCTCCGGTTCCAGATTGAGGAACTGAGCACAGACTGCTGCGTGCCTTCGCAGCAGAGTACCTCGCAACAATCTTGGTGCGGTTGCGCCACATTTAACGGCGAAATTCCTCATTATAGAGCAACCGTTCACTCTTTCTTTCCCAGCAGTGAAAAGGTACCTGTTCGATTGGGGAACTTGAGCGTCTGATCTGTGCTTCAACATTAAACTCACTGCGTCAAAATCAGAGTGGTGGACAAGAAGAGACACCATTCTACTCTTCTTCCCACATATCGACAGCCTCTTGAATGATTTAGACATTGCCTGCTCCGATGGTGAAAGGAGCTGGTACCCTTCACTTTGAGGATCAAGCTCAACAGCCTCTGTCCAATGGTCGATGGTTAGGTAATCTATTTCTGCCACACGCCTGCGATTGAATACCCACCATCGTATAAATAAGGCGTGAACGAGTTGAGTATACGCTTGCACAGAAAACTCATTTTTTAGCGCATTTTGGGCGTTGTTCAAAACAGAAGCTACGTAGTTGTTGAGTTTGACTACATCTTCCATCATTGGGACGGCCTGCTTTGCCAACGAGGAATCAATTTCATACTGCTGTTTCGCAACAGACCCTAGCTCTACGCTGAAGCGATTTCCGAATAATTGAAGGAACCGAGTAACACGGGCTGCCTCTTCAATTTTGTCGTCGCAAATCATAAATGATTCCACGGCCTTCGCAAATTTCTTGAAGGCTTGTCCGTACATATTTACGACTGAGGCTTTTGTGAAATTACTTTCCTCTTCACCTCTTCCACAAATCTTGGCAATTGCTCGGACAAACGTGGGAAAAGCAACATTTGTGAGACAATCAGCAGATGTCACCAAGCTGTTATTTATCATCTTCATTTCGGTCATGATTCTTATTACAATTGTGATGGTTGATCGAGCTGTGATAATTTTTTTCTCATTGAACGCATTTTGGAATACGTCCGGTTTTGATCGCCTGTTGTCCTGGATGATGAGTCCGAATGTGTTGGGGGATGTGCTTCGCGCTGTAGCACCTATTGCAGTGGTCGCACAAAACCCGTGGCACAGGATGAGCCGCCCTTTTTACGACAATTGGTGAATTTGGGTGTTGACAATTGTACCATGAATCACCATCTGCAATAAGAGCCTTCATCAATGTACTCTTTTCTTTCACCGTAGAACATTTCAAGTACTCCTCGACATGGCGTTCTTCAGGATGTATTGCCTTGAAATGTTTTGCTAGATGAATGACGACTTTTTTGCAGAAGTGGCAGCAGTGTTTTGGTCTCCCAAAGCGAAGCACATCATCATTACCTGTAATCAAGAATACTGATACAGTTAACCAACTTTCATTTCATTAACATCAATGAGACGCGGGAAAAAAATTTTCAAATGAACTGAATCGAACTAGGCAGATTTGCACACCCACCCAATGAAGTTACTTTTACTCACCCAACACATTGGTCTCTTCCGCTGAGGACGTCGAGGGTAAAGGGTGAATAATCGGCGATTGTGGAAAAATTGTCAACAACTCCTGGTCGAGCGAAGAGGCTGGAAAGAATGAAAATGAGATATTATAGAATTTTGACTCCCACCTTCATTTTTTTAAGGAAAGGAGAATTACCAAGCTTTAGCTTCACCTACACAACAAGGTCTTGTTACATAAGATATCTAGCACAACGTGCCTATGCCTACTCAGCAGAATTTCCCTATGAAGCAATGAGATATGCGGAAATCAGTTGAATTTTGGGTGGCAGGTGTCAGTTCGGTGAACAAACGTAGTATATTGAGAATTGTGGAAGCAGGTTTCACTACCAAACTACCTACTCACCAAAGGGAACTGTATAATCCGTCACAACTTCACTATCCGTTAGAACTTCACAGATCTCTAACTTCAAAGCCTCTGAAATTGGAAAATTCATTGAATTATACACCTTGGTAAATTCATTAGTTAGAAACCAACATGATTCCTTAGCTAGGTCCATACTTCTTGATTAAATTGAAAGGACAGATGACGTAAACTACCACTGAATTTTATCACAAAACAATTTTGATTGGTTATTCCTTGAATAATCAACCTATGTTTTTTTTAGGGCTCTGGTTTTGCTTTGTATGTGCTTATGGTAGTATCGGTCTACCCACCATTAGTGAGAAAACAAGGGGGGCTGATCTCACACTGATCTTCTTCCACCATTTGGGTTGAAACGTCTGTGTCTAAAAAAAAATGAAAACAAAAAAAACTCCTGCTGAACATTGTCGATTCTTTGATCTGATCGTTATTATTATTTATTATTATGACTAGCTCTCAGTATACATGGTACCTATGTAATCAAAGCCTGCAAATTCTTGCACACGGGTTGGTTATTCCTCAAATGGAGGAAACAGTGGGTGTGGCAGGACCCGGACCCATTCCAATCGATTCAGGTCCAAAATTTAGTGGAAAATGATACCCCACACGCCTAGGTACCAGAAATCCCGAAGAAAACAAATTTTCAAAAAAACTCGTTTTGACCCCTACTCTACCCAAATTTGGTCCGATCGGGGTGAAAAGTTTCGAGGACCGTCCTATGCCAAAAACGAACCCCTGACCCAAATTTCAGATTTTTAGAAAATTTTCTACTACCGAAAACGCCGTACCGCGGAAATCATGAAAATGAATGAATCATGTAACGTCCAGAAAAAAAACTTGAGCCGAACCGGAGAGGTTGACTATTTGCATGAAAACATAGGTTGATTATCCAAGGAATAACCAACCAAAACATACATTTAAAATTGACGACAAAATAGAGTCAAGATTACGTAGGTAAGTGATTATACGTAGGTACTGCAAAATCTACTCACTGTTAGTGAGGATATTCTTCTGTAGGGTATTTTTCTCCTCCAGATCCTCTACCGTTTGGGTTAAAACGTCTGTATCTAAAAAAAAAAAAAAAGAAAACAAAAAAAACTTCTGCTGAACATTGTCGATTCTCTTGATCTGATCGTTATTATTATTTATTATTATGACTAGTTCTCAGTATACTTGGTACCTATGTAATCAAAGCCTGCAAATTCTTGCACACGGGTTGGTTATTCCTCAAATGGAGGAAACAGTGGGTGTGGCAGGACCCGGACCCATTCCAATCGATTCAGGGTCCAAAATTTAGTGGAAAATGATACCCCACACGCCTAGGCACCAGAAATCCCGAGAAATCCATTTTTCAAAAAAACTCGTTTTGACCCCTACTCCGCCCAAATTTGGTCCGATCGGGGTGAAAAGTTTCGAGGACCGTCCTATGCCAAAAACGGACCCTTGACCCAAATTTCAGATTTTTAGAAAATTTTCTACTACCGAAAACGCCGTACCGCGGAAATTATGAAAATGAATGAATCATGAAACGTCCAGAAAAAAAAACTTGAGCCGAACCGGAGAGGTTGACTATTTGCATGAAAACATAGGTTGATTATCCAAGGAATAACCAACCAAAACATACATTTAAAATTGACGACAAAATAGAGTCAAGATTACGTAGGTAAGTGATTATACGTAGGTACTGCAAAATCTACTCACTGTTAGTGAGGATATTCTTCTGTAGGGTATTTTTCTCCTCCAGATCCTCTACCGTTTGGGTTAAAACGTCTGTATCTAAAAAAAAAAAAAAAGAAAACAAAAAAACTTCTGCTGAACATTGTCGATTCTCTTGATCTGATCGTTATTATTATTTATTATTATGACTAGTTCTCAGTATACTTGGTACCTATGTAATCAAAGCCTGCAATTCTTGCACACGGGTTGGTTATTCCTCAAATGGAGGAAACAGTGGGTGTGGCAGGACCCGGACCCATTCCAATCGATTCAGGGTCCAAAATTTAGTGGAAAATGATACCCCACACGCCTAGGCACCAGAAATCCCGAGAAATCCATTTTTCAAAAAAACTCGTTTTGACCCCTACTCCGCCCAAATTTGGTCCGATCGGGGTGAAAAGTTTCGAGGACCGTCCTATGCCAAAAACGGACCCTTGACCCAAATTTCAGATTTTTAGAAAATTTTCTACTACCGAAAACGCCGTACCGCGGAAATTATGAAAATGAATGAATCATGAAACGTCCAGAAAAAAAAACTTGAGCCGAACCGGAGAGGTTGACTATTTGCATGAAAACATAGGTTGATTATCCAAGGAATAACCAACCAAAACATACATTTAAAATTGACGACAAAATAGAGTCAAGATTACGTAGGTAAGTGATTATACGTAGGTACTGCAAAATCTACTCACTGTTAGTGAGGATATTCTTCTGTAGGGTATTTTTCTCCTCCAGATCCTCTACCGTTTGGGTTAAAACGTCTGTATCTAAAAAAAAAAAAAAAAGAAAACAAAAAAACTTCTGCTGAACATTGTCGATTCTCTTGATCTGATCGTTATTATTATTTATTATTATGACTAGTTCTCAGTATACTTGGTACCTATGTAATCAAAGCCTGCAAATTCTTGCACACGGGTTGGTTATTCCTCAAATGGAGGAAACAGTGGGTGTGGCAGGACCCGGACCCATTCCAATCGATTCAGGGTCCAAAATTTAGTGGAAAATGATACCCCACACGCCTAGGCACCAGAAATCCCGAGAAATCCATTTTTCAAAAAAACTCGTTTTGACCCCTACTCCGCCCAAATTTGGTCCGATCGGGGTGAAAAGTTTCGAGGACCGTCCTATGCCAAAAACGGACCCTTGACCCAAATTTCAGATTTTTAGAAAATTTTCTACTACCGAAAACGCCGTACCGCGGAAATCATGAAAATGAATGAATCATGAAACGTCCAGAAAAAAAAACTTGAGCCGAATCGGAGAGGTTGATTATTTGCATGAAAACATAGGTTGATTATCCAAGGAATAACCAACCAAAACATACATTTAAAATTGACGACAAAATAGAGTCAAGATTACGTAGGTAAGTGATTATACGTAGGTACTGCAAAATCTACTCACTGTTAGTGAGGATATTCTTCTGTAGGGTATTTTTCTCCTCCAGATCCTCTACCGTTTGGGTTAAAACGTCTGTATCTAAAAAAAAAAAAAAAGAAAACAAAAAAACTTCTGCTGAACATTGTCGATTCTCTTGATCTGATCGTTATTATTATTTATTATTATGACTAGTTCTCAGTATACTTGGTACCTATGTAATCAAAGCCTGCAAATTCTTGCACACGGGTTGGTTATTCCTCAAATGGAGGAAACAGTGGGTGTGGCAGGACCCGGACCCATTCCAATCGATTCAGGGTCCAAAATTTAGTGGAAAATGATACCCCACACGCCTAGGCACCAGAAATCCCGAGAAATCCATTTTTCAAAAAAACTCGTTTTGACCCCTACTCCGCCCAAATTTGGTCCGATCGGGGTGAAAAGTTTCGAGGACCGTCCTATGCCAAAAACGGACCCTTGACCCAAATTTCAGATTTTTAGAAAGTTTTCTACTACCGAAAACGCCGTACCGCGGAAATTATGAAAATGAATGAATCATGAAACGTCCAGAAAAAAAAACTTGAGCCGAACCGGAGAGGTTGACTATTTGCATGAAAACATAGGTTGATTATCCAAGGAATAACCAACCAAAACATACATTTAAAATTGACGACAAAATAGAGTCAAGATTACGTAGGTAAGTGATTATACGTAGGTACTGCAAAATCTACTCACTGTTAGTGAGGATATTCTTCTGTAGGGTATTTTTCTCCTCCAGATCCTCTACCGTTTGGGTTAAAACGTCTGTATCTAAAAAAAAAAAAAAAGAAAACAAAAAAACTTCTGCTGAACATTGTCGATTCTCTTGATCTGATCGTTATTATTATTTATTATTATGACTAGTTCTCAGTATACTTGGTACCTATGTAATCAAAGCCTGCAAATTCTTGCACACGGGTTGGTTATTCCTCAAATGGAGGAAACAGTGGGTGTGGCAGGACCCGGACCCATTCCAATCGATTCAGGGTCCAAAATTTAGTGGAAAATGATACCCCACACGCCTAGGCACCAGAAATCCCGAGAAATCCATTTTTCAAAAAAACTCGTTTTGACCCCTACTCCGCCCAAATTTGGTCCGATCGGGGTGAAAAGTTTCGAGGACCGTCCTATGCCAAAAACGGACCCTTGACCCAAATTTCAGATTTTTAGAAAATTTTCTACTACCGAAAACGCCGTACCGCGGAAATTATGAAAATGAATGAATCATGAAACGTCCAGAAAAAAAAACTTGAGCCGAACCGGAGAGGTTGACTATTTGCATGAAAACATAGGTTGATTATCCAAGGAATAACCAACCAAAACATACATTTAAAATTGACGACAAAATAGAGTCAAGATTACGTAGGTAAGTGATTATACGTAGGTACTGCAAAATCTACTCACTGTTAGTGAGGATATTCTTCTGTAGGGTATTTTTCTCCTCCAGATCCTCTACCGTTTGGGTTAAAACGTCTGTATCTAAAAAAAAAAAAAAAGAAAACAAAAAAACTTCTGCTGAACATTGTCGATTCTCTTGATCTGATCGTTATTATTACTTATTATTATGACTAGCTCTCAGTATACATGGTACCTATGTAATCAAAGCCTGCGAATTCTTGCACACGGGTTGGTTATTCCTCAAATGGAGGAAACAGTGGGTGTGGCAGGACCCGGACCCATTCCAATCGATTCAGGGTCCAAAATTTAGTGGAAAATGATACCCCACACGCCTAGGTACCAGAAATCCCGAGAAATCCATTTTTCAAAAAAACTCGTTTTGACCCTACTCCGCCCAAATTTGGTCCGATCGGGGTGAAAAGTTTCGAGGACCGTCCTATGCCAAAAACGGACCCTTGACCCAAATTTCAGATTTTTAGAAAATTTTCTACTACCGAAAACGCCGTACCGCGGAAATTATGAAAATGAATGAATCATGAAACGTCCAGAAAAAAAAACTTGAGCCGAACCGGAGAGGTTGACTATTTGCATGAAAACATAGGTTGATTATCCAAGGAATAACCAACCAAAACATACATTTAAAATTGACGACAAAATAGAGTCAAGATTACGTAGGTAAGTGATTATACGTAGGTACTGCAAAATCTACTCACTGTTAGTGAGGATATTCTCCTGTAGGGTATTTTTCTCCTCCAGATCCTCTACCGTTTGGGTTAAAACGTCTGTATCTAAAAAAAAAAAAAAAGAAAACAAAAAAACTTCTGCTGAACATTGTCGATTCTCTTGATCTGATCGTTATTATTATTTATTATTATGACTAGTTCTCAGTATACTTGGTACCTATGTAATCAAAGCCTGCAAATTCTTGCACACGGGTTGGTTATTCCTCAAATGGAGGAAACAGTGGGTGTGGCAGGACCCGGACCCATTCCAATCGATTCAGGGTCCAAAATTTAGTGGAAAATGATACCCCACACGCCTAGGCACCAGAAATCCCGAGAAATCCATTTTTCAAAAAAACTCGTTTTGACCCCTACTCCGCCCAAATTTGGTCCGATCGGGGTGAAAAGTTTCGAGGACCGTCCTATGCCAAAAACGGACCCTTGACCCAAATTTCAGATTTTTAGAAAGTTTTCTACTACCGAAAACGCCGTACCGCGGAAATTATGAAAATGAATGAATCATGAAACGTCCAGAAAAAAAAACTTGAGCCGAACCGGAGAGGTTGACTATTTGCATGAAAACATAGGTTGATTATCCAAGGAATAACCAACCAAAACATACATTTAAAATTGACGACAAAATAGAGTCAAGATTACGTAGGTAAGTGATTATACGTAGGTACTGCAAAATCTACTCACTGTTAGTGAGGATATTCTTCTGTAGGGTATTTTTCTCATCCAGATCCTCTACCGTTTGGGTTGAAACGTCTGTGTCTAAAAAAAAAAAAAAAGAAAAAAAAAAAACTCCTGCTGAACATTGTCGATTCTTTTGATCTGATCGTTATTATTATTTATTATTATGACTAGCTCTCAGTATACATGGTACCTATGTAATCAAAGCCTGCAAATTCTTGCACACGGGTTGGTTATTCCTCAAACGGGGGAAACAGTGGGTGTGAGAGGACCCGGACCCATTCCAATCGGTTCAGGGTCCAAAATTTAGTGGAAAATGATACCCCACACGCCTAGGTACCAGAAATCCCGAGAAATCAATTTTTCAAAAAGCTCGTTTTGACCCCTACTCCGCCCAAATTTGGTCCGATCGGGCTGAAAAGTTTCGAGGACCGTCCTATGCCGGAAACGGACCCCTGACCCAAATTTCAGATTTTTAGAAAATTTTCTACTACCGAAAACGCCGTACCGCGGAAATCATGAAAATGAATGAATCATGAAACGTCCAGAAAAAAAACATGAGCCGAATCGGAGAGGTTGACTATTTGCATGAATACATAGGTTGATTATCCAAGGAATGACCAACCAAAACATACATTTAAAATTGACGACAAAATAGAGTCAAGATTACGTAGGTAGTGCAAGATCTACTCACTGTTAGTGAGGATATTCTTCTGTAGGGTATTTTTCTCCTCCAGATCCTCTACCGTTTGGGTTGAAACGTCTGTATCTAAAAAAAAAAAAAAGAAAACAAAAAAAAAAACTCCTGCTGAACATTGTCGATTCTTTTGATCTGATCGTTATTATTATTTATTATTATGACTAGCTCTCAGTATACTTGGTACCTATGTAATCAAAGCCTGCAAATTCTTGCACACGGGTTGGTTATTCCTCAAACGGGGGAAACAGTGGGTGTGAGAGGACCCGGACCCATTCCAATCGGTTCAGGGTCCAAAATTTAGTGGAAAATGATACCCCACACGCCTAGGTACCAGAAATCCCGAGAAATCAATTTTTCAAAAAGCTCGTTTTGACCCCTACTCCGCCCAAATTTGGTCCGATCGGGCTGAAAAGTTTCGAGGACCGTCCTATGCCAAAAACGGACCCTTGACCCAAATTTCAGATTTTTAGAAAATTTTCTACTACCGTAAACGGCGCGGACAATCGACGGCGTACCGCGGAAATAATAAAAATGAATGAATCATGAAACGTCCAGAAAAAAAATTTGAGCCGAACCGGAGAGGTTGACTATTTGCATGAAAACATAGGTTGATTATCCAAGGAATAACCAACCAAAACATAAATTTAAAATTGACGACAAATAGAGTCAAGATTACGTAGGTAAGTGATTATACGTAGGTACTGCAAAATCTACTCACTGTTAGTGAGGATATTCTTCTGTAGGGTATTTTTCTCCTCCAGATCCTCTACCGTTTGGGTTGAAACGTCTGTGTCTAAAAAAAAAGAAAACAAAAAAACCTTCTGCTGAACACTGTCGATTCTTTTGATCTGCTCGTTATTATTATTTATCATTATGACTAGCTCCATAAATATCCTACCGCAGTATACTTGGTACCTATGTAATCAAAACATGCAATCTTCGTCCGAAGTCTTACAGGTAGAGGTGTGAAGGGAAGAGAAATATTTTTGAGGGGGTCTTCTATGGTCGATGGCTGTCAGCCAAGGACTCAACAGAAAAGCGTAGGAAAAAGTGGGGTTGGCTTTGGCCCCCATTGTCTCGTTAACAACAATACATGCAGCATGCACAACTCATTGTACATTAGTAGCATTCACATTTAAAAGTCTCCGAAGTTTTACACAGTACGTATTGTTGTTTGATGCGCTGCCTTGAGTACTGAAGTTATCCAATCGTCATCACCAAATCCGGGGTCATAGATATCATTGACACAAATCGGCCATGACATTGTTGACAATGGTACGTATGTACCCACACAACATGTAAAGATAGAATCATACTTCAGAAGCATCACACTTGCTTACCAGCTCTTCGATATTCTTCTTCTAACGTCTTGGCATTCATAAAGTTCATTGCATCCATCATCTCTGTGGAATAATTTTGAATTAGGTAGGTAATGAAGAGTTACGAAATACCTAACGCAAAGGCAAACAAAACGCAGTTTCACGATTAACTCCTGGGTATGTAGGTAGGTACCCACATGTCCCATAATCAAAGTGCAGGAGGGGTGTAGACATCTCCGCCAGACTAGCCTAATCCATCCTTGCAATTGCGAATCCAAAATAGAGTGGAAAACGATACGCCGCATGCCTAGTTCCCAAATAATGCCAAAAATCGAATTTCAAATTTTCAAATTTTTGCCACTTCTAGTGGGCACTACTTAGTCCGGGACCCATCACAATTGATTCAGCGTCCAAAATTTAATGTTCCTATCGCTTTTGCGGAACAACGGAACCTTTTTTCAAACGTAAACGGAGTGACAAAAAGAAGGAATATCGTTATCAAGGTAGAGATAAGAAAGCGCGGGTTTCTGTCGTCGGCTACGACTTCAGGTTTGGCAGGAGAGAAAAATTAATGTCCGACATCTTTCCTGCACCAAAGAAATGAGCAAGTTGACGTCCATATCGAAAAATCAGATAAAAGGAGTAGAAGAGTGTATACGGAGACGCTAGATTCGGCCGAACAAAACAAAACTGTTTGGTTCGGAATTGGAAGACAACAGAGCTCGGCGGAGTTTGGCGTAGTTCGACCGAGCAAGTCGGGCATAGAGTAAACACTTCGTCCGAATTCCATTGAATGTTCTACATTTGTTTAATTGCCCCATGTCTGCCGTTAACGGCGGCCGGACTGCAGAATGAAAAATCGGCCAAATTCTGGCTCCAGTGTAAACGTAGCCTTACTGTCCCCACAATTCTGCTACAAGGAAGGTAGCTCGGTTAGCTACCTCCAAATCACAAGCAAATACCTACTATCAAATTTTATTTTAGGCTGTGAACAAGCAACTCACCTCCCTGAAATTCGACAGTCACGAGATGATTCTGCCCACCGATGGTTGCAAAACATTTAACGCCATCACGAGTCAGGGGACCTCGCCTGATCTGCCACTTCTTGAGAATCAATAGTCTTCCTTGCTCTGTTCGAGCGACGACAATCGGACTGCAGTCCATTTTTGGATTAAACCGAGAACGACGTTGAAGACGAACGAGTATCACTTGTCAATGTTTGCGAATCACTCGACACGTGGACCCGAACTGAAGATGGTGTTGGTGTTGCCAACACAACGTCGCTCCCGTACCTCTTTGGGCGCGGTGGTAGCCTAACGGAATTCCCATTAAGCTACCCCCGAGTTTTAACATAGAAGTGGTAGGCTATCGGCACCTAGGGGTACTCTAATGAGCAATCTATATCTTTTGGGGGCAGTCTAATGTCCTTTCCCATTAGCATACCACCTTTCAACACAGAAAGGGTAGGCTAACGAGCACCGAATATAACCATTCTATGAGAGGTTGAACGAGATAGGTAGTTCATTAGTGTTATAAGCTACCTGATCAGCTTTTGCGGTTCGATGATTTCTTCACTCATAATATGGCTATTCTCTCCAGCACAGTTCAATGTTTCATTGTTAAAAGTTGAAGCAAACAAACATTACCTGCTTTTCCTTTAATGGAAAAATGAAGGTATAGGGTACTATCTTCTAATATTTTGACAAAATTGATTCAAATCAAATCTATGAAATTTTTTTTGTAAATTCAACTAAATACAATCAAATTCTAAAAACGCTGCAAATTCTCTCATAAAGGTTGGTTATTCCTCGGATCAGGCGCATAGAAAATCATTCCAATCGATCAGCGTCCAAAATTTGTAGAAAACGATATCCCACACGCTAAGGTACTAGAAATCTCGAAAACACACATTCGAAGTAGATCTATAACTTCTTCTGGTGGGTGCCAATCGTTCTGGGAGCCACTTCATTGGATTCAGCGTCCAAAATTTAGTGGAAAATGATACCCCACACGTCTAGATCGCCAAAAATCTATTTTTCGAAATACACTACCCCTACCCCGCCCAAATTCGGTCCGATCGGGCTAAAAAGTGTCGAGGACCAACTAGGGCCGGGAACGGACCCCTGACCCAAATCTCAAATTTTTTGAAAATTTCTACTACCAATGGCGGCGGTCTAGTAAAAAATTTAGATCTATTCAACTAAATTTGGATGATATTGTGATGGTGGTGCGTTATTTTTCGAAAGTCATCGCTTCTAACATCTTTAATATACATGTGGTGAATAGGTGAATTGGTCCTCAAAACGTTGTTTTTGTAGAACTCGATTTTTGGCATTTTCTTGAGGAACTAGGCATGCCGGGTATATTTTCCACTAATTTTTAAAAGCTGAATCAATTGGGATGAGTCCCAGACCGACTAGGACTATATTGCCCATAATGGGTACCAACTTACCAATTCTGAAAGAGGGATTATGAGATTTTTGGGGACTTAGGCGTGTGGGGTATCGTCTTTCATAAATATGAGTCATTGGACGCTGGACTGAAATGAATGAGATACTCTCAATTATGTTAGCAAATTTGATTCAAACAAAACCTACGACACGTTTTTTGAAAATGCAACAGTTTATTTACAATGAAATTCAGAAACGAAAGACGGACTGAACAATTTGGTAACTACAGTAACATCGAAAGTATTGAGAAGATTGTGTCACTTTTCGAAGGTTATCGCGTCGAACATCTTTAATATGCATGTTATCAGGAGAGATATTAGAACTGGCACAGACAGGCCAAGCCGCAAGGCTTTAAACCACGGAGGATATGGGCCTGATGTGAGATCAATGAAGGCATTCATTGCAATCGCCGTTGCAATGAGCGGGAAGCCGATCAAGTCCGGCAGCAGGAGGCCAACGAAGCTGATGAATTGTGGGGCCATACTCGCGATTACATTTGGCCATTGGGCAGTTTCTGTTTGTGCAACGTGCGTCCCGTACTTTGTCCCGGACAAGAACGCTGAGATCGTGGCTGCGAAAGTCATCTGAAATCAATTCACCAACATTAAGAATGTGAAGCACTCTTTTTCATAATATAATTCATTTTGGTAAACTAGACAGTTCTCCCAAAAATTAGTTTTGAACAAAGGTATGCGGTTTGTTTTCAAGTTAGTAGATTCCCAACTAGATACACAATTTTCGGGATTTTATTTTTTAGACGTACTAACGGGGTTTCATATTCCACTAACTTTGGTAGGTGAGGCGATTGGAATGAGTTCGGGACTTTTATATTTTGGACGCTGAATCCACGGGTACCTAGTCACCTATTGGTTGGTTATTCCTTGAATAACCTGTTTTCATGCAAATAGTAAATCTCTCCGATTCGGCCCAAAATTTGTTTCTGGGCCTTTAAAGGCGTCTACATCAAAATAAGCAAATGTCCGTCCGCCGTCCACGCCAACTTTGGTAGTGGAAAATTTTCTAAAAATCTGAAATTTTGGTCAGGGGTCCGTTCATGGGTTAAGTTGGTCCTCAAAACTTTTCCACCCGATCGGACCAAATTTTGGTGGGGTAGGGGTCAAAATAAGTACTTCGAAAACTGGATTTTTGAGTATTTTGGCAATCTAGGCGTGTGAGGTATCATTTTCATCTAAATCCCATTAAATGAATCCCGGAACGATTGGCACCCTTTGAATGAGGTTATGGGTCAAAATGGGTACCTATCTACCCATTTAGAATGTCTGTTTTCGAGATCTCTGGTACCTAGGCGTGTTGGGTATCATTTTCCACTAAATTTTGGACACTGAATCGATTTGAATGGGTCTGGGACACGCCACACCCACTGTTTCACTCATTTTTGGTTGGTTATGCCTTGAATCTATGTTTTCATGCAAAAAGTCAACCTCTTCAGTTTGCCCCAAAATTTCTTTCCGGTCGTTTCAAGGTGTTTAGATCAAAATAAACAGTAAAATGTTCGTCCGCCGTCCACTCCGGAACGAAATTTTGAACTAGAAATTTTGGTCAGAGGCCCATTTCCAGCTCTTGTTGGTCCTCGAAACTTTTCAGCCCGATTGGACCCAATTTGGGTGGGGTGGGTCAAAATGTGTATATTGAAAAATGGATTTACATTATTTTTGGCGGTCTACGAGTATGGTGTTACATTTTTCACTGAATTTCGGACGCTGAATCCAATGAAATGGGTCATGGAACGATTGGCGCCCTCTGGATGATGTTATGGGTCAAAATGGGTACCTAACTACTAATTTCAAATGTGTTTTCGGTACCTAGGCGTGTGGGGTATCATTTTCCAAAACTTATACTTGGTCGTCTGATAGTTAAAATCGGAAGAGCTTTTTAAAAAAACCCAACCACTGTGGAACGTTGCTTTCCCATATTCCACTAAACGTAGGACACTTAACCGATTGGAATGAGTTCTGAACACTCATACGTTTCCCCCATACTCTTGCTTCATGTAATAATAAGCCATAATGGGAAAATTAGCAGCGTTCAACAGAGAATTAACAGGAATAATGAAGAGATAAAAGTAAGTTGTACCTGCACAGTTGCAAGAGGCTGGCTGTAGCCAAAGAGTATGAAAGACATCGGTGGTACGACAATAGGAATTAGTCCTGCGATTCCAGTCCAGAAAATGGGTACCGGTGCTTTCTGAGCATCGGCAAGTTTGATTTCCTTCAAACTCTCGAATAATTGACTTTTAGCGCACGCAAAATCCCGTGGGATTGAGCTGTAAGAACGTAGAACTCGGTGACCAAATTTTTGGTCATGTTTGTCGATGATTTTGAAAGTTCCAGGTAAATTCTTGCTGCACTGATTTCCAAAATTAATAGGCGTCCATTGCGAAACTATCCTTACCGAAGCTAAGTGACTGCCTGTCTTGCTCAAAGATCGACTACACAAAGAAAACATTGTAAATTAAAGTTCAAATATAGTTCCTAATGAAAAGCCTACCGATTTTGATTTTTTGAATTACTAGTAGGGCACAACAACAAATTCGTGATAAGGATACCAATATTATCAGGTGATAGAAAACATGTACAATAATGCCGCCAGGGAGCAGACAAGTCAGGTACGCGCTAGAGCCCGCAAACTGGTAAAATTTGATAGGTAAGTACGTATAAATACTAATAAATATTTTTTCCACCTGAATAATGATGGTCTGATTTGTTGAAAGCTACTGTCGAAACACGAAAAGACGTCTTTTACCTTAGTCCCACTCCCCATTCCCCAATATCTCCTGAATTTACCTGTGCATATTAATCACTTCAACTAAGACAGAAGTAAAGCAGTTCTTAGGATGATATTAATTTTTTATTTATTTGCGCTTCGTGTATTTTAAACGGGGATAAACGTACGAGAGATGCGGTGGTGGTTGGAATCGTCAAAATGAGTTTTGCTAACCTGAAAACTTTTGGAAGAACCCATCGAAGATACAAAATTACTTAAAAACGAAAATCATTGACATTGTAATGGATTTTTTTATTCGTTTTTAGCCGAATATGTTGAAAAATATGTTGTTACATTCCCAATTTTTCCCAAATCTCAAAAATCCATTTTTTGAAATTCACAATTTGACCCCTACCCCACCCAAATTTGGTCCGAACAGGTTGAAAAGTTTCAAGGACCAATTTTTTGAATAATTTCTACTACCAAAGTCGACGTGGATTTGGATTTTGATCACCTTGAAACGGCCAAATCGGAGAGATTGACAACATAGGTGAAAGGAACCCAAAGCAGCAACATAATGAAGAATACTCGTCATGAATTCGTTTTCGTGTTGCTGTCTGATGAAAAGAACCCAAAACAGCAACACAATTAAGAATACTCGTCATGAATTTGTTTTCGTGTTGCTGTCTAATAAAAGGAACCCGAAACAGCAACACAATCGAGAATACTCGTCATGAATTCGTTTTCGTGTTGCTGTCTAATGAAAGGAACCCGAAACAGCAACACAATTGAGAATACTCGTCATGAATTCGTTTTCGTGTTGCTGCCTAATGAAAGGAACCCGAAACAGCAACACAATCGAGAATACTCGTTGTGAATTCGTTTTCGTGTTGCTGTCTAATGAAAGGAACCCGAAACAGCAACACAATCGTGAATACTCCTTATGAATTCGTTTTCGTGTTGCTGTCTAATGAAAGGAACCCAAAACAGCAACACAATTGAGAATACTTGTCAAGAATTCGTTTTCGTGTTGTTGTCTAATGAAAGGAACCCGAAATAGCAACACAATTAAGAATACTCGTCATGAATTCGTTTTCGTGTTGCTGCCTAATGAAAGGAACCCGAAAGCGCAACACAATTAAGAATACTCATCACGAATTCGTTTTCGAGTTGCTGTCTAATGAAAGGAACCCGAAATAGCAACACAATCGAGAACACTCATAATGAATTCGTTTTCGTGTTGCTGTCTGACCCAAAGCAGCAATAATTTTTTTAAATTACTATCCAATCTGGCTCAAATTCTGTGATTGTGGTGGGGGGGTTTCACTGGAAGAAATAACAAAATTCAAAATTAAGGCGTTCTCTTCCGTGTTGTTACAAAAATTAGCACCTACACGACTGCTCGGTTAAAATCAACTCAAATTTTGGGGCAAATTGGTGAAACTGAAACAATTCGCGAAACTTTCTAGTGCATATATTCCTGGGATTTCTGAGTCAAACAAAAATGAAAAACACAAATAATCATTCATAACCTTTCAACCTCCCGCTCCTAGACAAATCAATAGCCTGGAAAAAATCTGGCATCGCAGTAAATGGTGACTTGCCAATTGGGCAACTAGTACTAGAACTTTTACTCACTCATGCAGAACCATCATTCTGAAGACAAGAAGATACATCTATAGATCTTGGGCTTGGCCAAATTTTTTTCACCTGAAATTTTGGTCAGGGACCCGCTTTTGGCTCTGGTTAGTCCTCGAAACTGTCAACAATGGATTTTCGAGGTTTTTGGCGATGTAGGCGTGTGGGGTATCATTTTCGACTAAATTTTGGACGCTGAATCCAATGAGACGGGTCCCAGAACGATTGGAACCCTCCAGAAGAGGTTTTGGGTAAAAATGGGTACCTATATACCCATTTTGAAAGTGTGTTTTCTATATTTATCGTACCTTAGCGTGTGGGGTATCATTTTCCTCTAAACTTTGGACGCTGAATCGATTGGAATGAATCACCATGCGCCCGGTCCGAGGGATGACCAACCCTTGCGAGAGAATTTGCAGCGTTTATTCCCTATGTATTCTTTTTTGCAATGCTTTGTTACATTGTTATATTAACTCAAACAAGCAGGGAGTAATTATTTTAATTCTGAAGGTGAGTTCGATGGTTGACGTATTTTGGACGCAGCTTTGTCAGATGAGCTCACTTTTTCTTGCGGATGACCGTCATTGGGCTTGGGTTTATCATAAGTTGAAACATGACCTCGTTTGTAGAAGTAATTTACAATCTTCTTTGGACTGTTTTTGATGGTTCTGTTCCCAATAATAGTCTTTGCCGAGTTCTTCTTATGTGTTACTCTTTTCTTTCTGGGTGGATTGCACGGTTTTGCCACTTTAATAACTGTTGGATGCCTTCCAGAGGAATGAGAAATTCCAAGTGGAATTTGAGCATTTTTTGGATTAGGGGTTTTGGATTCCAATTTTTTGTGAGCTTGTCTCGGGGATTCGAATTTAGGTTTGAAATCATCACCTTCAATATCGTTCATGATGATATTTCTAAATATGGTCACAATCCTTTCCCATTTATTGACCTTTGCACTGATATCAGGTTCCTGTTTCTTGGAGATCAGAACTGTAGGTTTTGACGTATCATTGACTTGCTTCAAGCTCTTAATGCATTTTGGTGGCTTCAAAGAAATTTTTGGTTTGAATTGAGCTGAGAAATTCTTCATGGAACGCGTTTTGCCGGCTGGATCCACAGGGTTGGCAGTTTTTTCACTGACAGTTTCAAACCGTTTGGGATTCCTATTGATACTGCAGTCAATCACATTTGAAGGATCCCCTCGTCTTTTTTCACTTGTAGCGATCTGACTATCTGACGAAGACCTGGGAGAACTAGGATGTTTTGTGATGAGAGAACTGCTATTTCCTTTAGTTTTCATGAGTGGAATAGTACAGGACTCATCAAACAATACCTCAAAGCTCATTCTCTTCTTATCGTATTCTGACTCATTCGCTATGTCTTTACAGTCTAGGTTTTTCTTTATGGCTTCACAGCGAGATTTTTCAGAATCCTTCTTACTAGAAACATTTTCTGCACCAGCCACAGCTATATGTGTATTATTGCATGACTTGTTTTCATGCTTATGGCCAAATGAATTCCCTCTTGATACAATTCCTTGATTTGCGAGGCATTTGTTAGTGTGCGGCTCAAGAAAGTTTGTCTTATTTGGAGTTGCAGACGTGTCTGTTTTGCAGCTCAACAAAGAACTGCTTCTGGCATTGTTTGTAACTGCCATCACTTTGTTTGTATTGTTGTCAACCACTCTTAAAGATTGGGTGTCAACGTTTGAAATCATTTTTGGATCCACTGATTTATTCAGGTGTTCTTCCTTAACAATCTCTTCCTCAGAATCTTTGATATTTCTCGTAGAAATATCCTTCATTGTTGGTATTGGTGATTTATCCTTGATCTTAGTTCTTTCCTTCAGGGATTTGGATACAGTTTCCTTGTTTTGAAATGATCCGCTAGTGTCTGTGACTGTATCACGGAACATTTTGAAAAACGTTTCAGAAGCCTTGGTAAAGTATTTTGACTCCCAAACATAGTTATTTTTTGGTGTGGAGTCGTCTTTGATTTTTGTCACATCTGATACTTGGCTACTATTTTCATCCATCCGTATCTCTTTCTTCTTAGATGGTTGAAAATGAGAGACTTGTTTTCGTGCCCCTCCATCACACGATTTTGACTGACTTGAATATTTCAGCTCTTCGGTAATATGTTTTGTTCGAACAATGTTTCTTGTACCATCTGCCATGTTTTCAGACTCATCTTTGTGTAAATTAAGTTTCCCTGATTGCAGAGGGTCGGGCGTATCAGACGATCTGCCACCCCTTCGTAGACCATTGCGAATTTGTCTACTTGATTCCCGTTGACAAATGAAATATTGGCGAGTTGAGTTTTGCGAACATTCATTTTTAGAAGGGACAAATACATCATTGGTTCGATTGCTGAGGCATGTTTGTCCAGAATCTGGAGTACAGAGAACATTTCCAGAGGAATCCGAATTGGCTGATGTTATATTTTTGGCAGGCTTGGCGCAGGCTGAAGGATTGTCCACCACCAATTTGGTTGTTTGTGACAGTTCAGATTCAGATTTAATATTACAGGAGCTAGTTGGGATATTGGACGGGGATTTGACCCCGACCTTCGAGAGTGTCTTTTTTCTCAAACTCCGTTTCTTTAAATCCCGGGCAACAACTTGGACTGAATTTGACGATGAAATCACGCTTTTCCTTCCTTTAGTTCCATCGGTGACTAGGTCAGCGTTTTCCTCTCCCTTTGAATTAATTTCACACGACTTTTGGTGGGGATTGAGACTGGTGAATACCGAGTTTGCTGGTTTGCTGACAGGGACCACTGACTCTTTATGGGCCCCTCTATTCACAACCCCAGCCGCCTTTCGGAAAGTGGAACCACTGCTTTTGGAAATTTTTCTTTTGCATATACGATTTCTTTGTTTGTTGAACTTCTGCTTTGAACGTAGCGAACAGGTTGTATTCGACACCTCAGGTACAACTATCCTCCGAGGATTTTGTTTTTCTGAGGACTTCTTCGGCAATGTATTTATTTCTTCGTTAGGACTCGTGTTTACGCTATGGCCTCCCGAATTTGGAGTTTGGCTCCCATCGAAACTGGACACATTTGGATCTACTTCCTCCATCCCTCCTTTGGCATTTGGAGTCACTTGATCTTTGGGGGTGTTTGTTGAGGCCTGATCCTCAACAACTCGGGTCGGCGAACCAGGAAGTCCCAGGTTCATTGGTTTTATTTTCAAAGTATTCAAGTGACTTGTTACTTCCCTTTCAAGATAACCTGAAAAATCATTCTCAACGTCTTCACATTCCTCGGCATTGAGGGATTTTGCAGCCAACCCGATGGTTTTTTTGGAATTATTTTGAAAACATTCAGCATCAGTAGTTACTGATTCATCATCCGAGTTATCCACTCGGGTATTCCTATCGTGATTACCACTTCCAGCAGACAACGCTTGCCTCTCAATTTGGTTTTCAAATTTGCACAGCTGCGCATTTTCAATCTTATTTGAATCGCCAATGCAAAAAGGCCGAAGAGGGACGATTTTCTTTGTGGCAAAAATATTTCCTTCGCCACAATGATTGTCGATTCGGTGGGAATTCACTTCACCATGGGGAACAGACTCTCCTTTGCTTTTGTTCTCCTTGTGTAAATTTACGATCATCTGTTTCTTATCTGCACGAATCGGAGGGAAATCGCTTGGTGGAATGACTTCGGTGTCGCTTTTGATTTTACGAAACAATGCCAGAGCGCTTTTGGCATCTTTGTTTAGATTTTCAATCGCGGTATTGAACATTTCATTCTCTTCGGAATTCACACACGGTAGAAGAAATTGCTTCTCAACTCCTTTTTCCCCTATGAGCATTGGAAGGGAGAAATAATTGACTCCGGAGATGACAGAGGTCTTAGCCATGGCAATATCAGGTACGGGAGAGTCGTTCCTGAGAGCTTGAATTACGGAATGGATAAACCGCACCGTGGTAAACGCACGCTCAACAGCATCCACTTCCTGAAAGTCCTCACGATCATTGTACTTGAACTTTTTGATCAATTTCTCCCGGAGGTCCTGTTGAAACACGATCATCAGGTGACAAACCGTATACTTTAAATAAGCCAGGTGCCCACCCAAGGGAAAAATGAATGTCTTAATGTTTACGCACATTGTCCAACTCCAGTTTGGGATGAATCTGCGAGAACAGAGGCACTCGAGTCGCCAATGAAGATCCTCCAATGACCGGCAAAACGTGAGGAGGCCTCCGTTCTGGGTTTAACAGCCCAGCAAGGATCTTACTCGCTCTGAGGGTGTCTATAGAAGTAACACCAAGTAGCCTGGAATGTCTGTCAGGACCAAGTATGTGTCCAGCAAGGGGAACCATCACGTTGATGGGGGAAGACGCCACAATGACTATTGCCTGAAAGAACAAGAAAAACAGTTTGCGAACAGAATTCACTTCGCTGCGTCTGATAATCGTGAGTGGATGAGATACTAACGCTGGGAGATGCCTCCAAAACCGCCTCCGTATATCGAATAACTTTCCTTCCATTTTTCTCCAAGTGATTGTTTTCAGAACCATCGGCACATGTTTCGTCACCAATTACAACGATATTGACATCCTGATACAAAGAGAAGACTAGTATCGACATGGTACATGAACTGCTCTATAGTTTTACGTCCTCAACGTACGCTTTCTACTTGTGTAAATGAGGGGGAAAAGGAATATCTCGATGCAACCTGCAACCTGTTGGTCTGCAGCAGTGGCTGAAACCATTAACACGATCTATAAAAAACCGTATTTTTTGTTTCTTATTTGATAGAGTCGTGAGAATCCCAAGTGCCGGTCTTTGTTTCTTATTATATACTTATTATAAAAACTAACGACCTTCGAAAAACCTGTTGGTATACCAATGGAATGAGGGATGAGAAGTAGAAGTTGGCTCGCATGTTGGTTTTCAGGAATGAATTAAGCTCAAGAATAGCACTGTTTTAATTGATATGCTGCAATAGAATACGGTGAGGTAAAAGGGTGCCTGAGGTCATGAATAGTGGCATACGTTCAAACCCCTACCGCTCCCCTCTCGTAACTTTATATGTACGTGTGTAATGTCAATCGTAAAATCTAAATAAATTACAATTTTCTATCATGAGCCTTTGGAAAATTCTAATTACGCTGAATGGTTCGTAATAGGAGGTTCTCGCTCGTGATGGACGCATATACGTAAATGTTTGAGGTTTTCGTTTCGTGGCCGGTGAGTAAGTTTGTAAAGAGATGATTTTTTTGAAAATTCGCCAATATGGAATACCTTCCCTATGTACATACATTGTCTGTTAGGGCTCGAATAGAGCAACTAGAGCCAAGATGGATCACCCTGTTTAAATGGAATGCGGGTTCAATAACTGATCAAGCCCAGGGTTTAGGTCCACCAAAATACATTTGGTTCATGATTTTTCCAAATATATTAACAATTTAAATTTACCTAATGATTTGTGTTCATTTTAAACTTCTCCACTTTGGTTTTTGCCGTAAAGGCCTCTTTAGAAAAACCTTCATGAACACCAGAATCATCCAGATCAAAAGCAAGTCGATTCTTTGCTGAGAAAAGCTTGATGTACTCGTGGGAATCTGTCCTCTTAACTTTCACACCTGCCACCAAGTCAATAACTTACTTTTCCTCGCAAAAAATCTACATCATTGCAATGCCCTCTCTGAAGTACACGGATAAATATCGCTCATATTACAAGGGCGGGATTACAACATTTCAATGTCTAACAACAGGCTTACATCAGCGATGAGACTCACTTTCACTGCATCTTTTAGTCTTCCGGTCCCAAAATATAAATCCTTGTCCTTGATCTCCTCGGAAGACTCGGAGTCATCGTATAGCGTAAGCTTTTCAATGAACGGAGATTCTTTTAAAAGACTTGATGAGATTCGCCCGAAAACGCTGTTGAGACCCAAGTAACCGACCTGTCCAAAACGGTCAGAACGCGAAAAAGAGCATATAGATGAGAGCGGATTTCAATAATGATTTGAAACAAGGACGTTAGAGTTGAAATAGGAGAGTTTAGAGCAATTACAATTTGGAGATAAAATCAAATCAATTATTGTATTCATCACGGACACCTACTCTCGAATCTTTCAAGATTCTTCCATATGCAGCTTAGCTATTTGCATATTATTGTAATTAACTGAGTCTGAACATCGTATCAGTATGTCAGCGGATGTGATTTTTAATATGACGTGGACAGGTTCTCTCGAAACCTTGGAATTAAGTCTCAACTAATGTACACGTTAGAGAATGTGTGTGTATAGGTAGCTCTCCTTTCATCTTTCAGCCAAGATAACATTTTTCTTCTAGTAGTCGTGGCTCTATGTACCAACCTTGATTTTTTTCATGTCATAGATTGGTTTATTTTCATCGTTTGAAATTTTTCTAATTCCTCTTGCTAGTAAGTCCGAGCCAAACAAGAATTTTTAACACTATGTCGTATTGAAAACATGAGCAAAGCTTTGCCTCCACGCAGGAAAGAATGTAAGTGCAACGGGTTATTGGGTTTCTACACAACAATAACCATGAGCGAATCCCGTTTTACATCAACGCCAATATTTATCTGGAGGTTGACTACAACATTAATCACGAAGGATATTGTAGAATTTAGGCAGGGAACATGTCTTAACCCACTACTCTCATGGAATCTACTGCTACTATTAAATTATTACAGCGAAGACGTTCGATCGCATTGGTCAACAGCGAGAGCAACAATATTAATCTCGGGGGATTCCTGCAATGTCCTTCAGGAACAGGTTTTGATGGGTGAACCATCGGATTGAGCGGAAGGAAACAAATTTTCGAGAGGAAACCGACTTCCTTGGGTTTAAGAAAGAAAGGACGTCTAGCTCGTGGTAATTGATATCCGACAGCTATGAGCAGGAGGTCAGTGAGGATAATGGAATGAGCTACTTTTAGAACCGTTTAAGGATTAATATGGTATCCTACATCCGCCGAGACCATTACCTGCATTATTTATCGAGCAATCTCGACTGATCACGGAAAGATGTGCCAATCACTCCACAGTGGTATATTCATCAGAAGATCTTGCTTGTGATGAAAATGAGTCTTCGAGGCAACTGAAGTGGGTTCAGAGTCGACCAAGTTATTTTTGGTTGTCAATAATAGGAAGGAGAAAAGAAGGGAAAGGAAAAAGGAACAGTTCTTAAACGAAATATGGGAGAATGCTTTTTTTACACGTAAATCTTAATTATCATGTTCCTGAAAGTTATCCGATGGTTAAATATTCAGGGTGGACCTCGCTCGTGGAAAAAGTAAATACTTATAATGTTTGAGCGGCTAGAGTGAGCACCGAATTAGAAATAAAACGCTGCAAATTCTTACACAGGGGTTGGTTATTACTCGAACCAGGCGCATGGAGACTCATTTAAAAACATTGGGGAAATGGGGGAAACAGTGGGTGTGGCAGGTCTCGGACCCACTCTAATCGATTCAGGGTCCAAAATTTAGTGGAAAATGATACCCCACACGCCAAGTTACCAGAAATATCGAAAACACACATTCGAAATGGCCAAAATTTTGTCTGGGTGTTTCAAGGTGTCTAGATCAAAATTAGAAATGTCCGTCCGCCGCACGCCGTCCACCGTCCACGTTTATTTTGGTAGAAGAAAATTATCTAAAAGGCTGCAAATTCGTTCACAGTGGTTGGTTATCCCTCGGACCAGAAGCATGGGGTCTCACTCCATACGATTCAGGGTCCAAAATTTAGTGGGAAATGATACCCCAAACGCCTAGATCGGCAAAAATCTCGAAAATCCATTTTCCAAAAAAACACATTTTGACCTCTATCCCGCCCAAATTTGGTCCGATCGGACTAAAAAGATTCGAGGACCAGAGCCTAGGGCTGGGAACGGACCCCTGGCCCAAATGTCAGATTTTTAGAAAATTGTCTACTACCAGAGTCGGAGTGGACGGCGGACGGACATTTGACTTTTTTGATCTAGACAACATGAAACGTCCAGAAAAAAATTCTAGGATGAATCCAAATCCCAAAACGCGGAAAACTGTATAAGTGCTTATATCTGAAACCCATCTCAATCGATTCACCTTCTGAAACTTAGTGGAAATAGATTTCCCATCCACCTGTGTACCCATAAAATTGAGAACTCCCATTTTCAAAATACAAACTCTTGCCCGCACCCGCCTTGGTTTTGGTTGATAGGGCTGAAAAGTGGCTAACACTCGCCAGGAAAGTAGCCTCAGATTCTGACCTGACCCCCACCCTTCATCCAGGTCAATCTCTCATAACGGTTCTCCCACAACAATGCAGCTCACACCTGTGAAAGGCCACTCAGTTAACCCTGAACGTTTCTGGTGACAACTCCTCGGCGACTGACACAATCTTCATTGGACTCTCCAAAGTGCCTACATTCATGAGGTAATGTTTCACTAGTTCAGAAAAAACTCATTTGTAGCATGTTCACTGTTAAGCAATTTGTTTGGTACATAAGATGTATCTTGTTCATTTTTAGACAAGAGTTCTGGAAACCAAGACCAACATTAAGATGGACCTCTCTGGTTTCATGAAGGGAAGGGAAAGCAGCACCGGCGGGAAAATTTCCTCTAACGCAAAACCATATGCTTGTGATCAGTGTGACTACAGAGCTGCGCAGGCAGGGTACCTTAAAAAGCACATGGTCACTCACACAGGCAACAAATCATATGCTTGTGATCAGTGTGACTACAGAGCTGCGCAGGCAGGGTACCTTAAAAAGCACATGGTCACTCACACAGGCAACAAATCATATGCGTGTGATCAGTGTGACTACAGAGCTGCAAGGGCAGGGAACCTGAACAGACACATGAGTACTCACACAGGCAGCAAACCATATGCTTGTGGTCAGTGTGACTACAGAGCTGTGCAGGCAGGGGACCTGAAAAGCCACATGAGTGCTCACACAGGCCACAAACCATATGCTTGTGATCAGTGTAACTACAGAACTGCTCGGGCAGGGGACCTGAAAAGCCATATGAGTACTCACTCATGCAACAAACCATATGCTTGTGATCAGTGTGACTACAGAGCTGCAAGGGCAGGGGACCTTAAACAGCACATGGTTACTCACACAGGCAACAAACCATATGCTTGTGATCAGTGTGACTACAGAACTGCTCGGGCTGGGGACCTTAAAAGGCACATGGTTACTCACACAGGCAACAAACCATATGCTTGTGATCAATGTGACTACAGAGCTGCGCAGGCAGGGGACCTTAAAAAGCACATGGTTACTCACACAGACAACAAACCATATGCTTGTGATCAGTGTGACTACAGAGCTGCGCGGGCAGGGGACCTCAAACAGCACATGGTTACTCACCCAGGCAACAAACCATATGCTTGTAGTCAGCGTGACTACAGAGCTGCGCGGGCAGGGGACCTGAAAAGCCACATGAGTACTCACTCATGCAACAAACCATATGCTTGTGGTCAGTGTGACTACAGAGCTGCACAGGCAGGGCAGCTGAAAAGACACATTGTTACCCACACAGGCAGCAAACCTTATGGTTGTGGTCAGTGTGACTACAGAGCTGCACATGCAGGGCAGCTGAAAAGACACATTGTTACTCACACAGGCAGCAAACCTTATGCTTGTGGTCAGTGTGACTACAGAGCTGCACAGGCAGGGAATCTGAAAAGGCACATGAGAACACATATGATCTCATGATGTTTGCTTGTCATCAGAATCTGCATAGAAGGGTTTCTTGAATAGCAAGGACTCATTCAATTTATGGACCTTCCTACTAGACTCATCCAGATTGTGTTTATAGTTTCAAGAATGTGAATTTACTTTAGGTTTTGGTACATAAGTTGATTATGAAATAAATCTTTCTCTGATAATTCCGACTTTTAACACTCCCAGGTTTGATGTTGATGCATCAAGATGCATATACTGTCAAGATAGGTTGAACCCTGGCATGGTTACACAGGATTATTATTAGATTGAATTGATTGAATTACTGCTTATTACTGTACCACTGCTTGGAATCAACTCCTATTGACTACTTTTTGGTGTCTCTGATGGGCATTTTTTGGTAACTGCATACTGTGGCTCATTGCTAATTGGATTGCTTTGTAACTTTGAAAAAGCGATATAGGAATGCTGGTGGTTCAAATTGCTTGGCTACATAGGAGACTGAAGTATTGTAATAAGATAGAAGATGATTTAGTTTATTACATTTATTGCATTGCTGATTTTTAATTAAATAATGAATTCATGGATGCTTATCAACACAAAAAATTCCGCCATGTTCATTTTTAGTTGATTATTCAAGCAATAACCAACCAAAAATGAACGAGGCGGAATTTTGATTGTTCAAGCAATAACCATGCAAAATGCGGGCCAAAATTTTTTCTGGACATTTCAAGGTATCTAGATCAAAACCTCAGACTAGGCGCAAGGAGATTCATTTCTTCAACAAGGGGAAAGGTGTGGGTGTGGTGAGTCCCATACACATTCCAATTGATTCAGTGTCCAAAATTTAGTGGAAAATTATAACACACACGCCTAGGTACCAGAGGTCTCGAAAACAGACATTTGAAATGGGTAGGTACCCATTTTGACTCATAACCTCTTCCAGTGGGTGCCAATCGTTCATTGGAACCAACCAAAAGAACGAACGATGTTTGATTTTTTGGTTGGTTATTCTTTGAATAATCCACCTATGTTTTCATGCAAAAAGTCGATCACTCTGATTTGGCCCAACATTTTTTTTCTGGACATTTCAAAGTGAAGAAGAAGAAGAAGAAGAAGAAGAAAATACATATATTTAACATATTGACATATAAACATCATTGTGAAACAACATACATGATATGACTATGGGCTATGCCCGTCTGTCAGAGGTCTGCATATAATTTTTCTTTTCTTTTATGCTAGGTTTTATTACACTTTGATTTATATTTACAATTTACTTAGGAACACTAATACATTTTTAACTTATGATTTACCACATTTGTTTTCTTAAGGATTATAACTTTCTTTTTTTTTCACATTTCACGGTCAAAGCAGAGATAATGTCGTTCCCTAACTCTGATCCCAGTTGAAGTGGCTCACAAGTTCGCTTCGGTAGGCCCATGCTGCGCTGCAGAACTTAGCAAGGGAATGCCAGTTCAAACCATTCATTATGGTCAAAACCATTTCGTGCGACAGCCTAGATGTACCGAAATTCGCCCTTCTAAACTCCGCAAGCACCTGACAATCTGCCAAGAAGTGCATCATGTCCTCTTTTTCCCCCGAATTACAGAGTGAGCACGCTTGGCTCAAACCATCCCCATCATCAGGAGAGTACGGTCGACCATTGAGCTGCAGCAGGTCACCTCGAGTCCTGCATACCCACCCCAGCACGAACATTGATGCCCTCTGGGACTTCGCCGTCAAGTCCAGACTCCTCACGCTATGATCTAAAAGCCGATATATCCGGTCTTGCGAGGCCAATGCGTTATTCCTGATATTTGCCGACCATGTATCCTTGATCTTCTGCTGGAGGGAGTCAAGTAGATTCTTTAGCACTCCACCCCGTTCAAATGAGAGTTGAACGTCACAACCATTCTGCTCACACAATGCTTGGAGAGCCTTATTCCAGAATATCCGACGTTTAAATATCTCTTCAGCTAACATGCGTGGGTAACGGCCTGTCGTCATATTCACTACTTTCTGCAGATATTTGCAATGTAGGGAGAGTGTGAAGAAGTACAGTGGTTCAACTCCTGCCTCCAAGTACAAGACATAGTCCGGAGTATTGCGGGGAAGATGGAAAAGCCGCTTAATGAAGAACTTCAGCACCTGCTCAACCACTCTGTACTGCTGAAAACCCCACACCTGTGCATTGTAGCAAACAATGGAACGAACCGAAGCCCGGAACACTTCATACTTAGTACTGAGTGGCACCTGAGGTCGCCTCAGCAGGGAACTGTACATAATCGCTATACTGGCCTTTGCAGAAGCAACTCTCTCTTTGAGGTGAGACATGAATGATAGCCCAGAAGTCATAGAAACCCCAAGATACTTGTACAATCCCACAATCTCTATGGGAGACCCATTGAATGACCAAGATTCAGAATTCCTGAGTCGACCGCCCTTGCGGAACACCATGATCTTGGATTTATCCAGATTCACCTGAAGCTGCCATCTCTCACAATAGCACTGCAGCGCATTAATGTTTCTTTGCAGAGCGTTTATACTCTCAGCCGTGATCACAATGTCATCTGCGTACATGAGGAGCTTGATCTTATTTTTGCCAACCAGCGTACCATAGGGCAGAATACTTTCTAGATCATTGAGGTATAGGGCGAATAGCAGTGGGCTCAGCAGGCAACCCTGACGAACTCCCTTTTCAATTCCAAAAGAGTGAGTTATTCCACTTTCACTCCACACAGCAGCAGTGCCCTGAGCATACAGAGAACCCAAAACCTGGATGAACCCCTTACTCACCCCAATGTGGTTAAGTTTTTGGAACAGGAGGTCATGTTGAACACAATCAAAGGCTGCTTTGAAGTCCACGAAGAAAGCATAGAACCTCTTCCCCGGTGAGTTCACTCTCAAATGAGCTAGGCTTGTCAGCGTAAAAACACAATCTGTGGTGCTATATCCCTTTCTGAAACCAGCCTGACACTCATTTAGTATTGACCCAGTCTCAACAAACGTCTCCAGCCTCCTAGCCATTAAGCCTGCCAATATCTTTGAAATGCAATTTATGAATGACAGTCCCCTGTAGTGATCAACAACGTTAATATCTCCCTTCTTGTGGAGAGGATATATGAGTGAAAAAGCAAAATCGCCCGGCACTCGCCCCTGCTCCAAAATTGCATTGAACAGGTTGAGAAGGCGCTGATTAAAATTGCTCGGAGCGTTTTTGTAGAACTCGTAGCACACTCGATCTGGTCCTGGGGCTTTATGGTCCTTACAATTACTCAGCACTGCCGTCAACTCAGACATGGAGAAAGGATTGTCTAGCAGCTCAGAACGGTGTTCCAATACAAGATCCTGCCTGATGATTGGAGCAAGCGACTGCAAGCTCCACTGCTTCTGGAAGTGCTGCACCCATTCCTCCAAGGCTATATCACCCACTTTTCTTTCCTTTCCCGGCAAAAGCGAGTTTATTAATTTCCATAGTTCAGAACTGTTCTTCACTCCCGCAAACCTGTCTGCCAGCCCCCTATAAAATGCAGCCGATTTAATCTTACACAGGTTCTTGAAGTATGTATTGGCTTTCAGGTAGTCCAGGCGTACCATTTCGCTGTTCGATTTACGATGTAGTCCAAGCAGGGCAAAGGATCGCTCTCTGGCTCGATTACATTCCCAGTCCCACCAAGGTTGCTTGCTAGTCAGGTTCTGAGTGGAAACCATCCCCGATGCTGAAGCAGCCCCATGAAGCGCTTTGACAAGCGCTGCAGATTCGTCATCAACGGAATGCAGCGGAGAATCCATGTCCAAAACCAAATTTTCCAAATGTGCCTGGTACGAAGCTCGGTGATTTACCTTCCAAGGAAGCCGAGGGAGAAGTGAAAGCCATTTTTCAGAATGGGGCTGCTCAAGCAGGAACGACAAACATAAGGGCATGTGGTCGGAGTAAACTTCACATCCAACCTCGAATTTTTCAATATCCTTAATAGCCCCTGGGGTGCCACAACATAAGTCTATTACTGACGATCCTGAGGCTCCAATATATGTGAATGCCCCATCAGTATCTCCCATGCACCGGCCATTCAATATGAACAACTGATATTCATCAAGCAGCTCAATCAGCTGTGTACCTTTGGAATTACAGACAGAATCCCTGGAGGCCCGCTGCAGGAAGAATCTTGAAGAATCCACGCCGACCTCCGGACATATGGTTTGCTCATTGCCCACCCTTGCATTTAAATCCCCTATAAGAATCACTTCATTATATTTCCCACATAAATAGTTGATTAATTCGCTGAGAGACATGAAATCCAAAGCCCAATGGTTACAATTCAGATAAGTTGGCACAACATAAATTGATTTCTGTGAGAGGACAATTTCAACAATGGAAAAACCATTAATAACACGCAAATTTATTTTAGACCTAAATTCAGCTTTAGACCGAATACCCACTAGAGTACCACCCGAGCTGCGACCAAATTTAGATTCTTTAATAGCCCCTGACCAATACAATTCAAAACCCTCAAAATATTTTGCAAACTGATCCGTATTTTCGGAGAGGACGTGGGTCTCAAATAACAAGAAAATATCATAACCTTTGATAAATTTGAAGAAACCAGGGAGTAGCAACTTATTTTTAAGACCGTTTATATTATAGGAAGAAACATTAATTCGTGATGGGGATGAATCTACGTCAATGATGCTCTGACAGACGGCCTTATCTCACATACTGCTTGCGTTTGAAGATTGAGCCTTAATCACACCTGGTCCCCCGCTACTAGCTGCGAAGTCCGCCGCCATGCGTGCCTCTATAAAAGATTTCATGTTCGCTCCAACCAGGGAGTTCAGCATAGATAGACCATCTTCATTCTTGAACCTGATGCCTTCCGTATTTGACCAAGTGAAGCGATTCCCCTCTACCAGCATGAAATCAGAGCGAACCACCACCCTCAGGGATGACTTTGCTTGGGATATCTGATTCTTCAATGCGAATAAATGTTTGCGAGCATTCCTTACTGGCATTGGGTAGTCACGGCTTACCCCGTAATTCGTGCCTCGGAGATGCTTCGTGGAACTTAGGATGGAGGAGACATCTCCAAAACCTCCGAATTTTACCAGGAGACCAGAGTTTGGTCTTCCACCCCCTAGGGGGATAACATCTCTTATAGTGACTGGTCTTGAAACATTCAAAACTTGAGAAACGAAATTCTGAACAATTGCAGCTAGGTCGCCTGTTCCATCATGAGTTAAGCCATAGAAAACGAGGTTCTCTCGCCTAATTGTAGAATCAATGAAGTCGAGGCGTCTATCTCGCTCCTGAAGTTCTGTTCTAAGCTGAAATACCTCTTGTTTTAAATTAGCGTTTTCATGCTCAATTTGGTTCATTTTGGTCGTGAGCTCATTCAGATCAGATTTCTTAACGAGATCTTTTGTGGCCTCCATTAATTTGACATCCATCATATTCCCGAACTTGGTCATTAGCAAGTTAACAGTGTCCTCGCTGAGTGTCGACATTTCGTGCACCTGTTTTTTCGAAGGAGTGCCCAAATCAGGAGATGAACGGATTCGTTTAACACCAGTGTTGGCAGATTTAGGCGTGAAATATTGATCGATGGGTTTATTACATTTGGGGGTGTCCGACATCGGAGCGCACAAAGGCTTAAAGCGCTACTTGGTCGGGCGGTAGACGTTGCCAATGGAGAGCGTAAGATCAGTGATGAAACGAACGCTGTCGGGAGCGGGGAGAGGAGCGCGGCCGGAGAGTCCTGGAAGGGACGGCTGAAGTAGAAGAGGTAGGGGCGGGGTAACTGAAAGCGTAATGAACGCGGACAGCGAATAGCTCCTTGAGAGGAGGGGGCACTAGCGATAAGACTGTGTGATGGGGAAGTGCGGGTATCGTTCGAGAAATCAAGGTCAAAGTCGAGAGGGCCGTTAAGTTCTCCGTATTATGATACAGCCGATAGCCCTACAAAGCACCAAAAAAGGGCTCAATACAACTTTAAACGAGCGAGCAAATAGAATCAGCCTCAACTAAATGATATACGAGAGTGTGATCCGCACTATTGCACAAAAAAAAGGACGGAAAACGGTCAAGAATCCACTTTTGTTTAAAGATAACTACGGAGGTAAACAAACTCACGTGCTCTCGCTTCCAAGGCTCGATGCAGACTCGACATTTCAAAGTGTCTAGATCAAAATTAGCAAATGTCCGTCCGCCGTCCACGCCGACATTGGTATTAGAAATTTTCTAAAAATATGAAAATTCGGTCAGGGACCCGTTCCCGGCTCTAGTTGGTCCTCGAAACTTTTCAACCCGATCGGACCAAATTTGGGTAGGGTAGGGGTCAAAATGTGTATTTCGAAAAATTGATTTTTTGCAATCTAGGTGTGTGGAGTATCATTTTCCACTAAATTCTGGACGCTGAATCGATTAAAATGGGTCCGGGAAACGCCACACCTGCTGTTTTCCCCTCGTTGAAGAAATGAGTCTCCATGCGCCTGGTCCGAGGAATAACCAGCCCGTGTGTAAGGATTTGGAGCGTTTTTTAGTGGATCCAAGAGTAAAAACTCGCGTAAAAGAAACAACATTCGTGTTTCATTTTGTTTTTCTTCCCTCCTCCAATCCTAAGAACTGCATGCACGTAAGCCCGTTTGTCCTTCAGCATCGGAACAAAATGTGGACAGATCGGGGCAGGTCGGTGGAAAACCTTGAATACGGGAGCTCAGGAAGTATCAGGATCGGAAGGTAGTAACGAAGAGACCACGAGATGATGCGCACGGTAGCATTTCTACTGCTTCTTGTTGGAGCGGTTTCGGCCAAAGTGAAACCAAGCAGTGAGCACTCTTACTTCAATTGATAACATATTCTTATTTTAAAGCGGGTCTATTAAAGAAATGGTTTGAATTTTGGCAAAACTTGGCGAAAAATAAAAACATTTGAGTAACATTGTCAAGAAATATATCAAGTATTTTTAAATTATGAGGAGAAAAATCAGTCGAAAAAATAACTATGTGTCCATTTTTTCCTAATGTTAGTGTGATCGCATGCTTGCACGTACTCAGCTTGCTAGTTGTGAGACACTGAGAGCCTTGAGCTTTTGAGACAAGAAAAATTATTTAGTTGGATGAATTTTCTAAAAGAGAGAAAGAATATTCAATGAGTCTCCTAATTATAATAACACCATGAATTCAGTTGAAGGTCGATTTTTGGTTGGTTATTCCTAACACTTATGTTTTCATGCAAAAGGCCAATCTCTCTGATTCGGCCCAAAAATTTTTTCTGAACGTTTCAAGGTGTCTACATCAAAAAAATCAAATGTCCGTACGACGTCCGCGCCGTTTTTGGTAGTACACAATTTTCTAAAAATCTGAAATTTTGGTCAGGGACCCGTTTCTGGCTCTAATTGGTCCTCAAAACATTTCAACCTGTTCAGACAAAATTTGGAGGAGGGGGATAGGGGTCAAAATGTAGGCAAGTGGGGTATCATTTTCCATTAAATTTTGTACGCTGAATCCAATGAGACGGGTCCCGGAACGATTGGCGCCCACCGGAAGAGGTTATGGACGCTGAATCTGTTTTTAAATTAGTCTCCATGCGCCTGGTTCGAGGAATAACTAGCCCCTGTGTAAGAATTTGCAGCGTTTTTTCCTAATGTTAGTGTAATGTCACGTAATCAGCTTGCTAGTTTAAAGACACCGAGAGCTTTGAGCTTTTGAGACAAGAAAAATGATTTAGTTGGATGAATTTTCTAAATGAGAGAAAGAATATCTAATGAGTCTCCTAATTATAATCATACCATAAATTTACTTAAAGGTCGATTTTAGCGATCTCAACAACGTAACCATGAATTTAAGGACATTGAATGTTTTGCATGATCTTTCCAATTTGAATCTTCGGCACTAGAGCAGTTTTCAACTTCGGTCAAACAAGATTCTGATCGTTCCAATGGGACTGCCTATTATACTTTGTACTAATACTATTCTTTTACAGTTACAACTTTCTTTGACGTCTGCCCCCGGAAACTGAACAACGCACAGTTGGCCAACTGCGTAAAAAATTCCATAGAGAAGGCGTGGCCGCGCTTGGTCAAAGGTAGGAAATAATCGAAACTTTTTTGGTACCTACCTCTAATAGACATCTTTCATGGAGCAAATGTTGTAACGATTCAGGAACTCATCAGATCTGAGTTCACTCGCACTAATGATAATTACTTAATTGGTCATCACCTACTGCGATATTCGAGATAACACTAACAGGCCTATTTGAATGATGGGACGTATAATGGTACTTAATAGCAGATTACCTTTCGATTACCTTAAGGAACTCGTCTTTACTGAAGCGCTCTCTTATAGTTATCGAAGATAATGAATTCTCTGCAATACAGGGTGATGAACCTTGGGTAGTACCAATGCCAGGGGGTGTTTCTATAACTAATAAGTTGCAAGAAAAGTACCTCATAATGTTTCTCTGAGATCTCAAGTTGGGGATGTAGAGAGGATTTTGATCGGTTATTCATTGAATAATCAACCTATGTTTTCATGCAAAAAGTCAATCTCTCAGATTCGGCCCAATTTTTTTTCTATTCTACGTTTTGTGGTGTCTAGATTATAATAAGCCATGTCCATCCGCCGTCCACGCCGATTTTGGTAGTAGAAAATTTTCTAAAAATCTGAAATTTGGGTCAGGGACCCGTTTCTTGCTCTAGTTGGTCGTCAAAACTTTCAGCCCGAACGGACCAAAATACCGGGAACGAAGGGAGGGGTCAAAATAGGTATTTCGAGAAATAGTATGGAAAGTATTTTGAGATTTTTGGTGACCTAGCGTGTGGGGTATCATTTTCATGCACATTTTAACCCCTCCTCCCTCCACAAATTTGGTCCGATCGGGTTGAAAAGTTTTGAGGACCAACTAGAGCAGGGAACGGGTCTCTGACTAGAATTTCTGATTTTTATAAAATTTTCTACTACCAAAATCAGCGTGGACGCCGGACGGAATTGTTCAGACAACAATTTTGGGCCGAATCAGAGAGATTGACTTTTTGCATCAATAACCAACCAAAACCAAAGTGCTTACATGCACAAAAATATTAATCTCAAAAATGCAAGTACCTAATAATTAAATAATTTTAGGGATCCCAGAGCTCGGATTGCTCCCGATTGACCCTCTCCACATCGAAAAAATGGAAATGAGGGAAAACCATGGCCGATTTAAATTATCTCAAACCCTAACCAATTTAACGATCTACGGCATGGGTGATTCTACGGTGAAAAATATCAGGTGGGTTTATCTATAGAACAGTCAGATGAAACCTACTCGTCATAGTCGTTTGACGTCATAACTTACGTATAAATTAATTGTTTTCAGCATCGATAAAGACACGTGGTCGCTGAATATGACCATGTTCTCGAAGATGTCGAGATTTGAGTCAGCTTACAAAATTGATGGCCAAATTATGGTCGTACCCATAACGGGAGAAGGGCACGCAACGTATAATTTCAGTAAGCGTTACAGCCGACAGTAGAAAGCTTGATGAGAAGTTCTGATATTTTCCAAATTAATTTTAATTCAATCCTCTTGCAGGTGATGTGACTACCACTTCATTTATCACTTTCAAACTACTGAAACGCAGCAACAAACCCTATCTTAAGATTGACACTTACAAGCTCTCCATCGAACCTGAAAATGTCCGTTCGCATTTTACTAACCTCTTCAACGGAGACAAAAGACTAGGTGATTATTTCAAATTGATGAAAGCCTCCGTTCATTAACCCTGTACACCCCACGCAGTTATCTAATGGTTACAATAACTGATTCGCAGGAGATGCGACGAATGCTCTTCTTAACGACAACTGGCGAGAAGCATTCAATACATACCGACAACTACCTGAAGAGGCGTTCGCTCAATACATGGCCAGTGTAGCAGGGAGAGTCTACAATCAATACACTATCGACGAATTGTTTCCAGTCTAAGAACGTCCTACAACGTAGCTGAAAATGTCAAATCAACGCCAAAAATTATTATTGGAGTGGTCAGGAATGATGAACGAATTTGAAATCTCGCTTTTCATGAGGTGAAAATCAACTTTCATTCCGATGATCTAACCCAATGAGGGAAATTACGTAGACCAATAAAATTACGTATTTTAACCTTTTGAACCCTTTGTAAGACTGCGAGGGTGAACTGCAATCGCGTTGGTATCACCATATTATTGTTTAGAAAGCAACACGATAACAGCTCTCCAAACATGTACACAAACACATGAATTGAAGCGCCTCTTATAAAACGTCAAAATAAAATAGTTCCTCCTCACTACTCAACCCAAGGACTGTTGATCATGTTTACGGTCCGCAGCGTTTTCACACATAAAGACCAAAGACGATAGGATTTTCGGTCGCCCTCATATTTATCCCACATGTTGAAAAAGGTGAATACAACTCGGGGGTAGAGACAAACGATATACTCCAAAAAATATATTTTATTACAAATTATATCAAAATGTATAACAAATAGTTAATGTCTCATAATAAAATTTGAAGTAATATGTTGAACTGTTGGTACATTTTAAATAGGTTTCTAAGTGCTAATCTAAGCAATACACTTTTTCGATTGATAATATTACAAAATTAAGTACAATTCCATGATCGTAAGCTGAGTCATTATTTCCATCCTACCATCTTGGCCACTTAGCTATGCTTTAGTAGACTGATGCTTGAACTTGACGGCTTCTAGCGTCATGATACACCTATTGGCTTCACATTCAGGAGATCCAAGAGAGAAATAATTACTGGTAGCACAAAAAAGGAGCTCTGAGAGTTCTTGAGTTCATTAGTCACCAATTTAACGCATTGTATGCAAAAATTAGACTGGGAAAACTAGCGAAGGAAAAACATTCTTGCTTGAATCAAGACATCACATTTTAACAATTAATTAATGGATCATGACGGAGTGCAAGTGTTACGTTGGTTGATCACTAGCTTCTTTGATTATGTTCCATTTCTTTGCAGCGTTGAGGGCTTCTTGAGCTACTTTCGCAACGACAGTTTTTTTAGGATCGTCCATGAGAGTGAATGCCATCAAAATTTCCATAATGTCCGTTTCTATGATTTTTTCCGCCAGTTCTTTGTCGTTCATGATTATGTTCACCACAATAACCGCAGCACGATGTTGCACCTCGGGATCGGGGTGGGCGAGGATTTGGTGGAAAATGTCAAGCCACGAGGCAACGTTGAATAATTTTTGACAACATTTTTTGCTCTCAGTCGTCAGTATGGCAAGAGTTCCTGCAGCTGCTTTAGCCGTTTCAGCATCTTCTTCACTGCAAAGGAGGAACAGTAATTTCACCCGGTCATTATCCCCTTCGTAAATTTCCACCACTTTCGGGGAGACAATCAAATTTGTCATGGCTTGGACGCCTGCTCTTCTTAAAAGTTCATGCTCTTCGTACATCATGCTCTCTATTTTAGCGAGGCCACCCTCCTTCAGAATGTGTGACCTGACTGATTCATTCATACTGGCCAGATTACAAATGGCAAGTAACGCTTCGAAATTTTCCAAGGCATTACAATCTGGGGTCAGTAGATTGAGCAGTGGACGAACGACATCCATATTTTTCTGACCGGAGAATGCGACAGCTGGATCGATGGAAATTCCCAGGCGAGCCAAGGCTTGAGAGGCATTTCGCTTTCCTTTGACCGTACCTTCAAGAGAGAGATTTAAAAGCGCCTTCACACCACCTTGCTGCACTATCAGTCCTCTGAGGTCGGTTTGAGAAGCAAGTACGTTGAAAACTCGGGCGATCATCTCTTTGCAATTCTCACTTTCAGTTTTAGCCAGAGCGATGAGGGCGGAACCGATTCCGGCTTTGGCCAATATTGTGCAGCGCTGAGCAACAAAATCAGGGTCGTCGAGCTCGTGTTCTTCAGGTATGTGATGTTTGGCGAATTTAGCGAGTTCGACCATTTCAGGGAGAACCTCTTGCTTATCATAAGCGTTGACTAAATTGACAAAAGTCGTGATTACACCATAAACAGCATCTTGGTTTCCAGACTGAGCCAAGTCAAACAGCGATCTGATTGCAGCAGCGTCACTGACCAATTTCTCCTTGACTTCAGCATCCAAAGTCAAATAAGACAAACCTTCTGCAGCCCACCGCTTCATGGTTTGATCCTTGGATGTGCTAAGGAGGAACTTCTTGCAAGCTTCAGTTAATTTCAATGTGGCTCCATCAGCAAACGGTCTAATAGACGCATCCGTTCCACCTGAGCTTCCCAGTTTGCACAAACCTACGAGAGCTCGAACTCGGATACCGTCGTCTTTGGACTGGTACAGCTTCTTCAGAATATTTACCCCACACGAAACGATGGACTTGATTTTGTCTTTCTTGGTTGATGCTGCAATGATGCACTCACACGCCACTTTCTGCTGGAGCACATCATCGGTTTCCGCCATGGCAAATATCATCGTCATCATACCATCTCTTGAAACTATCATGTTGCCAACATCCAGAGGCCCGAGGAGTAACGTCGTCAAAGCCACTACAACTCTCACTTTGTTCTCAGTTTCAGGGGTGATTAGTTTTCCCTTGACAAAATCGTCGACATTCTCCATGTAATATTTTCGAGTTTCATCACTGTACATGTTTTCGTAGATTCTTCCCAAGCAGACAGAAGTGAGGGATCTTGTCGAATTTGTGATCTCCATCGACGATTCGTACACGTACTCCTGGAGCTCGCTCGCCACTTCCAACAATCTTTGAAGGCCTTTGATTTTCACCAACTGATCAGCCCAGTTGACTGCACGCCAATGGACATTCCTGGATATCAGAAGAATGATTGCGTCTCTGGCAAGACCGCTTATGGTCCGACTGGTGCACCCGTACAGTAAACATGTGAGAAGAGTATCAATTTCTCCTTTGTTTTCCTCTAGTAGTTTTGGATCAGGTTGCTCTTTCGTTTTGGTGATTCCTGTCAACGAGTTTATGACCATCTGGATTGCGTGCTGGGCTGCATTTACGTGCTCTTCACTTTTGCTATTTAACAAATCTAGGAACCATGGTATCCCGAGTATGGAGATAATTTTCTTTGTATGAGCAGGCTGGTCGGTACAGAGTTGGCATAGCGTGCGAATGCATCCCAGCTTGATCTCCTGGCTGGTTTCATACTTCAACAATTGCTGAATCTTTTCAACGACTCCTTCAGCAAGTAGCAACTCCGCACCACGGCTTTCTTTGCACAACACAACCAAATTTGATACGGCTTTTTCTCGTTTCTCTTTATCTTCTTTCATATCAAATGCATACTTGAACATTTGCTTTATCTTGTTTTCGGTTTGAGTGTTTTCACGGATACGATCTTCAACAATCTTGTACAATCGAGATAATATATTTTGAATGGCTTTGTTGGTGGGGTCAAGTTTGAATATGAGCTTGGCGTCTCGGTAGGCTTCTTCGTACCTTTCCAATTGCTCCAGAGCTTGACAACGTCTGAAAAGCGCTTTAGGGTCTTCAGAAACTATTTCAAGTGCCTTGTCACAGTCTTCAACAACATTTTTAAAGTTGTTCATCTTCAAATTTACGGCCGCTCGGTTTTTAAGAATCACAGCACGTTGCTCGGAGAACTCAGAAGTTAATTTGAGAGCTGAAACATAGTAACTGAGGGCTTCGTCCCAATTTCCATTCTTGAATGCTTTATTACCTTCTTCCTTCAATTCCTCGAAACCCCCGATGGGTTTCTCAGCCGCCACAGATGCCACTTCGGTCTTCATTTCAAGTATCGGGCATTCACGAAAACTACACTGAAACACTCGCCTTGCGCACACTAGGATAGAAACTGAGACTAGATGACGGGAGATTCCTATTTTAGTAGTTTCACAGAACTAAATTTAACTTTGTTCCCGTTTATTTACAGCCTTCTCAAGTCTAGAACAGCCGAGTTCGAGTTTCTCTTTCTAGTTTCTGGTCACGATTGTTTTGGGAAAGATGAAAATAACAGCACAGAGAACCTTCCAGAATGGCCGAGAAGGCGACTACTTCGACTTCTATTTCTTTCATGATAAAAACGTGCGACTACGGAGTTTTTCTCAGAGCGCTCTACCGCCTGTTTGATTAACCTTACGGCAGCAAAGATCATAATAAATTATTCGCATTACAGCAGCACAATATTCACAGAGTTGTGCGTCTTTATGTCCTAATTGCATCATTCTGGTCTGGATTTTCTTATGAAATTGTTCTTGTCAGTTGACGAAATGACGTAAGGATCCCTCTCAACACGGATTTGGTGGGATTTGTGGTCCTTAAACCCTCGCGGGAGTTCATAAGGAGCTCACAACCACCACTAGAAAGCAAAGGGCCCTCTACTAGGAGTGAAATGAATCACATTGAATAATCAATATTGAAATTTCGCTGAAAATACTTTGACTAGTTTAGACTACAGATCAGGATTAGGGGAAACTGGCTAAACCCAAGAATAGGGACCGTTGTCGCGTTATCAACTGATAGCAATGATATCGCGCATACGGTGACTATCGATAATCGATAATCGAGTGTTTTTGTTTTTGCCTTCTTTTTGTCTCCAGCTTTTTCAGTCAATGTACATTTTCCCTCCATCCTTATTTCGAGTGTTTTTGTTTTTGCCTCTTTTTGTCTCTTCCTGCTATTTTAGTCGGTGTACATTTTCCCTCCATCCTTACTTGTGTGGATCATTTCGATTCGTACCTCTCCGAATATATTTGGAGGAGGACGAGAAGTGAAAGTGGTGATATTATGAGTGAATTTCTCATGGATGTGGCAAATAATGTATATCGGCCAGATGGCGGGAGTGAGAGGCTCAGTGAAGCTTGATATTTTCTAAAAGATAGAGTCAATTTCAATTTGAATGTTTTTCATTACGTAAACTTGTTCCGATAATTATTTATTCGATTTTTATTTTACGCCATGTGTTGAGATACCTTTTCTGTGTCTAAAAGTACGAGGTAAGTTTATTTCAATTTATTTATTTAATTTCAATTTAGTATTTTCTCTCGTTTTTATAAAAACAAATATGGCGGACAGGGATAAATATTTCGATAATGCATATCGACAGAGCGTACTATCGATATCAGTTGATAACGCGACAACAGTCCCTATTCTTGGGTTTTACCGGGGAAACTAAAGGAGAACTTTTCGTGTACCGGTATTTAACATAGTTTCTCAATTGGCTTCTTCTGTGCTATGAACCCAAATAACATAATGCTAGTTGAGAGTCAGAGAGATTGTATTATCATTATGATGAATATATTTTTATATTTATATAACATTAATTAATATTCAGTTAGATTGTTTTCTTGTTGTGGCAGCAATGTCTTATCAACCCGCGCCCCGTTTGTTCCCCTTCCCCAAGCCACCATACCCCCTCTGCATCATTTTACAGATAAGGAACGTCGGTAACCTCGTCCGTAAACGAAGGACGACGACAAGTCGACGGTGCTGACGACTTAATTCGTCCATTCAGTTGACCACGCACATCCATTCCACTCACATTATTATTTTTTTTTCAAACGGGTTTTCATTTTTGTAAGTGGACATGTCTGGGAAAAAAGTTTGCATCGTTGGATCAGGAAACTGGTAAGACGTAGACGTTTAAATTTCACTTCTGAACAGAAAAATACCTGTTTTTCTTGAATATTTCAATATTCATATTTTAAATTTGGTTACAACTCCTCTTCCAGGGGTTCCGTGATCGCCAAGATCGTCGGTGAGAACGCTCAGAAGCTGAGATACATAGACGACAAAGTCACTATGTACGTTTACGAAGAGATGATAAACGGCCAAAAGTTGACTGAGATCATTAATACAACTCACGAGAACGTCAAATATCTGCCTGGTCACAAACTCCCTCCTAACGTGGTGAGTAGAAATTTATTGCCTGTTTGGTATTCTTCAATGGTGAGCCTATTCTGCCGGACCACAGGTTACTTATAACTGAATAAGTTATATTATTGTACGTCTATCTACTTAAGTACTCACTTAGCACGAGTATATCGCCCTTGATTGAGGTACATTGAAGTTAAGTCGAGGAACAAACTGATTTATGCTGTAGGGTGTAGGCCTCTATGATGCAGGGTTGTACATTACTACTGTTAAAATTATTTTGCTAACTGCGCAACATGATAGCGTGTAGTTTTAAAGGCGCAAATATTTTCATGACAACTCTGACATCGGTTTCATACTGCTGCTGTTTTTCTCTGGTGATGGGGAAGTAGTGGATTACTTGGTAGATTTGTGTGTCAAGGTTAACCTGTTGCTGTTTAAAGTATAATCACATTCTAGTGAGGTTGGCCTTCCATAATGATTCTCCTGTAATTAGAGACCAGAAAGGGTCTAGGGTATCGTATTCAAATAAATCAACCTGCAGAAACGGCAACCCAAATGCCGGAGTTGCGTTGAAAACTTCAAAACTTGGAGTAGTTTCCTTGTGAAGAGAATAATTAATTAATTAATTAATAATTAATTAATTCGTGAGCTATGAAAGAATTTCCAGCTTTATTTTTCACGTATTGATTCAGACGTGATTAAGAACCGTATTCTCGTTAAAAATTCCGAATGGTATTCTAAAACATACAAATACACATTTTTATTTTGTATTGCCCAAACTATTTCGTGGCACCTTCTCTATAAGGTCTACATCTCATGGCTACTTCCAAAAGATCTTTGCTCTATCAGGCGTAGATTTTGTTAATTTTCGTCCCAGTAGTGTATCTTTTCGTCGACATGGCCAAACTGCCACTTTCAGATTCCATAATCTCATGATGTGAGCTACCTATGAACTTCTGAGCGTTATCTTCTGCCGGATTTATTAACTAATCTTATCCTTGAAGGCGGGTTGACAAATCATGGGGACATTTCCATTGATACGATGGGACCACAGATGTTCATCTCTAAATTATAAATAATAAATAAAAAAATTGAAAATTAAAAATAAATTATTGTACCTAGGTGAATTTACCTAATACCATCTCAGTCTAAAGTATCAATGAAACTAATTAACGTAGATTCTGCTCCGATAATATTTCATTATCTGGCGTCAGAGAGTTGGATAACGCCTATCGAAAGGCAAGTTGACCGTGATAACCGATTTCCTCGATTTTATCTCCGATTTATCCCGACTGACTGTTGACTAGGCTCTGATAAGTGTCGGGAGGAGTCTCGTCGAATATTTTTGTGGATCGTGCGTCACGACCTAGAACTCCCCGAGGTCACTGGTTTTGGCCCTTGACCTAGGGCAGCGGCTGTTAATGAGAGCCGACCACCAAATTGACCGTCTGAAACTCGTCCATCAGCAACTCGCTGTTATGAGAATCACGCTAATGAAATGGACGTTAATCGCCCTGTTCCTGCCATGCAGCTACTTTTTAAAAATTTTGAATAATAAAATTATTTTTCAATTTGATTAAACGATTCAGTTGTGACCTACGAGGTTGATTCAGTATCAAAAACCTCGGACCAGGCGCGTGGAGATTCATTTCTTCAACGTGAGGAAAATGGGGGAACAGTGGGTGCGGCGGGTCCCAGACCCATTCCAATCGATTCAGGATCCAAAATTTAGTAGAAATGATACCCCACACACCTAGGCACCAGAAATCTTGAAAACACATGTACAAGATGGGTGGATACATACCCATTTTGACCCATAACTTCTTCCAGTGGCTGCCAATCGTTCTGGTATCCATTTCATTGGATTCAGCGTCCACAATTTAGTGGAAAATGATACCCCACTCGCCTAGATTGCCCAAAATCTTGAAAATCCATTTTTCAAAAAACACAATTTGACCCCTACCCCGCCCAAATTTGGTCCGATCGGGCTGAAATGTTTCGAGGACCGTCCTAGGCCGGGAACAGATTCCTGACCCAAATTTCAGATTTTTAGAAAATGTTCTACTACCGAAAACGGCAATGGACGGTGTACGGACGTTGACCTTTTTTTTGATCTAGACACCATGAAACGTCCAGAAAAAAAAATTTTGAACCGAATCGGAGAGGTTAAAATTTTGCATGAAAAAAAAAAAAAAAAAAAAAAAAAAAAAAAAAACAACTGAAAGAGTTCAAAGTTAGAGCAATCCGGAAATAGCGGTTTTGATGTGATACCTGCCCGTTGAACTCCTTATTACACTTCAAGAATTTGTGTTAATTAAATCATTAAGTTTGTTCGTTATTCCTTGAATAATCAACCAATGTAATTATGCCCAAGGTCATAGAAAGATCACCCTCTCGAATTTGCCCCAAAATTTGACAGTATACGTTTCATGATGTCCGCCGTCCACGCCGTTTTTGGTTGGAGATCAATTTCTAAATTAAAATCTGAAATTTCGGTCCAGGACCTCATTCTGGCTCTAGTTGGTAATCGACACTTTTTCGCCCAACCGGCTCAAACGTGTGGGTGAAAATGCGTTTTTTGGGACGTTTTGGGAACGGAATGGGCCTTGGACCTATTGGCGCCCACTGGAGGGGAGTATGAGTAAAAACGCTGCAATTTCAAACGCAGAGGTTGGTTGTTCATCGGATCAGGAGCATGGAGACTCATTCCGATCGATTCAGCGTCCAAAAATTAGTAGAAAACGACACCCCACACGCCTAAATTGTCGAAAATGTTAGAACAGGGGAGGAAAATGGGGGGAAAAGTGGGTGTGGTGGGTACCAGATCCATTCCAATTGATTCAGGGTCCAAAATGTTGTGGAAAATGATGCACCACGCGTCTAGATCGCGTGAAATCTCGAATATCCACTTTTCAAAAACGCATTTTGACCCCCTCCCCCTTCCCAATTTGGTCTGATGATCGGGTTGAAAAGTTTCGAGGACCAACTAGAGCCGAAAATGAACCCCTGACTAAAATTTCAGATTTTTAGAAAATTTTCTACTACCAAAAACGGCGTGGACGGCGGACAGACATTTGCTTACCATGATCTAGACACCCTAAAACGCCCAAAAATTTTTTTTAGGCCGAATCGGAGAGATAGAAATTTTGCACCAAAACATAGGCTGATTATTCAAGAATAACCAACCAAAATTGGTACCTACCCACCAATTTCAAAAGTGGGAATTTGATATTTTCGGCTGCATAGGCGTGAAGGGTATTATTTTCCACTTAGTTCTCTGACAGCTAAAATCGTTGGCTCGGAAGTGCTCCTAAAACGACCCATCTAATTGGGAACTGACCTTGCTCACTCAATGAGGCACAGATAACGCGTGTTGGCATATCTACTGTGACGTATTTTTTTGATAAACTCTTCGAGTGCCCGCACGCGCTGGCTGAATTCCTGAGAATTCAAAATTATTGAAAGAATTTCCTACGAGGGAAGGTCCCCCGTCAAGTTTTGCCACAATAATTTCATCAATTTTCAAGTTGTTTGTCCAAAAGCTTCTTGGCGGAACGACATTTGTGTAGTATTATTGCTATAATATCGTTTCCAGTCTATGCAACCACTTTGATAGTTACATTGAGAATTTACCTTATTTTGGTTTGAGGATAAATTCATTTTTGATCTCGCGTTCAAAGCGCGTTGCATTGCCTGGAAATATAAGATATGTACGTGAGGCATAATATTACGCTGAAACAATGCTCAGATCTATGTACATTATCCGAATGATGGCGAGGTCAGCATTCTGCTGCCACTGCTGTCACATTGAAATCAAACTCCCCTCTCACGCTAGTGTAACGAGAGGCTTAGTTGAGTGATGTGATCAAATTGACGTTGAAGTTCTAATTTCGTCGTTCGTGCTTATTAAGCGTCTTGCATCCTTCCAATCGAACGTATGCAGAATCATAGAGCTTAGAGGTGGAGAATTGCCGGCAGCTTCTCTCTCTCTAGTAACAGCTGGCAGAATGTCAATTTTCTACTCCCCACCCACTAAACGAAGGTCGCAATTCGAGGATACCCATGTATTTTTGTTCCGACATGCCCCAGTTCTTGATTTTTTAAACATCTTCATTTCAACTCAGCTATTCTGTCAAAGAGCCAATCAATGAACATTATTATACAGGGCATTAACGTTTAAGGTTAGCAGCCTTCAACGGGTCGATTTGACGATAACAAAAAGTGTCTTCAGGACTTTTTTTATTAGAGACAGTTCAACTTACTAAAACTCTTTTAATTCACAAGATATATTGAGTAGGTACACTCATTCAAGTTCGTGGAATTCGGTAATTTCATGAAAATACCACGATATAGGTAAAAATGTTCCATTTTGGTTGGTTATTCCTTAACCTATGTTTTCATGCAAAAAGTCAATCTCTCCGGTTCGGCCCAAAATTTGTCTTCTAAATTCTGGACGCTGAATCCAATGAGACGGGTCTCGGAACGATTGGTGCCCTCTGGATGAGGCTATGGGTCAAAGTGTATGCCTATCTACCCATTTTGAATGTGTGTTTTCGAGATTTCTGGTACCTAGGCGTGTGGGGTATCATTTTCCACTAAATTCTGGGCCCTGAATCGATTGTAACGGGTCCGGGACTCGCCACACCCACTTTTTTCCCCATTTTCTCCATTTTGAAGAAATGAATCTCCATACGCCTTGTCCGAGGTTTAAATTCGTCTCCATGCGCCTGGTTTGAGGAATAACCAACCCGTATGTGAGAATTTGCAGCGTTTTTTCTTTTTCAAACGTAATTTTTACCCTTAAATTATGTCACAAAAATAAATTAGAATATACCATTGGAATTCTGGTATTTTGGGGAAGTTTTCCCATGAATGAACAAAAAAATGTTTCCTTTAACCTGTTGAAAGTTGACTAGGTTTCGCGTTTTCATTCATAGCCTAACTTTAGGCTAAATTAGTGAATTCCAGTACTCAATTACTAGAGACGTGCAGTGGTCAAGAAAAAATTAAAAATAATTTGACGCTCTTTCCATTGGTCTATTTAGCATATTTGAGCATATCTCGTGAATTAAGGTAGTTACGGCCGTTTTATAATTGTCGAGTCGAAAACGCAAACAAATCTCAAAAAACCTCATAAATCTCTAGAAAAATCTGAACCGTTGCCTCTAAAAAGAAAATACTGCAGACATTATTTGTTGCAAATGATTTGTAGAATCGTAGAACAGAAAGTGAGGGCAGTAGTCGATGCTAACACAGCCGACAATATTAAACTTGTTGGATAGCAAATAAAATAATAAACATTCAATAAATATACACATTTTATCTCAAATCGGTGTATGCTTAGAGTTGAAGATCTCATACAAACAGTCCTCGGGGTTATTATCTTATATAACTCAATTCAGAAATCATAATAATTATACGGTTTATATGATGAATAAACAACAATGTTATCCATAACTTTATCATTAATTTAATTTTAGGTTAAGCGTTTGTAAGCCTTCATGGTAATAATTTTCAAATCTGCCATATTTTGCTTAGTGTTAGGATTGGTGCTCAATTTTTTTTTTTTTTTTTTTTTTGAGTTAAATTGATTATATTATACGAGTAAATCTTTGGTTTTGCTTTCAGGTTGCCATCCCCGACATGATTGAAGCTGCCGCCGGCGCCGATTTCCTTGTATTTGTTGTTCCTCATCAATTTGTCAAAAACATTTGCAACACACTGGTCGGAAAAATAAAACCAACTGCTGTTGCAATTTCGCTCATCAAAGTGAGTCGCTCTACTAAAAAATGTCCGTATAAAAAATTCTCTTGACTGGAATAAAGAAATATGAATTGTTTCCTGTTTTAGGGATTTGAAATAGCGGAGGAAGGCGGAATCGAACTTATTTCGAATGTGATTCGAAGGATTTTGAAGATTCCCGTAGCTGTTCTCATGGGTGCCAATCTTGCTGGCGAGGTTGCTGAAGAGAACTTCTGCGAAACTACGATAGGTTCCTAAATTTATACTTATTCTTTCAAGTCATAAAACCACCGGTCGTACTCACGGCTATTTTGGTTCAAAAAGTTGGTGTAGGATTAATGGAAGGCTTTACTCTGATGACCTCATAATCACCTGTTTGAGCAGTAGTTGACGCTATTCTATTCTTCCAAATGCGAGAGAGAATTAAATTATTTCAGATTTTTATATGTAACTAGCTGACCCGGCAAATGTTGTTTTTATTAATAATTTCCTGGGTCAGAAGTGACACCTGTAGACATCTCCTAAAACTATGATTTTCCAACGATATCTGTGCTCGGGCTGAAAAACATGTAGTCAACACTATAGCGAATAGTAGACGAATTTGTATTGCTGTACAGTCCAATGCAGCTTCAGCAAGCATGCATTCCCACTGGTTGTCGTCTTCCAGCAAGCCGAGTGCAAGGCATGCATCTTTATACGTTGGATATCGTTGCCCATTCACTTTACGTATATCTTGAAATGATAATGGGCCAGTAACATTAACCAACAACAGTCGAAGATAAAAGCACTCCGTGTGTCTTGGATTGACTGTAAATCGCCCCAAGGCGCTTGATTTAAATAAATTGAGACATGCAGCAACTGGTGAGCCTTGCTTGCAGGGTTTTGTTTGAGTCCATGTGAAATAGCGTGGTACTTGTGAATAGAGTAATGTTCGTGCAAAGGCACCAAAATTATCCGCACGATTACACAATTCAAAAAATACAGTGAGTGTAGTTTTAGGTGGATTTATTGCACGATCAATCGCACCAATTGGGACCCTACAAATTGGCCTCCCTTTATTGTCACCTCCAATTTAGGATGTACACCAAATAAACAAAAAAAATTAGGGGTGGACTACCCCTAACATTTAGGGTGATGAAAAATATATGTTAGCCAATTCTCATAAATACCGGATAAGCACAAAAAATTTCATCAAAATCGGTCAAGCCGTTTCGGAGGAGTATGGCATCAAAAACTGTGACACGAGAATTGTATATATTAGATTTCAATTATTTCAAATTTGTCGGAACTTAAATGACCCCGTATAAAAAGGATTCGCATTATTCTATCTCGCACTTGTGGCTTATAACCTTGGTAGCTGTGAATAAACAGTTTTGGGTTTTGTTTTGCAGGCTGCGCCGACAAGAAAGTATCGTTAGCCTTGAAAGAATTGTTTGAAACCGATTACTTCCGAGTGGTCGTTGTGGAAGATGTAGAAACGGTCGAAATCTGCGGGGCTTTGAAAGTAAGTGGTGACAATTATTTCTGTAGCACAGCGAATTCGCCTCTATTGCCCATAAACAGTCATTAAGGCTCATCAGACCCTTGGGAAGTTTCCATTGTGAGCCTGTGCTTTCCTTTGTTTTGAAATGTCAATCTATTTACCATCACATTTCCAACGCCAGAGAGATAACGTCTGTCTATTTACACGATTTTCTATCACCAACCAATGTTATTTTTCTCCTCATTGTAGAACATTGTCGCATGTGCTTCCGGTTTCTGCGACGGACTAAAACTCGGAGACAATACCAAGGCTGCCGTAATTAGGTTGGGCCTTATGGAAATGATACAGTTCGTCGCGACCTTTTACTCTAATTGGAAATTGAGTACATTCCTCGAGAGTTGCGGGGTTGCTGATTTAATCACTACCTGCTACGGAGGAAGGAATAGGAGAGTATCGGAGAAATTCGTTACGACTGGCAAGGTAAAGACTGTTGACAGACTACTTTCGAAAAAGTTCCCCAATTATTTGAATGGTGACAGCTGGTAACGGTTAGCACTTGTCTACCGTGATTGGTTTTTGATTGATTTGTGTTGGTTTTTTTTTCGTAGTCTATCGAGGAACTTGAACGAGAAATGCTCAATGGCCAAAAACTCCAAGGTCCGATCACCGCTCATGAAGTAAATCATATGCTGGCCGAAAAGAAGATGGAAGAAAAGTAAGCCCAGTTTTTGTCCCTCCCTCCCTTGAAATGTATAGACCAAAGAAATTTTTTTTTTTTTTAAATCTCTTTAATTACAAAATTGCACAAATTTCATTTTTTAACCCGCATAGGAAGAAGCTTAGAAAGATGATAAGAAACTCTCCTTTTATTCTGAATACTCTTAATGAGAAGGAAAAAGGGATTGTACCACGTGCCAAGTGAAATAAGAATCATTGATAACCCGGAAATTCCCGTTAGCAAGGCTGTTTTCAGTGATTTCTTTTGAAGATCACATCGAACGTTGACTTTTGTTCTGGCTCTGCTCTTCTTGTCATTGCCGATTTTAAGCTTATCACAGATTAAAGTGTTGTATATTCAAAATCCAAATTGTAACGATTTATGTTCTTAGTAAATAATTTATTAACGATTCACTTGAGTACATACACTGTTCACATTCGCGCACTTACACAATGACAGAATCACAATACACGATTGTAACGCGGTTGTCGCACTATTTATAACGCGGCACGGCACGATTTATAACCCGAAGCGTCTATATCCGGACTCCAAATTGAACTGAACTGGGCGTCGCTCGTGGGTCTGTTTTTATACCTGGTGCCCGGTCGAGAACGTTCTGGGACGAACGGGGAGGTTCTCGAATGTTTGAGAACGGTCCCTTAGCCTTCCACAGGTCGTTGACCTTGCGACGCCGGCAGCCCATTTGGCCGGCGCTGGTGCGAGCTTGCAACACTGCCCCCTCCTTAGAATTGTTCTGTCCCAGAACAATCTTGGGCATCTGTTCATCATTGGGCCCATGTCGATAGCGGCATTTATCACCATTCTTGCAGCTGCCTTGGCGGTAGAAATAGCAGTCCACAGTCTTCACATCAGTTCTTCCATGAGGATTCCAGGTACACACCCGCACTTCAATCTGGGTCCCTTGAAAAATGAACTCCAACATGTTACGGACTATCCTCCAATCCAATTGGTCCAAGCCACAACCAATCTTGGGTATTGCCAACTTCTTCATTCCCTGCTTAATGAGCAGCTTCTTCAGGGCAAGTAGCGCATCCCAAAGAGTCCTGTAGGTTGGCTTCTGGTGGGAAGACTGTTTTGTCACTAGATAGACTATTAGCTGGTTGGCTATCCTCAGTGACAACGTTTTTCCAATGCGTGGATTTTGCCGCTGCAACTGGTCGACATTACCATATTTCTTCTTGAATATTTCGGCAATTCCTCTCGACATTTTGAGGTCGGCAGCTACACAGTGTGCTAGCGCATAATCTTTTCCAACGTCAAAAAGGTTCTCGCGCACTTCGTTGGTGATTCCAAATCTCGCTTTGCTAGTCCCTCCATAGTTCTTCATGAACATGTTGAACTCCAGGGTTGCCGGGTCTTCTATACATGATGGTGTAGTCACTGTCCTCGATAGGTCTTCCTGCGTCGAACTGTCCACGAATGCTGCCAGCCGATTATGATGTACCACTCGCGGTTTCCCTCTTGGAGTTCTTCGAATCCTGTAGATGACATCGTTGATTCTTTTCATGATTTCGTAGGGTCCTTCCCAATCCTTCTGGAGTTTCGGTGATAGTCCTCGCTTCCGACGCGGATTGTAGAACCAGACAAGATCGCCTGCTTGGAAACCCACCTCAGTTGCCTTTATGTCGTATCGAGTCTTCATCCGGTCACTGGCTATTTGCAAATGGCCCCGGACTTTCTCATGGATATACTGGAGCTTGGATTTTAGAACGCTGACATAGTCCTCCCCAGCTACATCGTCTCCAGGTTTGCTCCCAAACTCCAAGTCACACGGTAGTCTTATCTCCCTTCCAAACATTACCGATGCAGGAGTCTCTCCAGTTGTTTCTTGTACCGCTGATCTGTAGGCCAAGGCAAACAGATGCAGGTATTGGTCCCAGTCTTTCTGGTGGTCAGAGACCACTTTTGCCAAGTATTTCCCAGTTGTCCGATTCATTCTCTCCACCAGGCCATCCGACTGTGGGTGTAATGCTGTAGTCCTGGTTTTACGAATGCCCAACAACCTGCAAACTTCCTGGAATACGGAAGATTCAAAGTTTCTCCCCTGGTCAGAATGCAACTCCAAAGGCATCCCAAATCGACAGAAGAACTCTTTAACCAAGACATCAGCAACGGTGGCAGCTTCTTGATTTGGCAATGCATAAGCCTCCATCCACTTGGTGAAATAGTCCATGGCCACCAAGATGTATCTGTTCCCTTTGTCGCTTTCTGGGAAAGGCCCTGCTATGTCAATGGCCACTCTTTCCATTGGGCTTCCCACATTGTACTGCCGCATCTTTGCCCTTGGTTTCACAATTGGTCCCTGCACGGCATTGCACAGCAAACACTTCTTGCACCAATCTTTGACAGATTGTTTGCTATCTACCCAGTAAAAACGCTCTCTAACCTTCTGTAGCGTTTTCGTGATGCCAAAATGTCCTCCTGATGTTCCATCATGAAGAAGCTCTAAAACCAAGGGAACCAACTTTTGTGGAACGATGATCTGCGTCCTTGTCTCGGTGCCATCATCATTCTCCAGGCGACGTTTCAGGATTCCGTCTTCCAGACTGATAGAGTTCCACTGCGCCCAATAGGTTTTTATAGTTGGGCTACGATGACTAATTTCTTGCCAACTGGGTCTCCTGTTGGTTCTCTTCCAAACCAGAAGATCCTTCAGCTCCTGGTCTTCTGCTTGCCGCTCCTGCAAGCGCTCTGGCAGCCACTCATCCGGGATAATTCCAGTCCTTCGTAGGTTTTCTTCTTGCTGGTCCAGTCTTGAGCAGTGGCCGCAGTTGTCCAGACAAGGTCTCCTTGATAAGGCATCCGCATTTCGATGAATAGTGCCAGCTCTATGCTCTGTGGTGAAATCATACTCCTGGAGCCTCTCAATCCATCTAGCCACTTGTCCTTCTGGGTTTTTGAATTGAAGGAGCCATTTCAATGCTGCGTGATCTGTGTTCTCAGGCTGAATTGTCGACCATACAGATACTTATGGAAGTGTTCGATTGATTTCACTACAGCCAGTAACGTGCAAACGTGCTCCGCTCCGGTGAGAGGCTTGCTTTGCAGCCTCAAATTCCAAAGCATACGCATGGGCATTGCACAAAGTCTTTGGGCGTGCGAGTCTCAATGCTTGCTGAGTTTCACTGTCCCTGATTCCATCTACGAAAGTCCGGACAGCCAGCTGCTCCAAAAAGTCATCAGGCGCTGTAGGGTAAGCCAGTCTCACCAGTCTTGCAATGTCTGCTTCAAATTCCTGTAGAGTCTCAGTGGTCTTCTGGTTCCTGTTCTTTATGTGTGCATGGTAGACTTGTTGAAGATGAGCATCTCCGTATCTCATATCCAGCCTGGCAGTCAACAATTCGTAATTGTTCTGATGGCCAGCCGGTATTGTCTGGAGAATGTTCAAGGCTTCTCCACGCAATGCAACTATTAGAGCTGTTGCTTTGTCATGTTCGAGCCATCCATTTGCAGCAGCTGCAGCTTCAAATTGTCTCTTGTATGTTGACCAGGGTACCTTCCCATCAAATGTAGGCGGTTTAATTTTATTTCCTCTGGCTCCTATAAACCGCTCTTCGCTGCCACTGTTGAAGCTGGCTTCTGCTGGTATATCTATGTGCCTCAACTTTCCTTGAATGGTTCTCTCTAGTGCCAGAACCTCATTTTTGACTCCATCTCGAATTTTCTTTTCAATTTCGTCTCTAACCTGAGAGATCTTATCATCAAATGCAGAGATGACGTTGACCTTGCGACGCCGGCAGCCCATTTGGCCGGTGCGAGCTCGCAACAGTGTCCGTCGCATCTGGACTCCCATTGGTTGGTCCTAACACATTTTTGGTTCGATTGTTGCAAAAAGAGTCAGGATATTGACGGATAGAGGTATGTTAAAAAGGGGTTACGAGATTTATGGGGCTCTTGGCTTGTTGATTGTCACTTTCTACAATGATTTTGGACTTTAAATCGATTGCCAATCCCTTGGGTTCTCTATTTTGACTCAAAATACCTGCAGCCTGGCGTGCTGATGTGAACAGTTCAATTTTTTTCCCCTACTCCGATCTCGTTTTGGTTGGTTATTCCATGAAAATATGTTTTCATGCTAAAAGTGAACCTCTCCGATTCGACCAAAAAAAATTTTCTGGGTTTCAATGTGTCTAGATGAAGAAAGTCCGTTCTCGCCGTTTTTGGTAGTAGACAATTTTCTGATAATCTAAAATTTGGTTCAGGGGTCTGTTCCCGGCTCTAGTAAGTCCTCGAAACTTTTCAGCCCGATCGGACCAAATTAGGGCGGGGTAGGGGTCAAAATGTGTTTTTTAAAATATGGATATTCAAGATTTTTGATTTTTGGAATGTGGAGTATTATTTTCTACAAAATTTTGGACGCTGAATCTAATAAAGTGGGTCCCAGAACGATTGGCACTCACCAGAAGAGTTTATGGGTCAAAATGGGTACCTATTTACCCATTTTAAATGTGTGTTTTCCATATTTCTGGTCCCAGAACGATTGGCACCTGCCAGAAGTGGTTATGGGTCAAAATGGGTACCTATTTACCCATTTCGAATGTGTGTTTCGAGATTTCTGTTACCTAGACGAGTGGGGTATCATTTTTCACTAAATTTTAGACGCTGAATCGATTGCAATGGGACCCTCCACACCCACTGTTTCCCCCATTTTCCCCATATTGAAGAAATCAGCCAACCATGCGCCTGGTCCGTGAGTAACCAACCCATGTGAAGGAATTTGCTGCGTTTTTTTTTTTTTTTTTTTTTTTAATTGATGACCTGAAATTAGAGGACCATTTTTCTTCATCTTTGAAAAAAAAAAAAAAAAAAAAAAAAAAAAAAAAAAAAAATTAAACCACTAAACTCCATCTCAATAATCAACTGCGTGTGTTAACGGTTCTCTCTACTAATTTTCCGTTCGACAATTTCAGATTTCCTCTGTTTACTGCAGTTCATCTAATTTGCAAAAAGAAAATCGAACCCAAACAGCTCATCGAGTGTCTCAAGAATCATCCCGTCCACCAGTAAGTTGTTGCCATTAATCCTTGTCTTGTTACCTAAATTTTCCATTGTTACAATGTAAGTGTGTTTTTGGATAAGTGTGATCAACCTAAAATTTAGAAGAGCTTTTACGTTCACGTTTGTTATAAAACCTGTTTACGATCATTGTTCCCTGACTATAAATTGTTGTCAGTATTTCTTAGACTGAAGATTGATCATCAATGAACTTGTTGGCTCTGTTTTTGTATAGCTTGGTACTTATTCGTAGTATAGAATACTTCTTTCATTCCTCCAAGTGGATACTCCTATTTGGCTTATAGTTACCCTACCGTAGTTGGCCTTTTGGTTGGTTATTCCTTTTTTCTTTTACAGTCTTCTATCATTGTTTGCATGTTATACAAAAAAATCATCTAAAATTTACTTTAACCTTTGTCAACTTACAGTGCCTTCCTGTTGTTTGTGGAAATGAGTTTGGTTTATGTAAAGTCATTTAGAGCCTATCAACGGTCTGTAGTGAGGAATGAGATTTGTGTGACGAAATGCGTCACGTTCTGTGCTATTGACCAAATTGTAATTCGATGCATTTTCCATTATCTTCTCCATTCAATTCGTCGATGAACTGAATTTCGATGTTGGGAACTATATTTTCTCAGAGACCTCTCGATATTATAAAGTCGTTTTCCCGAGTTCCATTTTCTTAGACAAATCCGAGAAGACGGAGGATTTCACTTTTACAGAAGTGTAACTTTATTTTTTATAAAACTAGCATATCATGGAAACAGATTATCATTCCGAATTAGTCTCTAGTGATGTTCTAATCCAAGGGTAGCATCTAACTTTGTTAGCAAAATCATTAAATTGATGTTTGATCCTGAGTGTTTTCAATTTTCCTCATGTTCGCCCTACTGTTTCACAGTCTCATGACTAATTTGTAATCCTATTGCCTGGCGTAATACGTAGCTTCTGCTTTGTATGTAAGTTTTGTACCCTAGTTGTTTTCCTGATCCTGTGCACTGTTTGTGTGGTATGTGGACACTTGCAGCTTCTTAGTGTAGCAAAATTCATTGAACCGTAATTGCACGTTATTTGTTACCCGAACGTATAGTTTCATAGTCGTACCTCGACACCGACGATGTTCATGTTCATATCCTGACCAAGGGGGAACCAAACCCATTGACACTGACCCCAACCGTCTGAATTAGACATATATGTTGTAAGTAGACCCGTTTAACCCACAGGGGAATGGCTGAGTTCCTAAGTTAGCAATGTGAAGGAACACTCTCAGAGTCATCATGGGATTCAAGGATCAAGAGACCATAAATTGGATTTTTTTTTTTTTTTTTTTTAATGAGGAAAATCTCAACCTCCCAATGGCCCAACCTGGTACTATTTATCAATTTATCACATGACTTCGGGTTGGACCTGGGGCCAGTCTCAGTTTTCTGCCCGTCTATGAATTGGAATTGGATATCCAAGGAACCTCGTTGGCATTATCGATATCACCCTCGTTTCGTTTTGACATGTCAAGCAGAAATGATAGTTGTGCGACAATCCTCAACCATTAAATGTTGGCTTTTTTGGCAACTTTGGACAAAGTAGGCTCGCAAACAGGCAATAGGCATCCTCCTTACAGTTCCAAAATATTCCATCTTAACCATGAGCATTTATCTGTCTTGTGAATGATCAATTCACCTTCTGTGGGTATTCATCAAGATATCAATAGGTGAATCTTGATACACTCCCAAGCCAATTTTAATATGAGAAATTGCCGTCCTCCATTTGGGGCCTTGATGCCAAATGAACCGGAAGTTGTTTGGTTTGCTACCTCATTTTGGAGGAACGAGTCGTTCGAGATTGATTGCAATCAGTTAAATGAAAGGTTGCCGATTGTGTTGGACAAGGACGGATTCTTTCAACATTTTGCTGCAGAAACAGTATCTTTCATGAAGTCGAGGTTAGTTGGAAGTGCTTAAATCAATAGATGGTCAACGATCTGCGAAACGCACGGCAGTTGATCAATTCGTGTCATCAATGAAAATTCGTGTTTTGCAAGAACCTTAACGTACTTACCAAAACATCTCAAAATTGACACCGTGAGCCCGTTGTCGCGTACCTAGGCTTCCTTTCCAGCCTCAAATTTTGAAACGGAAAAAGACCTTTTGTCCTACACTATTACGCAAACAGAATTTTCACGTTTAGAACAAGATGCACCATGACAAAACAGTAAATGACTATGAAACCCTCCTCCCCATTCCATTGATATAAACCAAAGGTAATCGTTGTGCGAAAATCCTCAATTTTGTGTCCATAAAGATGGTATTCATATTCGCACGCCACATATTTCACCTAGTTGTTTTCGTTTTTCATTCAATGTTCACCTCGCCTTTAAGGGGCGAATTGTACGATTATTTGCAAAATCCATCATGATAGAGTGCAACCATTCCACCATACCCTTTGGTCGGAACAACCTGGTATGCCTTCATCTGGAGGTCTGCTTTGTCGGTGGTTTAAGTGGTAGCTTTGACTTCGCATGAGTTCCAACCAAAAGCCGAGTTGAAACATTTCGAGATTTTGATGACTGGGGAAAGTTTGACTGCGAAGAAGCGAGTAAAATGTTTACTTACCTGACTGCCATCTGCCAATGAGTTACCTCTGATGTACCTACTCATTTCAGCAACACGATAGCAGATTGAACGCGTGAGAAAGATTTCATTGTAGATGAAGGAACGCAATAAAACGCCGCCACATAGCTCGCAAATACATGAACAGCATGAGAAAAGAATGCATGACGATAGATTAGTAACTTTGTTGGGTAGGTATGAGGTAATTACTATGTTTGGTGCCGGCAAAGGTGTTAAAGCACATTACTCTTCTGTGGCGCTACATTCCAGGGTTTTGGCCTTTTGTGCGGTCCAAATATGTATCCATAGTTTTGTTAATCCAAGATCTTCTAGGCTTCTCTTCTTGTATCCATTACATACCCCCAGCATTAAGGAGCTTCTTTGGCATTCTTCTATTGCCAATGTTGTTCCCGTGCAAATGCATTGCAATAGTCCTCGCTTCATCAAAGCAAACAATATTCCCTTCTTCTGTGAACAGCTCCGCATCGTTCCAGCAAATCCTCCATTCTCTTCCACGCTTATTGAACTATATGCCGGGCAGAATACTACATTTTTTTGGATAATAATTTTGCTTTTTTTTCTTAATACATTTAAAAAAGTTACCAAGAAGAAACGAGCCTCAGTAGCTCTTTGACCTTGAGCCCCGCCTAATCAACTGTGTCATACTGGCAATCAAGCAGTTCTGATCTTGTGAAACCTGGGTATAATACACACTGAAATGGTTTGAATAGTGAAACAGTTTGGCAGAAATCCATCTATGCTCAATGACACCCGATCGGTTTTGGTTGGTTTGCCTCAAAACTTTCAACTCGAAAACCTCAGCCGGATTGGACCAAATTTGAGTCAAATGTGAAAGTGGAAAAATGGATTATTGAGATTTCTGACAATCTTGGCGTGTGGGACATTTTCCTCTAAATTTTGGATCCAGAATTGATAAGAATGGGTCAGGGGCACGCCACACCCACTGTTTTCCCCCTTTTTGACGGTTTAGGCGTGTGGGTTATCGTTTTCTACTAATTTACGGACCCTGAATGGATTGGATTGAGTCTCCATGCTCCTGGTACAAGGAATAACCGATCACTGTGAAAGAATTTGCAGCGTTTTTTGGTTAACGTAGTTATGTGTTTGACGTAGGTACCTAGATAATAGTAATACCCCGACTTAGGCTATCCCGACTTACGTGAATTCAAAGTTACGTCATGATGCGGCACGGCCCTATATATAGTCAATTTAGCCAAGAAAATAAATATGGATGTAAATGAAGAAGACATCAACGAACTTTTGGATTCGCATGACGAAGAACTTTCACTGGAAGACCTTATTGAAATGCAACAACAAAATGCGGTCGAAAATTAAGACTTGGAACCAGCACCATCAGAAAATTTAATGACTATTAAAAACTTATCTGAGGGTCTTGATTTGATTGAAAAGGGAATTAAGATTTTCGAAGGGATTGATTCCAATGAAGAGCGCCTGAGAATGACAAGACAGACAGGTCAATTGCTTGCTACGAACAAATATTACGTGACAAGAAAAAGTCTTCGAGTCGCCAGACAACTCTGTTTGACTTTATTCAAACTTCAAATAAATAATCAGTACAAGTATGTATGTAAATTATTTTCTTTGTGTATTTTTTACATTTTCGCTTTTTTTTTTTTATTTACTTCAACTTTTTGATTTTCTATGTACATTACATAGCATAGTGTTGCGAGCTCACACTGACGCCGGTCAAATGGGCTACTGGCGTCGCAAGGTCGGCGACCTGTGGAGGTTTAAGGTCTCGCAATTCGGGAACCTCCCCGTTCGTCCCCGAACGTTCTCGACGCGCCACCAGGTATAAAAACGGGCCCACGCCGCCGCCCAGGGCAGTTCAATTCGGAGTCTCAAGGTAGACGCTTCAAGTTATAAATCGTGTTATAAATTGTGCCGTGCCGCGTTATAAATAGTGCGTTACAACCGCGTATTGTGATTCTGTCATTGTGTAAGTGCGTAACTGTGAACAGTGTATGTACTCACGTGAACAATTGTTAATAAATAATTTACTAAGAACATAAATCGTTACAATAATATATTTGCTGGATTTTGTATTGTACATGTGAAGATTTTCAAATAAACGTTTTAATCACATATTCCTTCTTTTCTTGGGAAGTACCCCAGTGAAAAATGATTTTAAAAAACCATACCCCGATTTACATAATTTTCGACTTACAGTATAGCATGCAGTCCCACCTATAACGTAAGTCCGGGGTATTACTGTAATCCATATGACTTCACATAAAATAATATTAAGAACCCCTAAAATGTGAATTTTCTAGTTAAATAATTTAAAACACCCCGGATTTTTTTTTTTTTAATTGGAACAATTTATGCAATTTCAAAACTCAAACTCTACCGTAATTGAATACTCTTTTGATCGTTCTAGTTTTCAATTTCATACCAACATACTCTGTATATTTCAGGTCGTCGCCAACATTGGGTCAAGAAGAGGGATAAATACACAACCACAATCTATTTTGGAGAACCACACTTTGTCACTGGTGAGTAGCATTACGGTCTTTTTTTTTTTTTTTTTTTTTTTTTTTTTTGTGGAGGGGGGGTTCTAGTAAATTGAAATCTCAGTCATTTTACTGTCGTTGTAATATTGACCTGATGGCAATTAGCTCGCCACCGCGCACCGCATGGTGGATGTGATCAGGAAACATTTACAACACTGTACAACGATAGTTCACTTAAGGATAATGGAGCTGGCATTCCATATGTTTGAAAGTCAGTTAATTTTCGATAAAGAGTATCACGTAATGATATTTTGATTTTATTTCTACTCTAACCGTTCTTATGAGTTATCCTATCTTACGATAACTATTGACTTCGGTTTTCGGTTCCCCTTTCACAGTGATTGGTTATTTTTTGGAGCAGTAGTATGGTAAAAACAAGGATTTTTGAGGTTGTCGGCGATCAAGGCTTTTGGAGTATCATTTTCCACTAAATATTGGACACTATATCAATTGGAATGAGTCCGGGACACTGCACACTCACTGTTTTTTTTTTTTTTTTTTTTTTTTTTTTTTTTTTCCTTTATTCTATAAGGAATAACCACCCATTGAGAAGAATTTGTAGTGTTTTTCCTTTGAATGGCGAAGTAAATACGCGGAAAAAACCAAATGAACAAAAATCTGGTGAAACATACGCGGTCAAAATAATTTGGTGGCAACAGTTTCGTTTTCTACATTTTTCGGTTCAACACAAGTTCATTATTTACTGTTGGAAATTATTGATACGTAGGTAACCATCGCTCAATCTCAACCGCGACCGGTTGATGAGCCATGATTTGACCAGCGACTCGTAAGCTGGCGGCTAACACGAATTGCACGCTTTGGTGGCTGATGGATGATTCAGACGGTCGGTTTGACATCAATTATTCACGTTCCGAAGGGGTCCTCGCCCCCTTGATAGCCAATTAATACGAGGAGGCTACCAGGAAATTGCTTAACCGTAATGACGATTGTAATGCATCGGTAATTCACGCTCCTATTGAAACGCTCAGCTCGCTGGGCATCACTGTGATCAAAACCGCAATCATCGATCACTCGATTCGCGGAAATAACTCGTATTTCGAAAACCTAAGTACCAAATCAAGGGGGTTATGAAAATCGAGGTTTTCGGGAACAAAAGAGTCTTTGTGACCATCGAGTGATTCGATGCCGGAAAATTTATTTTCACTCCTGAGTCCTCTACGTTTTAGGGCAT